>CANTUR010000126.1:3000000-3466923 GCA_947683625.1 Mallotus nudiflorus | reverse complement strand
CTTCAACAGACTATACGTTCCAGTGAAACATAATAGCGATGATGCTATCACTGTGTTCAGTGAATAGCGGTTGACACTGTGTTTAGTACATTTTGCTATATTCCCTGTCAGATGTTTAACATGTGACACTATATTCCCTATGGGACATTTAGCAATTATGATTTTTACTATATTCCCTGTGGGACATCTAGTGATTGTGATTATTCACTATATTCCTTGTGGGACGTTCTAGTGATTGTGATTTTTCACTATATTCCTTGTGGGACGTTTAGTGATTGTGATTTTTCATTATATTTCCTATGGGACATCTAGTGATTATGATTTTCACTATATTCCCTATGGGATGTCTAGCGAAAATATATTATAACTACTGTGTAGGTGTCTAGCTCAAGAGAAATATGCTATAGATCTTGTGGAGCGTCTAGCAAATAGATGATAATGGTGCTAACGGTCATCTAGAGCATCTAGCAAAAGATTTGAAATGTGCTATAATTCTTGTGGAATGTCTAATAAAAAGTGATTTGGTAATGTGCTATAAACTATTGTGTAGTGCCTAGCAAGTTGTGATTGTTATAAACTACCTGTGTAGCATATAATAAAGTGGATCTGAAAATTATGTTATAGCTACTATGTAGCATATAACAAAGTGAATATGAAAAATTGTGTTATAGCTACTGTATAGCATATAACTAGAATGAAGTGCAGTGTATGCAAAAATGCAGACATCTCATTAAAAATTTCATACTGACTAGGATTTTGAGATTTTTATGTTTATCGATTGTGACTATTTGATTAACCATCTTCATCACTTGATGACCTTGATTAACTTATTGGAACTAAATGCTGATTCCATATTGTTGGGTTTATTTTTTTCTAGACTTGCTATTCTAAGTGAAGAGCCTTGCTTCCACAATTAAGTTCAGGGAGAATTTGCTTAAACAAAACTCATGGAAATTGAGCATAAACAAATCGAATTATGAAGTATCAAAAGTAGATTTTGAATTATTTTTGCTTTTTTCTTCCTTATCCTTTTCTTCAGTAGATGCTTCTCATATGAGGTCTTTTTGACTTATTCCTTACATGATCTATACACTTGACACTAATTTTAGTAAATTTACAAAATAGGTTCCTTGGATACCAAACAGAGTACTTTGCATTGGAATCGCCTCATCTTAGAGGGGTTTATTTACTATACAAGTCACAGACAGTTGGAGGGTAAGTATATACACTGGAAGTGCAAATGTATGCACATTTATGTATGAAATGCATATGACATGTTATTTCCTATATGTACAAAGCTACTCTAGTGATTTAGAATGCGAAGATCGAGATGCTTTGCCGACAGCTTGCAGATTTAGGCATTGATCCTTATAGTGCTGGGACTTCATCTGTCAGACCTCTGGACACCTTTCATCGAGATGATCCTACCAGAGGATGGAGCCCATGACTGGATTCTGGAGTCTCAGGATGACTGATCTAGGCTATCTTTGTTTTCCAACTTCTATTTATTTCAGACTGTTTCTGTCGTACTGTTGTGTTCTGAATTCCTATACTGTTTGTATTTCACTATGTTAAAACTGATCTTAGACTTGGATACGTGGACTTATGTAGAGTAAAAGGTTTTTTTGTTAACCTTAAATTTTGCCTTAAGTCACCTTCTCAGGTTTTCGGACTAAGCAGGGCCTTGCCTTAACTTTTACCTAAGATTCCCTTTGGGTTTTTGACTTAGCGGGCTTTCGTTTTTATTTTTATTTATTTTTGTATTTTATAGATCTAGTATAAGAGAAGCTGAGCTTGCTTGATGTTTTTGATAATCAAGGCTACAGAGCCACCAGGATTTCAAGCTTTGCATGATAAGTCACAAGAGAAGAAACACAGACATCACTAGGAAAATGGTCCTTATAGAGCTGATTTTTAAGCTTTCATGTTATATACTCCTTTCTAGTACCTATGCATTATAAATAAGATTATAACATGCAATGCTAAAATAAAAATTCAATTTCAAGAGGATTCATTAATTAGTGGCTAAAATGAGTATATTTATTACATTATATGACATAATTCCTATTATCAATTACTCCTTTCAGATTTTCTAGCTGAATATTTTTTCTCTCTCATTTATTTACCCTAATTTTTGCCTGACTAGCCCTTTATAGGTTTTCTAGCCAGTGAGACCATTTTCTTTTATTTTTATTTCCCTAATTTTTGCTTGCTAGCCCTTTATGGGTTTTCTGAATAGTGGGAATGTCCTAACTTTTGTCTGACTAGCCTTTTCAGGTATTCTAATCAGCGGACTTTATTTTTTTTTTACTACTTTTATCTTATTTTTACAGGTAGTATCTCTTAAGGTGATTCAGGTTAACAGGCTCCATGAATTCATTCCCTTTCCAGGTCTGATATTTTTTAGCAGCTCCTTTAGGCATAATTGATTTGACTAAATACAGTCCTTCCCAGTTTGGTATGAACTTTCCTCTCGGATGAAACACCCACTACCCCATACTAATTTAATACCATGTCCCCAACTTTTATCTTTCTAGGCTTAACTTTCTTGTTGAATGATCTTGCTATCCTCTTATGATATATCTGAGTATAAAACAAAGCATTCATCCTTTTCTCATCCAGAGATGTAAGAGTGATCATATCTCTTTTATGCCCATTCACTTCTTGGATGTTCTAGCTTTCAAAACTACTCTCAAGGATTTTTATCTTTATTTTCTATTGGCAAGACTCACAACCATATACTAAGGAGAATGGAGTTTGGCCTATGGCTATTTCTAGCTGTAGTCCTATAATCCCTATAAAGCAAAGGGAAGAAACTTAGACCAATCCTTATAAGTCTTGACCATTTTAGAGAGAATTTCTTGACATTGTTGTTAGCTGTTTTCTACTGATCCATTAGCCCGAGGATGATACAGTGAAGACTTATGATGCTCAATCTATATTTCTGCAATAATTCCACTGTTTCAGCCTGAAACTGGTACCATTATTTGTCACAATGTGATGTGGAACCCCCCATATCTGCAAATAAGACTTTTCTTGATGAACAGCGACATTTGTTTTTACTTGCATAGCATTTAAGGATTCAACCTCTACCAAATCTTACCATGACTATGTACTTATGCTCATTCGACGTTGTCAGCCTTATTTTTTTCTCCTATAATATCAATTCCCCAGGCTGCAAAGGGCTAAGTTGATGATAGTCTATTTAGTACCGTAGGAGGTAGATGGTTAAGATTTTTAAGAATCTGGTACTAATGACACTATCTCACTTTTCTGATGCAATCTTTTTCCATACTCATCCAATAATACCCTTGCCTGAGTACCTTCTTTGCTAAGATAATCTGTTCATGTGAGAACCACAAGCTCCTGCATGAATTTCTTTTATTACCTCTTTAGCTTCATTCTTTCTTGAGATATTTGAGCTGCATTCCATTTGGCAATTCTTTTATATAATACTCTATCATGGACTTGTATAGTTACGTGCAAGAACACGAAGAGCATATCTCTCTTTTGAGGTTGCTTCATCAGGATACTTTCTTTCTTCGATAAACCTTTGAATATCATAAAACCCATGGCTTCTATTCAGGCCCTGTTTGAACACTCATAATCTGCTCTCCTTCATAACATAAAGCTCTTGATTTCATAATTTCCAAAGCTTCATAGTTGATCCTATCACATTATCCCATTTCAAAGAGAGTGTTGTTAATGCATCTGCCATTTGATTATCGTCTCTTGACAAATGGATAAAAAAGACATTTATTGAAGTTCTTTATTAAGCTTTCAAATTGCAAATATGTGGTTTCAGCTTTTCCTATTTCACTTCCCATTCCTCATTAGCTTGGCTAACTACTAATATTGAATCCCCATAAACTAGCAATTCCTTGGCCCCAGTTGCTAGAGCTACTTCAATTTTGTAGATGCATGCTTCATACTCAACCATATTGTTCATTACCTTAAAGTCTAATTTCTTGGCCATTGGTACAATCTTCTCCTTCTGGCATAATAAGAATTACTCCTAATCTAGATCCTTTGTTGTTTATAGCCCCATCAAAGTAAAAATTCCACTCCTGATGCTCTTGACTGCCAAGTTCTCATCTGGAAACTCTAAATTCCACTGTTCATCACCCTCTACTTCATTCTGAGCTAGGAATTCTGCTCCTTGCCCTTCCTTTGATGACTTTCATGGTGATGTATTCTATATCAAACTTAGTTATAAGTACTAGCCATCGAGACATCCTTCCAGTCAAAGCAGGTGCCTGAAATAAGTACCTTAAGGGATTGATCTTTGAAATTGCTTGGACTTTATAGGACTGGAAGTAATGCCTCAATTTCCTTATTGCCTAGATCATGATTAAACATGTCTTCTCTACTAAGTCATATTTTTCTTCATATGGTAGGTAACTTCTTGCTGAGATAATACACTGCATGCTCTATCTCTTCTGGTCTTTCTTGTGCTAGCATTGCCCTCATTGTATTTTCCTCTAAGGCTAGGTACAAGATCAATGGCTTACCTTGCCTCGGTGGCTTCAGTATAAGCGGATTGATGAGATATTATTTAATCATTTTAAATGCCTTCTAATAATCATTGTTCCACTTTATTGGCTAGTTTTTCCTTAAGAGTTTGAAAATAGGGTCACAAATATTAGTAAGCTTTATGATAAACCTATAAATATAACTGTAACCTACCAATAAACCCTCTCACTTCTTTTTTTTATCTCTAGTGTCAGCATTTCCTAAATAACTTTCACTTTATTTAGATCCACTTCAATTCCTCCGTTGCTAACTATATGCCCTAATAATTTTCCTGAAGTAACCCTAAAAATGTACTTCTTCGGGTTAAGCCTCAGCCAAGAACCTATCTAGAGCTTCAAAGTGGTCCCTCTCTTATTTCTAATGTGACCATCATATCGTCCATATACACCTCAACCTCCTTATGCATCATGTCACGGAAAAGAGTGGTGGTTGCCTTTTGATATGTTGCACATGCATTCTTCAACCCGAAAGGCATAACTTTATAGTAATATGTCCCCCATTCCATGATGAAAGCTATCTTGATCTTATCCATAACTGTCATCATTATCTGATTATACCCTGAGAAACCCATCCATGAAGGAAAACATTTGCACTAGATGTTGTACTGTCTACTATTACATCAATGTAGGGTAAAGGAAAATCATCTTTCGAACATGCTTTATTTAAATCCCTAAAATCTATACACATACATACCTTACCATCTTTCTTAGGTATTGATACTATATTTGCTAACCATTGAGGATAATCTACTATTTCTAGAAAGTTAGCCTAGATTTGTTTAACAATTTTCTCTTTTATCTTTTCAGTCCACTCTAGTCTTAGCTTGTGTAGTTTTTTGTTTGACAGTTTTAATTTATAGATGAGTTGGAATGTGATGCTCTACAATATCCCTATTTAAACCTGGCATGTCTTTGTAGGCCCAAGCAAATACTATCTTTCTTTTTGTTAATATTCCCTCAAAATTTTTCCTCTCTTCAAGAGTTACCTCACATGATATAAATGTTCTTAGGATTATCATTTGTGCCCATGTTAAATGAATCAAATCGAATTAAATTAATGTTAAACATGTATGAATGATTAAAATCATAATGCACAGAACTATCAGGATGCACATCACACAAGTAAGCAAAACCAGCATTCATATTATTAACCATAGAAAAAATAGAGTTTTTCATCCTCAAACAGACAGGGACATTATTACATTAATTTCCTCATAGAAAACATCAATAAAGCTATCATTAATGACAGTTGCTAAATCCTGGGGTGGCTCCTCTTCAGGTGGTAGACACAACAGCTCCTTGACAGTAGCATTGCCCATCCTCTCAGTTACCAACTTCATCACTTCCTCTTTGTTGTCTTTCATAGGTTCTCCACAATCTGCTTCTTGAAGATCTCAAACCTAGGAACATCTCTTCCAGCAACATTGACCAATTCCTTAGCTCCAAAATAGTATTTGCCTTCCTTTAGCCTGATGAAAATTCTTACTTATTGGTCCAATTTTCTTTTGAGAACTTCCTTTATTTGGCATTAAACTTCTTCTTTGCTCTTTTGTTTTATCAGTTTTACTTCTTCAACATAACCCAAAACTAGTTATGTTGCCTTGGCTTTTAAACTCTGGGAGACTATGGCTCTCTTGCTCATTCTTCCCCAGCCCTTATCCAAGTCGATAATTCATACTCTTCATCATTTTTGCTACTCTTGGGTCCATTTTAGTTCTGTTAAATATCCCAGGAATCTGGAAAACTAGGGGGGTGCACACATTTGCTTTTGTTTGTCTAATATAGTGGCCATAACAACATTTAGTCCTAGCTTCTATAGTCACAACCTCTCCTTCATAAGGTAATTTTATCTTTTGGTGCATAGTTGAGGATACCCCTCCTAAAGCATAGAACCATGGCCCTTCCTAACTACAGGGCATAAGTAACAGTAATATCCAGCACAATGGAACTCAATAGTTGATTCAATAAGTCCTATTTTAACCAGAGCTTGGAATGTCCCCTCCACATTCCTAGTGCTGTCATTATAGGCTCTGATTATAAGGTTTGAATCTATTAGGTCATCAGCCTTCAAACCTAAATTAGGTAGGATTTTCAAAGGACACACGTTCATAGCAGATCTATCATCAACCATAGAAAAATTAGTTCTCTTTCCCCTTACCTTAGCTAGGATAAAATAATGCCTTATTAAGGTTTCTCCCTTCCAAAGGCAGGTCGTCATTTGAAAATGTTATCAGCCCGTGTTTCTTTTCTATCACCTTTACCCACCATAGCCTTAGGTGTGGCTGCTGTTTCAATATTTATGTTTGACAGAGCTTTTATAAGAGCTCTTCTATAACTACCTAAATGTATCAGTAATTCCTAAAGACTGACATTTGCCTTAGCCTTCTTCAGTTGTTCCAGAATCAGGTCTTCTTTCTATTCTTCCTCTACTTCTGTATCTTTTATTTCTTTTGTTTCTATGACTCTCTCGGTTTTCTTTTCAACTGCTTTGTAATTTTTTCCTTTCCTAGTGACATGATTTACCTTAGGATCATCACTCCGCACATCAAGACCACTCGAGTTTTTCTTCATCAGAGTCATACCAAATGTCAACAACTCTAATAATTCGATCTTTTTTCCCATCTTTCCATACTTCTATCATGCATGTTCCTTTCTCCTTCAACTCTTCCATATTGAGCTTGCCTAAGTACTTATTCAATAGATTTTTAACTCCTTCTTGAGACTATTTAGGAGCTAAAGGTCTTTTATTATCTCCAAACTCGTCACCCCATCCTGTAGACATAATCCCTTTGATTGGAATATTAGCTGAAGCAAGCTTAGAGTAAAATACTCTATAATTAAACTTGCCCAAAGGTTGTCTTAGTAAATCTCCTTTCAGGAGTTTTAAGTTCTTTCTCTACCTTCATTGGCTCATCATCAAACTCATCACCCTAATATGAGGGCTTAATTGATTTAATGGGAATATCAGTAGAGGATGGTTTGGAATAGAACACTTTGTAATCAAATTTTCCTAAGGGCTATCCTAGTAAATCCTCTACTCGTCTAGAGGTATCAAGGGATTCTCCATTGGCTATAGGGTTTAGGCTTTTAAAGGAGTTTAGCACTTCTTCTTTGCTAACTCTTGAGTTGATCATTATGGTAGCTGGTGGTGGGAAATTTTGGTAGTTTGGGGAAAGGGTTAGCTTTGGTGTTTGGGTTAAAATTGGACTTTTTAGGGTTTGTGATTTTTTTTGGAGTCTATAAGGTTTTAGATTTTATGTTTTAGGCGGATACAATTTTTCTGTGGAATGGCCAACAACTTGGTGGAATTTGCAGTAATTGTTAAGGTTATAGCCAGGGACATTTGGGTTTAGTGGTTTAGAAAAGGTTAAGGGTTGAAGCAGGCCTTTTTGGATTAGCCTTTCTAAGACTTTGGAGAGTGGTTGGTTTGAAGTTGGAGAATCTTCGGGGTAATTGAACTGCGCGCACCCTCTACAACTTGGTTGGTACTTCTTTATTGTGTACCCCCCAGTTGGGTAATTTTGGGTTCCATTGAGCTTCTAGCATTTCTCTTCTTCTCACTCTCAATCTTTTCTACTTGCAGACCATCATCATACAGGTCTATGAATATTTTAGGGTTCATCATCTGCAATCTCTCGACCAGATTGGGTGACACATTATGGACTATCATCCTAACCTGATCCTTTTTAGCGAGCTTATTCTTCATCAGTCTTGCCTTGTTCATAAACCTGGTAAGGAAATCAGAGAAGGATTCAATGGGTTTTCTGCTTTGTCAGTTCTAGATCTCTGATGAACACTTCCAATCTAGTGTTATAGTCATACTGTTTTAAAAAAGTAGTACATAATTCTTCCCATTAAGTTCTTATATATTTTTCCAACTCGTGATATCAGTTTATAGCTATTCCCTCTAAAGATAGTACAAATAACTTAGTGTTAACTTCTAATGGTGCTTTAGTAGTGCTCATGGTTATTGTGTACTGGTTGAGATGAATCCTCGGATCTCCTCTTCCGTTAAATTTTTATAGTTGTGGCATCTTAAACTTGTCAGGCAACCTATCATCTCCCATAATGCAACATGTCATTAAAGTCAAACGAATACCCCATGCCTTGTCCCTAGATTAGCTCTTCAATCTTGGACATCTTTTGGGGTCAGTGCTCGCATCTGCTTGGACTTATGGTCTTATATCAATTCAAGTGATTCTTTCTTTGCCTTTTCTATTATGTAGTTCTCAACATCTTCAGGCTGCACCTCGATAATAGGTAGGTTTCTAGTAATAGGTTGCCCCCTAGTATTGTTGGCAATAGGTGGAGCATCCATAGTAGGTGGGATAGTAGCAGCAGTAGGTGGTTGTTCAAGTGTAACAAGTGGCATCAGTCCAGATAGTGCTTATCTTAGCTCATCATAGCTCTCATGTCATCCATCAGAGCTCCCTTGATGTCTTCTAAGGTCCAGTTCCCTTGCTGTTATTCCATTTATTCAGATTTAGGTGAAGTTAGTTCAACTTCCAAGTAAAGTGGGTTGATAGGGCTTCTTTCCAGTCTACTCCAGTTTGTTCAGGATTTCCTTTGCTGAGGTTTTAGAACTCTAACTTGTTTTTCTTAGTCTGCCACCTTTTCCATCCCCAAATACGAGAAAACCTTAGTGAATCTATAATGGCTACAATATAAGGTGTTAGTATGATGGATAAAGTGCATGTATGCATAATGCACATGCTATGTAATAAGTAGCAAGTAGCAAGTATCAATCAAGTGTACAACATACATCCTTCCAACCTTATTCCTCTAGCACACGTGTTCAATGGTGAGTCTCTTGTCCTAGAATTTTTTTTCTTGGTTTTAATATCAATAGGGGGATATCAGGGACTGACGTGCATACCACATCTCTTTTAAAGCAGTAAAGGATAAAAATAACATTTCTAGGTATAAAGGTCTAGCCCAATCTTTATTGGCCTAAGTGGGCTTTAAAAGTATGGGCCGAGGCTTTTATAGATAGAAATACCTCATGGTAATAAACATAGAAACAACATTTGGTAATAAGCATAGAAACAAACATTTCTAAGTATAAAAGTTTAGCCCAATCTTTATTGGCCCAAAGTGGGCTTCAAAAGTGTGGGCCTGGGCTTTTATAGATAGAAATACCTCATGATAATAAGCATAGATATAGCATTTCTAAGTATAAAGGTATAGCCCAATCTTTATTAGCCCAAGTGGGCTTTAAAAGTTTAGGCCTAGTCTTTTATAGATAGAAATACCTCATGGAAAAAATTATACAAGTAATTTGGGTAGACCCTAGGGGAAGTAACTAAGCCATTATATGTGGTTGGAGTTTGGTAAAAAGGTCAAGGTTCCCTTAGCAAAATGCCCTCCATTATAGACATTGAGTTACAGGCCAATGTCAGAGGGGTTCGACATCCTTTACCAACTCGAGAGAAGATTACCCTCCTTTAGGACTTGGATTACAAATTCTGGTTAGATGAGCCCATTAATCTCTCTTAAATTGAGTTAAGGCTAACAATGATGGTTAGCCAATTTACAACTCCATAAAGCTAGTGGAATCATGGAATCATAAACCAACATCATCGGTTTAATAGGGACATGAAGAATGAATGCAAGAATGAAATAATAAGTATCTTTTATCCCTAGTGGAGTCGCCATTGTAGACGACAAGGTTTAGTGCGCGCCCAAGATTTTAATAACCACGACACTGTTTAAGCTCAGGGCCTTAGAGAACACACCATTATGCCACAAAGTCATAACATGGAGATGAGGAGTCGCCACCCAGGGTAATAATTGAGACAATTCAATTGGTGGTACTTGATTCTCTAAAAAAAAGTTAGCAACATAACCAAGAGATTCTAGGAATGGAATAATAACTTCTTTTACTTTGTGTTCATTTAGAATTACTTTATGAATTACTATTTTATTCTCTATTTACACACAATTTTATTAAACCCTAATTAAACATCCATCTAACCCTAAAACAAACTAGTCATAAAATTGCATGTAAAAAATGCATACGAAGCGCATCATCCTTAAGTCTAAACTATGTTTATTTTATTTTAAAGTTAGCTAATTCTAAATTTTTGTTTACAAGTGAAATGGATTAAAGGTGGACCTGCATATTAATAAATGAGCTTAAGTTTATTTATTTCAATTTTAACTAAAAATGGGTTTATAGTCTACAAATTTTAAAGAAATGACTTAATTAGTGGGCATAATTCTAATATGATTTTAATTTAAAGGAAAAAATGGGCTTAAGTCTATTTGTTTTAAAAGAAATGGAATCAATGGGCTGAGCTAAAGTCTAAGTTAAATTTTAATTAAACTAAAAATGGGCCTAAATCTAAATTAACCAAATGGGTCTAAATTAATTAACCTTAAATTCAATTTTAGATAGCTTATTAATTAAATGGGTTAGAGACTAACGTAGACTTGAGGCCCAAAACATAAAAAAATGAACAAACAAGTCCAAAAATATAAAAAATATAAAAACAATCAAATAAAAAATATAAAATAAGCCATTAAATTATTTCTTCTAAAAAAATCCTAATTTTAATTAACATGCAATCTAAATTAACTTACTGTCTCCATTGATTTTAATTAGAGTTTACCAAATTAACCTAATTTACTAATTAATTTTAATAGTGAAGAAAATTAAAGAATATTCACTATTTTTCACTAATGGGGTTATTACAACCTACTATAAAAATAAATAAAATAATAAATACATGCCCATAATAAAAATATAAACCAATAAAAAAAACAACATAGAAATAATAAAAATAAATCAAATTAAATTAAAATCCTAATCTATGTTCAAATGATAAATGGGTATATCCATGACATTCCATGAATGTTCATGGGTTATCTATTGATTCTGTTCTCTATAGTATTCATGTCACCCAATTCATCAAGAGAATAAAAAATTGTAAACGAATGATTAAAAATAAGAATAATAAAAAAAATTAAATATAAAATCAAAATCAAAATAAAAGAAGAAGGAGAAGAATATTTGATAATGAGATACAATATTAATTTCCCTCAGAAGGATAATCACCGTTGATGAAAGTCTCTGACTTTTGTTATGTTTATCTGTGGTTTTAATTTATTTGATATGATTTTTGGCAAAGAATTAAAGAAAAGTACGTGAAAAAATGAGAGAGAAAAGACAACCTTTTTTTGGCTTACGGCTAAAAATAAAAAAGGTAAAGAAAAAATAATAAAACCCTAGGAGTCTCTCTTCCCCTGTGAAAAGAAAATCCCTTTGTTTATAAAAAAAATAAGATAATAAAATTAAAAATCTATTCTAATCTAATCTAATCCTAACAATTTGAATTATCAGGAATTATGATAAAATTAAACAACTAGATAAATAAATAACTAAATAACAAAAAAAGGTGAAATTGGCTAATGGCGCCACTTACTGTCAAATTAATTCATTTGGTCCATTTGAGCCATTGGCCCATCTCCTTTTTTTTAGTTAATTAACCTTTTTTTAAGGCCTATTTGGCCTTTTGGTAAAATTTTCCCTTTTTTTAAAATTTTTTTCTTTATATATATATATATATATATAT
This sequence comes from Mallotus nudiflorus, assembly GCA_947683625.1. Classification (NCBI taxonomy): domain Eukaryota; kingdom Viridiplantae; phylum Streptophyta; class Magnoliopsida; order Malpighiales; family Euphorbiaceae; genus Mallotus; species Mallotus nudiflorus. The sequence continues at coordinate 3,454,817 of CANTUR010000126.1, read as the reverse complement.
ATATATATATATATATATATATATATATATATATATATATATATATATTTGAATTTTCTCTTTTTAATTTTTATTTCTTTGAAAATAAATAATAATAATAATAACAATAATAATAATAATAAATAAATAAATAAATAAAACTTAAAAATAAATCTTAAAAATAATTTACATTTTAGTTCAAAACCAATAAATTAGATCCAATAAACCTAATTTCAGAGTCAATTTTCATCATTGAGTCCTCTGTCGCATACAAACTCAAGTCATTCCAAATTGGGTGCTTACAATAGGGATAAACTAGAGCCAAAGAAAGCTCAAAGTGAAGTAGCCGGAGTTATCAACATGATTATTGGGGGAAAGGTGACTAAGAGAAGGCTTAAAAGATCTGGGAATGAAGGGTCCACCTTGGAGAAGAGGCAGACTATCACATTTGGTCCAGAAGACGGGAAAAGTGTCTGGCATCCTTATAACGATGCCCTGGTGGTGAGTTCTTTCATTAACAATTACTTGGTAAAAAGATTGTTGATCGATGATAGAAGCGTTGTCAATGCACTCTCTTAGAATAATTATAAAGCAATGAGAGGTTCTACCACTGATTTAAAGCTATTCAAAATCTCATTACAAGCTTTTACGGAGGAACCACTCAACTAATGAGAGTGGTAGAGTTAAGTTTAAAATTTAGCGACCGAGAAACTAAGGATGTGAAATATGTCAAAGCCCAGTTTAATGTGGTAGATCTTTCTCTTGCATACAATGGCATCATAGGCCAACCAATACTCTACGATATTGATGCAGTCATAAGTGTCAAGCGTCTGACCATAAAGATTCCTCTTAAAGGCCGAGTCTTAACAAGTCATTGGGATTGGCACATGGTCAGACAATGCTATTAGATAACAGTCAAGCCCCAGATGGAAGCATTCCCTTTAGAATCATTGGAAGTAGAGAAATAAGGAGCCAATCCTGAACTAATTGACCAAGTTTAGACCTTACAAATTGTCGAGAGAAAGACAGTCAGAGTCGACAATGAGCTCAATAATAAAATTAAAAGTGGAATAAGTAAGGTCCTCATCAAACATTCAGGCAACTTTGCCTCTAAAGCATTTGCAATCATTAGAGTAGATCCTCAAATTGCCTTACATAGTCTAAACATCAAGCCCGAAGTTAAACTAGTCATTTAGAAAAAGATGAACTTCGTATATTAGAGATAGAGGGTGATCATTGAGGAAACAGAGAAATTACTGAAAGTTGGATTCATTAGAGAGGTAACACACCCAAAATGGATAGCCAACATGGTGCTAGTGAAAAGGTCCAATGGAAAGTATAAAATGTTTATGGATTACACTGATCTCAATAAAGTGTGCCCCAAAGACAGTTATCTGTTGCCAACGATAAATTAACTAGTAGACTCAACTGCTTGCCATAACTTGTATAGCTTTATGGATGTTGCTCAGGGGTACCATCAGATACTAATAAAAAAAGATTATCAGGAAAAGATGTCGTTTATCGCTCATGAAGGTCTTTATTGCTACAAGGTTATGCTTTTTGTATTGAAGATTGCTTGAGCAATATACGAGAGGCTGATGAGTTATGTTTTCCAAGATTAAATTGGAAAAAATATAGAGGTATATATGGAAGACATCATCATCAAGAGTCAACATGCAGAGTAGTACTTCTCCTTTGAATACTGGACCAGTATGAGATCAAGCTTAACCTAGAAAAGTGCATTTTTAGGGTGAAAGCTAGCAAATTCTTAGGATTCATGATATCCCACAAAGAAATTGAAGCTAATCCAAAAATGATAGAGGCCATAATTAATATAAAAGCTCCAGCGTCAATAAATGAGCTCTAGAAACTAAATGGCAAGATAATATCATTAGGGTGTTTTATTTCTTGTTTAGCCAAACAAAGTCTGCTATTATTTTGAGCCTTAAAGAATCCCAAGAAGTTTACATGGAATGGAGAATGTCAGACAGCTTTCAAAAACATAAAAAAGTTTCCATCCTCACTACCTCTTCTTAGTAAGTCGATCCCTAGAGAGATATTGTACTTATATTTCTCTATTGGCCAGGAGTCAATTGCATTGGTACTGGTTAGGGAAGAAGGAAGTCAGTAAAATCAAGTATACTACATTTAGCAAAATCCTCAAAGGATTAGAAGTCTGGTATCCCAAATTGGATAAGTTAACTATGGATGTAGTACACACATTCTAAAAACTCTGACATTATTTTCAAGCCCACTTGATCATTATAAGATCCAGTTTCTCAGTCAAGAAAATTTTATAAAGACTTGAGATATCCGGCAAACTAGTTCAACTATCGATGTTGCTCGGAGAATTCAACATCAATTCTGAACCACGATAGTAGATAAAAGCATAAACCCTATCAGATTTTGTATAAGAGATGACAACAAAAGATTTCACTCCTTTTGAATGCCTAAAATTGAAGTTATACATTGATGGAGTCTTATCCATTCGAGGATCTGGCACAAAAGTCATTCTCAAAGGGCCATACAAATTCATTATGAGATATGTAGTTTAGATAAAGTATAATGCCACTAATAATATAGCCAAGTATTAAGCACTCGTCACGGGATTGAAATTAACGACAAAGGTCAGAGCCGAGCATCTCAAAATATACTTTAATTCACAGCTGATGGTAAACCAAGTCAGAAGAACATACCAAATCAAGGATCCAAGCATCACTAAATATGTTAAGAAAGTAAGGCAGCTCCTGAAAAAGCTCGAGCAAGATAGGGGATAATGGAAAATCATCCAAATCTCTAGAAGTGAAAACTTAGAAGCAAACTCACTAGCTAAATCAACTGTAGAAAATAGGTAGGCATTCAAATACCTTAAGCTTACTAAGGAATTAACAAAACTAAGCACCGAGGAGTCAAAGATCATGGACATCTAGGAAGTAGCAGAATGGATGAAGCTGATCATTCAGTATCTCAAGTATGGGGTACTTCCACAAGATAAGTTGAAAGCATAAAAGTTAAAAATAAAAGCTGCTCGCTATGCCATGAATGAAGGGGAACTCTATAGAAGGTCTTTCTTACATATGTGGTCTAAGTGTGTATAACTAGAGGAAGGAAATTACATAGAGAAATTTATGAAGGAATTTGTAAAGCCCATGAATCTTATAATTTATTAATTAGAAAAGCATTACTCCAGGGTTATTATAGGCCTATTATGTCTCGAGACACTCAAAAACTAGTTTAAGAATGCCATAAATGTTAATGGTTTAGTTGCCTTAGCTATAAGCCTTCTAATACTCAGTATCCAATTGGGAGTTCTTGGCCTTTTTCAATATGGGGAATGGACATCTTGGGCCTATTTCCTATTTTAACCTTTAAGAAGAAGTTCCTAATCATGGCTATATATTACTTCATTAAGTGGATAGAAGTCAAAATTGTACCTACCATCATTAAGGCCCGAATTCAATACTTTATCTGGAAAGAAATCATCTGTAGATTCAGAATACCACATACCTTAATAATAGATAATGAGAAGTAGTTAGACAATGAGAAATTCAGAAAGTTATGTTCGAACCTTAAAATAAAGTTCTAGTTACTTCAGTAGCTTATCCACAAACAAATGGCCAGACAGAAGTCACTAACAGGATTATCATGCAATGTCTAAAAAAGAGATTAGATGAAAAGAAGGAAAACTAGGTTGAAGAACTCAACAACATTGTCTAGGCTTATAGAATGACTCCCAGAACTTTTATAGGGGAAATGTCTTTCAGACTAACTTATGGGATGGATGCAGTAATCTCAATGGAGATTGGATCAACAAGTTACTGGGTAAACTAGAATCTAGATCATGAAGTCAACAACATTAATGCTCGAATATGTCTAGACGTGCTTAAAAAAGGAGAAAGCAGACATCCATTGTAGTTGAAGCCTAAAAATAGAAGGTCATGGAATATCATAACCGCAATGTCTGGCTAAAATAGTTTAAGATAGGAGACTAAGTACTCAAAAGGGTTGACATTGGCAAAGGTAACTCTAGCACAAGTAAGCTCAGACCTAACTGGGAAGGTCTTTACCAAGTCATTGAAAAAATGACTAAGGGGCATACAAGATCAAGGATAAAGAAGGAAAAGAATTACTTCAACATTAGAACTTAGACCGTCTTTAAAAATATTATTAATAAATGCACTCTTAATTTTAAGAATAAATTGCTTCATTTATATTCATAATATTGAATTACAAAGTATTGTATTATAAAAGAAAAAATATCAACTAAATAATTTAAAATTCAGTATTAGGAAGCTCAGTCCCTTCAATATAAGGAAGACTCGTATTTAGAGACTCAGATATAGAGGTTGGCTTGGATCCAATGGAACATCACCAGAAACCTTCTCCCCAACAGGCCTCAAATTCCTTGGTTGTTTGAAAGATAATTTCTTGTTAGTAAACTTTATTATTACTTTGGATTCTTTGACCACCTGAAAGAAGCCTTGCTTTGAGCATCTTCTTCACAACAATCCTGGCCAGATTAGTATGTGTGATTCTCTTTAAGTTTGAAAATTCTATATTAAAGTGTTGAGCTAGCAAGATCCTCCGACACTCAGACTTCTAAGCCTTAAGAAACTCTGTGATCATATTCTGATAACTCTTATTGTCATCCTAATGGGATTTCTCTGTTTTGACAAGTCTTTTCTCCAATATAACAATTTGGAAGTCCTGCTCGTTACTTTTTAAAGTAAGTTGGGGTCGATAATACTCTAGCTCTTCCAATCTCTTTTGGTTTACCTTAGCCTCAGTATGTCTAGTTTGGCAAAGTTTTAGTACCGCCTTTTCCTTGTTTAGTCTCTTATTATAGTCAATGGCTATGGTGCCAACCTTTGTCTCTTTTAGGCTATACAAGAATTTGAGATAGTAATTATTATCCTTTGCCAGCAACAAAACTTGAGTCATCTAAAATACAAGAAAAAAGAATCATCATCAATATTGGTACACATGAATAAAAATCAAATAAAGTGGAAGATAATTACCTCCAATGAGTGTCTTATCATAGAGTTGTATAGATCTTCCTTATCTACATCCATTTAGCATTAGATGTCTTCAGGGAGCCATAGAGACTCAGTGTATTGATCTCTTACTTGAGCATTCAGAATACTTTGAGGTTTTTGCTTCTTCAGAATCCAGGACCTCATGTTCGAACACCTAGATATTTTTGGGTGCTTAACGAAAACTTCCTCACATAACTTATTAGCATCTGAGTCCTCATTCAGGGATCATTTCCTCTGAGTCTCAGACTTCTCCATTTGAGAAGTTTCAACTACAGCCTACCCTTTTTTATTAGGTCCAACTTTAGCTAGAACCTCCAAAGCACACGACTCAGAAGTAGAAGAAGTAATTTTTACCTCCTCATAGGTCTCCATCTCGTTATCTACAAGTTAAATCCCATCCATAAATGCAAAAAAGTCAGCCATCTATAAATAAAAAAAAAGAACAAAAAGTTAGAGTAATACCTTTTGAATTTTAGAACTTACCACTGACATGTATACAGTTGGGGTAGACTCTCCAAAGATATCATTGAGATAAATTCTTAGCAGATGATGTGTCAACTATACCATGGAGATGAAGCCTCAAACCATCTCTTTATCTTCATCGAATAACCTTAAGAGATACTTCACCTTATGATAGTCATCAGACTAGATCCGTCAGATGTTAATGAAATTCTAGGGATGTTTAACAATAAAAAACCTATGCCTCCACTTCTTATGAAGGTCCGGAAGCTTTACAAAGAGGCTATGGTTCAGAATAGTTGATAAGGAGAACATTAACTCTCCCCTTTTCTTATTTAGACTATACATATATTGAAGGATGTTTAGATCCAGCTCTCTACCTTTCTCGTTTATCAACTCTATAAACTTGAATAAAATCTGATAGCTATTGGGATGAAGTTGGTTGAGTGCTATGTTGTATCTGTTCAGAAAGCTCCTAATAAAGGGATCTAATCGGAACTTTAATCCCCCTTCTAATTGGTCAAAGTATATCACTGGTCTATCAAAATCTAATCGAGGAGTGTGTGCCTTAAAGTTTTTATCTATAGTGTGCAAGGAAAAATCTGTAGGAATGCTAAAACATCTTTTATACCATTTTAGTATATTTTCATCTACCCTAGAGATAAACAAATCTAAGCTAACTTGCTCTTATAGAGCCATGGATCCTATCAAATAAGAACAAAGAAGAAGAATATAGAAAGAAGGAGAAACTTTACTTAGAAAGAAGAAAACGAGTCTGCAGAGAAAGCGAAAGAGGATGATGTAGAGAATAATCGAGAAGAAATTTAGCAAGAAATAAAGACAACAGAAAAGTAAAAATGCAACATGCCAAAGGGACTGACTTATTTAAAGAGCAGCGAAAGGTTCTGGAATGACCATTACTGCCCTCATGGTAATTTTTGTCTTTCTTATAGCATTAAGGGTAAATTTCGGGCAAAAGAAAAGCCCACTAATCGAGTAGTTATCATTATGAACATCTCATCTTCTGATATATGAATAGATGTGAAGGTTACATAATTTAAAATTCAAAGGAAAGTCAAAAGACATGGTGGTTGATAATCCCGCTCACCTCGCTGCCAGCTGTCCCTTTTATCGACACTCGAGTTGTGCTTCTAATGCATCGAGATTCTAAGTCCAGTAATTGAAGCTAACACCCTCAGGTTACTTCAATAGTACTAAGGTTCGACACTCTGGCCACGCTTCTAAGGCACCGAAATTCTAAATCTAGTGATTAAAGCTAGCACCCTTAGGTCGCTTCGATAGTACTGAGGTTCAACACTTGGGCTGCATTTTTAATGCATCAAGATTATATGGCACTCGGGTCGTGCTTTTAATGCACCAAGCATTAAAACTTCATCAATGGCTAGTTTTGTTAGATCATATCTATTCCGACAGGTTAATCCCTTGGTTTATTTTTATAAACAACGAGCATTTTTTATTGTAGGTTTTGTGCATTTAAGTCCAGTTGGCACTTCAATATTATTATGATACGGTGATTCCAAGACTTGGTACCGAGCATCGTCTCTTTATGACTGAGGCTGGCCACTTTAGCTCACCCTTCTACAACATATGCAAGTTATACAAGCAATTTCTTTCCAGTCAGTAGAGTTTATTCTTGAAGATATTAATCATTAAATGAACACATCATACATAAATATCCTAACATACTTTCAGGGGGAACTCTTGATACCCTATATACATCTTTCTATTTATCTAAGGTCTTTATTTTTCTATATAGGGGTTGCTTACAGAGGAAGGACGCCTAAACCAAATATGAGAAAGATTCTCAATTAAGGAGACTTCTGGATAGGAAGAAACACTCTTCAAATAGGCATAGAAATCTAATCAAAGAGGAATTATATTCCTCTCAGGTTTGAGCATCACTGTCCTTATAAATAGGACTCCATATCCCTCATTCTCATTCTCATTCATTCTATTCTCTCATATGCATTGCTCTTTTTATCTCTCTAAAGCACTTTCTCTACATTCTCTAACTTAGGCATTAGAGTGTTCGTATGAATCCTCCCACCTCTCACCTTGCCCTTCTTTGATCTCGTGCATGGCTATAGCTCAGGAGTTCCTGAAATCAGTTATCAATGATGATATGACAATTTTTAAAATTATGGACATGACATGAGCGGGACACGTTATATATATATATATATTCCACATGAAATGTGTATTATTTTCCATTATATAAAGATGATTTGTTAAAAAAAAATAAAACTAGTGTGATAAAATAGAAACTCCATTAAATCTAAACACTTAATATTATCATTGTCTTATATAAAGCAAACATAAAAATGGCCAATTAAATATATTATTAAATTAAATGTTAAATTAATTAAATTAAATTATTAATAATTGAATTATTAATTAATTAATTAAATTATTGATTAAAATTATTAATTAAATTAAATTCTACAAAAAATGAAGCTAAAAAGTGTCCTAAAAAAGTGTCTCGTCATGTCCTAAAAGTGTCCTGTCGTGTCCTCCACGCGTCTCAGCCATGTCCTTCCCATGTCCAAAAAAAATAATAATAATAGGACATGTGTCCAGCAGTGTCGGACACGTCTCGGACTGTGTTGGGTACATGTTAGTGTCTGAAAAGTGTCTGACACGAATACTCCACCCTATTTGAAGCGTTGGTGCTTCATAGCTTGTACATAACCTAATGTGTATTTTGCATAATTAAAAAAAGTACCAATTAAAATCTCATTAAGATTATGAATTTCTTATTATTATTTTTTGATCACGTTGCCGAGCTATTTTAATATACAATGCGACAATTCTTATACTCCATTCAATAACTTTGATTAGTTGTAAATTAACTTTATGATTTTTAAATAAGTTTAATTACAGAAATATAAATATTTCACAATTAATAGATAATTATATTTGACAAATGATAAACAACTAAATCCTATGAATGGTAGTAACTTTGTAGAAAAAAATTTTAAAAATTTTAAAAAATAACCAGATAAAAAAATTATATTTATTAAATGTAAATAAACAAAACAAAATAAATCAAATAAAAAAATAATAAGAGACCACTATGGTAGAGAATGAATTTTTTTTATAAATATGAGAAAAATAAAAAATAAAAATACATTAAATGTTAAATTTTACATACCTTATGATACCAAAAAAATTATTTAATTTCTTCATTAATTAAAAAATAACTAGATAAGAGAGGCTTTCCACTTCCAAAAGGTTTTCTTTGAAACTGAATGAATTGATAGTAATAATAAAAATCTGATTGAAGTTAATTAATTGTGAATAATGTTCTTATGCGGCAATATACAGCCAACTTAAGATGTTCATTTCAAAGCTGCCTGCAACATATATATATACAATACAAAAACTAATAAATTCAAGATTTATATGTGGAAATCTCTTTGTTATAATCCGACTGCAACCACCGAATTGATTAAAATTAACTATATATATGAAAGTGATGACGTTGGATGAATTAATTTTTGAAAAGTAAACTTTGGATTTTTAGCTTTAATAATTAATTTATAATATTGTTTTCGAGAGTAACAACATTACATGCATATTGGATTATTTATTTAATTTCTATTACATTCTAAAAGCTTCTAAATTACAAATTTTGGTATTTTCTTCCCCTTGATTTATCTGCTATATGTATATATTTTTCTGGATAATTCTCTACCGATTCGTTGAAGAATGGCATTACTGCTATCACCACTGTTTTGGGAAATTGCTACTCATCTGTGACGTGAGGACAAGTAACATGGTTTTCATGTCTCATCAGTCACAAGATATATACATATATATATTTGTTCGTACCTAGTCTCTTCAACATTCTTTTTTGTTTTGGAAAGAGACTCTTCTACATCCTTAATTTGCATTATTTTATTTTAAAGAGATCGCGTAACATCTTTTTTATTTATTTTATTTTTTATATTTTTTTATTTAAACTTTCAACTATATTAAATTCTGACTCCAACAAAACTATATGTATCGATAAATATTTTTTTTTAACACAATTACTTACATTATCACTTAAACTTGAAATGTTATGTGTAAGTGAAAATAATTATTTAATTGTCAGTTAATTCTAATAATTGTTGGTTTAATTTTTTTATTAATAATAAGATATAATAATTTAAATAACAATAAATTACATGATTATTTTTTAAATTAGATAAAAAATTAATTTTACCATTTACTAATTATATAATTTTAAAACATATACTTTAAAATATTATATCACTTACAAAAACATATAAATTTTGTTAAATCGTTTTCTTAGATAGGAAGCTTTTTGTATTGGAAAGATTGTAAAATAACTCAAATTTTAAGAGTGTCCCGAGAACACCGTGGAAGGGGCAATTACACGTTTTGAGATTTTTTTTTTCCTAAAAAAAAAAAAAGAAAGAGAGAGGACTACCCTTCTCGTGAGGGTATGTAAGGCTCATCGTTGGAAGTGGTGAAAACTGAAGACAATGAAGTTTGATGTGTTAAAATACTGTAAACATTATTATTAAATATTGGTGGATAAGAGAGAGTGGCCACCCAACTAAGAACAAAATTTATTCAAGTACTCCATTCTGTCTTTATTTATGTTTTTTTATCATTAATTTTTTACCCAAAAAGAGAAATAAAATAAAATAAAATAAAATATCAAACTCTATTTTCCACATTAAATGTCTACACTATTTACTATTTAAATTATTCATAGGGATATTTTTATTTATATGTTACAGTATGTGAATGTCATATTATATATTTTGGGTGCTTTGAATTTGATGAATTAAATTTTAGTAAATTTATTTCATATTATAATTATTTATATAAATACCATGTATTAGAATAAAAATATAATATGAAAAAAAAATATATATCTATAAGTGAGTAGTTAAGTAGTCACTACTTTCTAAGAATATTTTAAAATATGAAATTTAAAATTTATTATCATTAGTTTATAAAATATATTTTCTTCTAATTTAAAAAGATGTCCTTTTGGTAAAATTAGTTTCCTGACTTTTTTTTTGACATTTTGATACCATATGTTTTATATTTTTTTATACTTTACTATTCTTTTAACTAATATAATCATTATTTTATAAGAAAATATCAATATAATATTATATTTCAATGATAAATCTATTTTATATATAATTTATAATTAATATATACAATTTTTTATTTTTAAAAAAATTATTTAAAAAATTATATTTTTTATTCATAATAAAATTAAAAATACATTTAAACTTTATTATTTTTTAATTTATTATAGTTAGTTGAATAATATATCATTCAGTATAAGATTTTAGTATTAAAAATTCATATTATTTTTATATTAAGGCATATATTTTAAATAATATTTATTAGAAGTATAGTAAAATTTAAAAAAATTATAAGACACATGATATTAAAATATAAAAAAAAAATTATGAAACTGAATTTGCCAAAAGGTATAATTCAAAATTATATTTATTATTATTTTTTAATAAAAAATAAGTATATTTTCAATTGATTTATTTGCAAACACTGCGTGATTAGGCGATTAAGAATGCAATTGGTTGCGAAAGAATATAATTAATCATAGCATGATGTGTCTAAAAGTTGTCCATCTTCACTTCCCAATCATTGTCTTCAGCAATGGTGGATCTGTATAAAACAAAGGCCACAGTGTTTGCCTCATTTGAATATTTAATTCTTTTTTTTTTTTTAATATTTAATTCTTTTTTGAATATTTAATTCATGCAACGTGGATTGACATGAGAATATATAATTTATAATTAATTCCAAAGCAAAGGGCACAGTGTTTGCCTCATTTGAATATTTAATTCATGGAAATGGATTCACATGAGAACCCATGGGCTAACGAAACAGGAGTTGTTTTTTTTTTTTTTAACTTTTATTTATTTTTTATCTTAAAATCCTTCTAAAGTGAATATGTATATCTCTATAAATAAAATTAAAATTATTAAATTAATATTTATTAAATTATATTATTAATATATTTTAAAAGTATTGATATATAAAAATAATTTTTATTTATAATTAAATAAAAATTAATTTAATAATTCTAAATTGATTTATATAAATATTAATGTTTGTACTACAATAATAGCTTAAAAGGGAGGAATAAGATGGTTATATAGTCAAAAGTCGAGCAGAAGAGTAAATTTTTTTAACAATTATAATTTAACTTATTCATTCATCAGTCATAATTGTTATGTTTACAGATAATTAGGTGGAAGGATTAAATTGCATCTTCAATTATACTTAAAATTAATATTGAGTTGTCTATCTGTCAAAGAATGGAATGGTTTAATATCTTTCCATCCTCGGGATAAGATATAAAAGGGAAAAGGTTCATATTCTCTCTCCTCTACTGTCAAACAAAGAAAAGAAAAAGAAAAAAAATCAATATTGGATTTTATTTTTTTTCTAACAGGAACATTTTAAAAAAATAAATTATATTAGATTTTATTTTTAAAAATTTTTACAATTAAGTCATATAGTTAAATAAAAATAAAAATTTTAATGATTAATTAATAAAAAATTATTTACTCTAATAAATAAATTGATAATTTTTTTAAAAAATATATCACCTAATTATTAAAATTTTAAAAATTTTAAATCTACATACTAATTTTTATTTTATACAATTTTTTAAATTAAAAATTTATTAAAATTTCCATAAAATTTTTTATAAACACAAAAAATTTCAAAATTTTATAATTATATTATATACATTTCAAAAAAATCATTAATTTAAATAATTTTTAGTTAACTATTAAAATTAATTTGATGAATTTTCTTATGCATATCACTCGATTTAAAAAATTTGAAATTTCTAAGTCTAAATTCTTTTCTTAAAAAAATTCAAAAAAATAATTTTAAAATTTTTTCTAAAAATTATTCTATAGGCTTAAAACTTTTCAAAAATTTATAATTAGATGATATATATTTTTTAAAAAAATTTATCAATTTTATTTGTTAATCTAAATAATTTTTCATTAGTTAAAAATAAAAATAAAAATATTATTTGATTTATAGGATTTAATTATCAAAGATTTTAAAATAAGGTCTAATATGATTCAATTTTAAAAGAAAAAGTTCCTATACGTATAAAAAAAAATGTAAGGTTAAATGTTAACTTCGGAATATAGTTTAGAGTCTCATTTGACACTTTATCATAGATTATTATAAAAAAAATACCTCTATTAACGAAACTTTTATATCTCTTCCTTTTATAATCTTATTTGTACATTATATAATTTTTACAATTTTATTATACAATTTCATATGCAATTTGAATAATATATATATATATATATATATATATATATATATATATATATATATATATATATATATATATATATATATATATATATATATATATATATATACGAGTAAAAGTTATTGTATAGTTTAAATATTAATGTATCACTTCTTATATTGCATTAATTTGTTGGTAAAATATGGTTTAATAAAATATAAAATTAAATGTTTTTCCAACAAAACAACAGATATTTAGAGGTGAGGCTGCATTGTTTATGAAATTAATTAATTAATTAATTGAGATATTTAAAAAACATTTGAGACCTTTTTCGAGTAGTTTCCGTTGGATGAGGAAGCAACAAAAAAAAAAAAATAATAATAATAAAAGAGAGCAATAAGAGATGTAAGTGCTAGCTGTGAAGGGATTTTTATTACTCAATCCAATGTCTCCTGCGGCACTAGCTAACTTCTTCTCGGCTCTTGCTATGGCAAAATGCCATGTGAAGGCGACAGAAGTTGGCAGCTCAATCTCGTGTCAAAATGCCTCGTGGCATAGCGTAATTGCACACTTCGGTGTGATAGAGCTACAGCACTAAAAGGCTTTTGTTAGAAGGGTGAGGCGCTCAATTTTACATTTACGGTGGAAATCGCTAGAAGCTAATTGCCACCACTATAATAAACAACACTTAACACTATATATATATATATATATATATATATATATAATGAAAAAGGTGAATGGTTGGGATATGTAAAGATAGAAGTATTATTAAATATGAAATGGCACATTTAGGGGTGTTTATTCTAGTTACCAACAACTAATAAAATATATTTAGTTGATATTTTTAAAAGCAATTGACAATTGTTCAACATTCTAATCGGTGCTTTTTCTACTCCTTTTCTTTTCCTCTCCCTACAAAACCACTTGTATCAACAATTTTCTAACTCTTTCTTCTTTCTTTTTTCTTTTTTTTTTTTTTTTTTTTTCATTTTTTTTGCTTGTATAATATAATATCTATATTGAATCATAATTTGTTTTTAGAATCCTTGAGCTAGAGTCTTATAAACGGTTAACAATAGGCAAGTTGAGAGGTGGGGAGGATTCCCATAAACCCTCTGATGCTTAAGTCAGAAAATATATAGAGAGAGAGAGTTTAGAGAGAGAAAGAGAACAATGAGAATATGAGAGAGTAGAATGAATGAGAATGAGTGATATGAGATCCTATTTATAGGGATGGTAATACTCAAACCTGAAAGGAATAAGATTTCTCTTTAATGAAAGTCTCATGCTCATTAGGAGAGTGTTTTTTCTTATCCAGAAATCTTCTGATTAGGAATCTTTTCCTATTTTTTTTGGATATCCTTCTTCTGTAAGCAACCATGCATAGGAAAATAAAGACTTTAATTAAATAGAAATATGTATGTAGGGCATCAAGAGTCCCCCCTGAAAGTATGTTCGGATATTTATGTTCAACGTGTCATGGTTTGTAAGGTAAGAGTATTCATTGCATTTGATTGAACTTAGATCCCGGTGTATTAGAAGCGTGGGCTGAGTGTCAGTGGGTGAGACAGCTGGCAGTGAATGGATCAGGGTTAGTAACTGCCATGTCTTTTCATTATTCTTTTGAATTTTAAATTATGTAACCGTTACGTCTGTTCGTGTGTTAAAAGATGAGATGCTTATACTACCATAATAATGACTGCTCGATTAGTGGGCCTTTTTGCTTCCCAAATTGCCCTTAATGGTGTAAAAGAGATAAAAATGCTTATGAGGGCAATAGTGGTTATTCCAGATTCTTCTGTTATACTATAAATGGACAAGATCTTTTAATTTATTGCACTTTCACTATTTTGCTATCATCTTCCCCTTCTCAGTTTACTCGCGTATGTTCTGTCTTTAGAGTTTTTCTTCAGCAAGCTTGCATTCTGCTTTCAGGGGAAGCTTTTTTCTTTTTTTACTTTTCCTTTTATTTTCTAAATAGAATCTATGGCTCTAAGAGAGCAAGTTAGCTCCATCTTATTTGTCTCTAGGATAGATAAGGACATGCTAAAATGGTACCGGAGGTGTTGTAGTATTCCTACTAATTTTTCCATGCACATTGTAGATAAGAATTTTAAAGCCCATACCCTTATGTTAGATTTTAATAGATTGGTTGTATACTTCGATCAACTAAAGGGGGGGATTGAAGTTCCCTCTAGACCTCTTCATTAAGGATCTCTTGAATAGGTATAACATAACTCCTAGGTAACTCCATCCCAATAGTTATTGAATTTTAACCGGCTTTATAGCGTTGATGCACGAAGAAGGTAGAGAGCCAGATTTGGATGTCTTATGATACCCCTACAATATGAATAAGAAGAACGGGGAGCTGATGTTCTCTCTATCCGCCATCCTAAACCACAACCTTTTTGTGAAGCTTTCGAATCTTAATAAGAAGTGGAGACACAAATTTTTTATTATCAAACACCATTTGAACTTCATAGATGTTTAGCAATATGGTTTAATGACTGCAATAAGGTGAAACATCTTCTGAGATTGTCTAATAGGGATACCGAGATGGTCATGAAGCTTCATCTTCATGACATAGTTGATGTAAGATCCATTGAGAATCTATCCAGAAGATATCTTTAGAAAGTCTGCCCTGATTGTATACTACCCATTGGTATATTTTGAGATTCAAAAGGTATCATTCTGACTTATGTATTTTCATTTCTATTTATAGATGGCTGACTTCTTTACCTTTGCGGACAAAATTCAGCTTATAGATGATGAGCCAGAGGCTCAAGAGGACATGTAGATCTCCCCTCCTTTATTTGAGCCTTTAACTCCGGAGGTTCCAACTTAAGCCATATCCAGCTTGAAAGGAAAATCTATGGCTAGGTCTTCCTAAAGCAAGAAGGCTGAAGGGTAGAAGAAATGAGCTTTGGATAGAGATTCGAGTTGAAGAACTATGCGAAAAAGTCTTTGTTAAGTGTCTGAAACTATCCGGATGTCCAGATATGAGATCCTAAATTCTAAATAAGATGAAGCCTCTGAGCATCATGAATGCTCAGGTGAGGGACCAATATGCTGAGTCTTTGTGACTTCTGACTGATATACAACGCTGGATGGATGAGGATAAGGAGGAGTTGTATAACTCTATAATTGGGCACTCATTAGAGGTAATTGTCTTATTTTGTTAAACTTATGCTCCCGTGTTCTGAGTTAATGATGTTTGTCTCTCCTTTCAAATGACTTAGGCCTTGATGTTGGTGAAGGACAACTAATATTATCTTAAGAGTAAGTATAGCCTAAAGGAGACAGTGGTTGGCACAATAGCCATTGATTTTGAGAAAAAATCAGATAAGGCAAAGGCAACATTAGAACTCTACCAAACTAAGCATGCTGAGGCGAGATCTGAGTCTGAGGTAAGCTAAAAGAAAATGGTAGAGTTAAAGCACAATCAAGCTCAGCTGACAACTAAGATTGAGGGACAAGACTCTCGAATTAAAGTTCCAAAGAAGAAGCTTGATGAGGCTGAGAAATCCTGTGAGGATGAAAAAAGAAGTTATCAGAACATGGTTACGGGGTTTCTCAAAGCCTACAAATTCGAATGTTGGAGAGTTCTACTTGCACAAAATCCAAATCTTGACTTCATAAATTTGAACAAAATAATGCCTGCCGATCTGGCTAGGATAGCCGCCAAAGAAGATGCCCGGAGCAAGGCCTCTTCCTTATAGTCGATGAATCCTAGGAAATCCACCACGTCTTCGACTGATGAATCATCTTCTAAGCATCTAACGAGTTGGAGATTTATCGATGAGATGTCTGTCAGTGATGTCATCGTTGGGCTAATTCCTGCCTCTATCTCCGAGTGTCCTAATTCGAGTGTTCCTTCCTCTAAGCTTCCTGATACTCAGTTATATACTACTTAGTTGATAATTTATCTTTTATTTTTTTTGGAACATTTTGTAATATAATTTTTTCTATTAATAAATGAAGTGTTTTATATTGATACATTATGAGTACATCTATTGATAGTATCTTTGGAGACAATCCGAGTTCCAATATCGTTGTAATTCTTTTTCTTGTCTGTCTTTGATTTTTTATGCCCCTTTTAATGTTTTCTTAGTGATTTGGTAAGGATCTTCCTAGTTAGGTTTGAGCTTTCCTGTGCCAGAGTTGCCTTTGTCAATATCAGCCCTTCTAAGTACCCAGTCTCTGGCTTTAAAATGTTTTGGCTTGATGTGTTAATGATGATATTTGATGAACTTTTGTCTCTGTGCCTTTACGACAACGGATGTTTGTTCTCTCCTCTCTTCTAGTAAATCCAAACATATCTGAGTGTTAATACTATTAACTTCCTGATCTAATTCCTCACTGACTCGGTAACTCAATGATTCGATCTCCACTGGTATTACTACATCCATTCTATAAGTTAGTCTGAAGGGCATCTCTCTAATGGAGGTTCTAGGCATAGTCCTATAGGCCCAGATAACGTTGTTGAGCTCATCGACCCAGTTCCTCTTTTTCTTGTTGAGTCTCTTCTTTAGTCCTTGCATGATGATTCTGTTGGTAACTTCTGTCTATCCGTTCATCTACGAATGAGCTACTGAGGTAAACTAGAGCTTTATTCTGATATTAAAATAAAACTTTCTAAATTTCTCATTATCGAATTACTTCCCATTGTCTATTATTAGGGTATGAGATATTCCAAACCTACAGATGATTTCTTTATAGAAAAAGTGCTGAATCCGTGCTTCAATGATGGTCGGTATAACTTCCACTTTTGTCCATTTGGTGAAATGGTCTATAGCTACTATTAGGAATTTTTTCTAGGAGGTTGAGGTAGGGAAAGGACCTAGGATGTCCATTCTCCATAGTAAAAAAGTCTAAGGGCTCCCAATCAGATGCTGTGGATTATAGGGCTTATGATAAAGACGGGTAAATTATTGACATTTGTGGCATTCTTGAGTCAATTTCTGAGCATCTTATAATACGGTGGGCTAGTAGTATCCTTGCAGTAATGCTATCTAGTTAATAAATGATGTGATTCATGTGCTCCATAAATTCCTTTGTGGATTTCCCTAAGCACGTAATTCCCTTCTTCTAGAGATACACACTTGGACCATGGGTGTAAGAGAGACCTTATACAGAGTTTCCCATGGCGAATGGAGTAGTGTGCAACCTTTATCTTTAACTTCTGAGCTTTTAGTTTGTCTTTTGGAAGTACCCCATTCTCAAGATACTGAATGATTGGTTTCATCCATTCTGGAACTTCCTGTATGTCTATGATCTCTAGATCTTCGGTGCTTGGTTTTGTTAGTGCTTCAGTGAGCTTCAGTCCTTTAAATGTCTGATTGTCCTCGGTCGCCAATTTGGCTAGAAGGTTAGCTTCTGAATTTTTGCTTATAGGGATTTAGATGATCTCCCATTGTCCCCCGTCCTGCTCGAGCTTCTGTAGGAGCTGTTTGACTCTCTCAACATACTTAGCAATACTCAGATCTTTAATTTGAAATGTCCCTTTAACTGGGTTCACCATCAGTTGGGAGTCTAAGTGTATTGTAATAACCTGAATTTTTTTAAAATTATTTTATATAATTAAATACCAAGATTTGCAACATTAATAATAATTTTTTTTATCATATATTGTTATTATTATTACATTAAAAATTGTTATATTTAATTACTAAATTTAAAATTCTATTTGGAAACTATTAACAAATTTATTATTTCCATCTCATTTTATTTACATAGCATTATTTTTTTAACTAGAGTTATTATTATTATTGTATTATATATTTTTGTATGTGCGTTGAGTGGGTGTGTGTGTGTGTATATATATATATATATACATACATACACACATTATTTAAGCTACCCATTTATATATATACATATATTAAACCTACCAAACCTACCTCTTCTTTTCTTTTTTCCCATTTCCCATGCCTCCCTTCCTTCTTCTTCTGTTGTCCCATTTCTTTCTTCCTCTTGCTGCCTTCATTTCCAACAACCACCGCTTGCTTCCTACTTCTTCTTGCTGCAACCATAACATCAATAGCGACAGCAACCACGACAACAACAATGATAACAACAACAACATTAGTGACAGCAGCAACCTCCTAGTCCTAGAATTCTACATTAGGTGAGTTCTAGGCTAATTTAGTTGAGTTATGAGGTTGATTTCTGGGTTGATTATGTGTTGTTTGTTAGTTAATTGTAAGTTGTTTATTAGTTATTGTGTTTATTTTAATTTTTAGTTAATTAATATAATATTTTTTTTGCTTAATTTATTTTTAATATTTGGTTGATTTTTGAGTTGATCTATATGTATTTAGTTGATTTTAAATTATTTTAGTTAATTTTAATTATGGGTATTTTTAAATATTTTAATAATATAAATTGTAATTTTTGTTAATTATGTTAATTAATTATTTTTGGTATGAAATTTGAGTAATTAGTGTTAGTATATTAAGTTAGTAATTTTTTTTTGTTAATAAAATTATTTTTTGTAAATTTATATTATTTTTGAAGAATTATTATGTTTATGTGAATATTGGAATTTTGGGGTAATTAGGTAAATTGGTTGAAAATATAGTTAAATTATATTTTAAATGGTTTTAGAATTTTATAGAGTAATATAAATTTTTTTATAAATTAATTACTATTTTTAACTAATTAATTCTAATTTTTGAAAATTTTATTCAAATAATAAATTATTTATTATTTTGTGATTAAATGGGTTTTTAATTAATTTTATAATATATTTAAACTATTTGGATAATTATATGTGAATTTGACTATTTTGTGATGAATAATTGTTAAATTGGATTTTATTAATATTTTATAAATTATTGGAATTTTATTATCTAATTTGGAAAAATAATTAATTTTAATGTTTTATTATTTAAATAAATTAAATTATGGCATTTTGGGCATTTTATGGATTTTAAATGATTTTAAATATTTATTATTAAATTATTTATTTTTGGTGGATTGTAAACCTCGGTTGGGGATTTGTGTAGTTTAGAATCCCAACTCTATGTGTTGAGCTTGTGTGAAATTTAGAAGTGTGTTTGCTTGCAGGATCGACTTTACTTTTTAGTAGAGAGATGTCTGTTTTATAGAGGAGATTCTGTCAAATTTTTGATAGAATTCTCATAAAACATGACGTCGGATCGATTTTGAATTTTATTGTTGTATGAGTTTTATATTTATGGATTGAGTCTCTTTAGAAGTATAAGTTAGGAATTTATACTGATTATTACTATTATTTATTTTTTAGTTGCACCGAAACCGAGACCTATCAGACCGGGCCCATCGAGTTAGTCTCGAGAAACGTAAACTTGTGAGTTATTATCTTATATATGCATTGCATGTAGAATGCATGAAAATTAGCATCCATGAATTTTATAATGAAATTGAATATGAATATTTATTTAAATAAATAAGTATATTTTTAGTATACTTTTGGTATATTTTTAGTATATTTGATATATATGTGACACATATGCATGATTGTTTTTAGTATATATTTAGTATATATGCGTCATATATATTCGGTATATTTTTGGTCTATTTTGGTATATTTGTGGCTTATATACTTTCTGCATATGATGGGTTTATTTTGCTATGAATGAATGCTATTACATTTAAATTGTACATTTTTATTATTTTAATAATTATTATGATTTATTTGAAGGATATCGATAGATCATGCTACTTAGTTGGCTGCACTAGAACTGTATACATATCAGTTTGATAAATTTTAAGGTTGAGTTATAAAATCACTTGAGATGACCTTTATTTGATTGATGATTTGAGATTGATGTGATTGAGTAGTGTGATTGCGGGAGCTCGATTGACCTAGTGTCTCGGGGCTAGTCACACTGACAATGAAACTGCTGGAGCTCGATTGACTTAGTGTTTCGAGGCCAGTCTACTATCCCAAATGGAATAAGAAAATTATTTTGGAATTAAGTGAGCCTGATGGCTAGTGAGATATTTTTAGTTGAGGTTGCGAATAATTAGGGTTCTATTTGATCCTTTAATCAAATAAACATTTCTAGCATTTATTATATATAAAAGTGATTTCAGCATCTGTGTGAAATACCTGTATATATATATATATATATATATTATACTAATGCTTGATTGCATATGACATTAAGAGGTGTATGTATATATAATATAATAATTCACTCAGTGAGGTCTGACTTCCCTCGGTTGTATTTTTTTCAAGAGATTCCTTATCTTCAGACCTCAGTAGTAAACCCCTACGCTAGACTTCTACAGCCCCGACTAGTTCATGTAAATTATTTATTTAATTTTTATTGTATTTTAGAAAACTGCAATGGTAGTGTTTGTATCTGTAAAATGTTGTTTATGTCAGAAACCTTTCTCTAAATATTATATGCAAATATTTTTATTATATGATATGACATTAAGTATTTATTTTATATCGATTTAAGTTTTAAATTTTGCTGTATTTTATTTATGTATTGCATTTTTTTTAAGGCTTGCTACAGGTTCCAGATTTGAAAGAATTCTCGTTCCCTAGCGCTGGTCATGACTTCCGATTTAGGAATAAGATTTCTCTTGAGATGCTTAACCTTGACCTTCATAGCAAACTTTGACCCCATTATGAGTACTTCATCTTTTACTACGTTATTATTGGCGTTATACTTTATTTGGACAGTATAACTAATAGTGACTTTGTGTGGCCCTTTAAGAATGATTCCAACACCAGAACCTTGGGTGGATGATGCCCTATCAACATAGAGCCACCATTATGGACTTTTGAAAAGAGAAGGAATTTTTATCGTCATTTCTTGTACAAAATCTATTAGGGCTTGAGCTTTTATCTGCTGCCGAGGTTTATAATTGATGTCAAATTCTCCGAGCAATATTGACCATTGAATTAACCTGCTAGATGTTTCAAGACTTTGCAAGATTTTCCTCAGGAGGAAGTTGGATCTTACAATGATGGAATAAGCCTAGAGATAGTGCCGGAGCTTTTGAGATGTGTGGATGAAGACCATTGCTATTTTATTTAGTTTGGGGTACCAAACCTCTAAACCTCAAAGTATTTTACTGACGTAGTATACTAGATTCTGCTGACTTCCTCTCTCACTAGTACTAAAGCTATTGATTCTTGACCGATGGAGAGGTATAAGTATAATGTTTCTCCAAGCATTAGTTTGCTAAGTAGTGGTGGCGTAGATAGAAATTTTTTAATATCTTCAAAGGCTACTTAGAAGTCTTCAGTCCATATGAACTTCTTACAACTCTTTAGGGCTCAGAATAGTGGTAGACACCGCTTGGCCGAGTAAGAGATAAAATGCCTTAAAGTTGTTACCCTACCATTCAGCTTTTGTAGCTTATTGATCATTGTTGAAGCTTTCATATTAAGAATGGTCTCCATCTTCTCTGTGTTAGATTCAATTCCTCTATATGATATCATGAATCCTAGGAATTTGCTTGCTTTTAGCCCAAAAATGCACTTCTCTAGGTTTAGCTTAATTTCCTACTAGTTCAATAATTAAAGAATTTAGTTAAGGTCAGCTAAATGCTATTTCTTCGTGTTGGCTCTTAACAATAATGTCATCCATGTATACTTCCACATTCTTTCTAATATGATCTTAGAGCATATGGTTTATCAATCTTTGATAGGTTGCTCCAATATTCTTCAGCCCAAAGGGCATGACTTTGTAACAGTAAAGACTTTCGTGGGTGATGAAGGATGTTTTTTCTTGGTCTTCTCTCTTTATTAGGATCTGATGATACCATTATGTAGTATCCATAAAGCTATACAAACTATGACCGACAGTGGAGTCTACCAGTTGGTCTATTGTTGGCAATGAATAACTATCTTTCGGGCATCCTTTTTGAGGTCTATATAATCTACACACATTCTATATTTATCGTTGGACTTTTTTACCAGCACCACATTGGTTACTTATTCCAGGTGAGTGACTTATTTGATAAATCTAGCTTTTAGTAACTTTTTTATTTCTTCGATAATTATTTTTTGTCTTTCATACACAAATGTCCTCTTCTTCTGAATAACTGACTTTACACATGGTTTGATATTTAGACTATGTGAGATTATTCGGGGGGTCTACTCTAGTGATTTCAGATGCTTGAGAGGTAAATTCACTTGAATGTTTAATGAGGACCTTACTTATTTCATGCTTAACTTTGCTATTAAGCTTATTGCTAATCCTTACCGTCTTCCCATCAGTGATATGTAATGTCTGAACCTCATCAACTGGTGCAGGGTTGGCTCTTTATTTCTCCCCTTCCCAAGAATCCAATAGGAATGCTTCCATTTGAGGTTTGACCGCCATCTAGTAGCATTGCCTGGCCAAGTGTTGATCCATACAAATTATTAGAACTCTACCTTCGATAGGAATCTTCATGGTCAGATGTCAAATACTTATGACTGTATTGATTTTGTAAAGTGCTGGTCGACCTATGATGTTGTTGTATGCTAACAAGAGATCCACCATATTGAACGGAGCCTTAATGACTTTCGTTTCTCTAGTATCTCAGTCTTTAAATTTTAGACTCAGCTCTACTAATCCTATTGGTAGTGTAGTTCCTCTATAGAAGCTTGTAATGGGATTCTGAATAGCTTTCAAATTAGTAATAGAGCCTTCTATTGCTTTGTAGGTATTCAAAGATAGTGCATTAATGGCTCTCCCATTATGGATTAACAATCTTTTCACCAGATAATTATTGATGTAAGCTCTCACTACTAGTGCGTCATTGTGGGGGTGCTAAACATGATTCCAATCTTCTGGACCAAATATAACAGTTTGCCTTTTCTCAAGGGCAAGCCCTTCTTCTCTACGGATCCTCTTAGGCCTCTTTTTCATGACTTCTCCTCCGATAATCATGTTAATAATGTTGGTTGGTTTATTTCGGGCTTTCTTTAAATCTGACTTATCTCAGTCTTATCCATCTTGATTTCTAGTCCCTTTGGATGTATCGGTGAAGTTGCTGAGTTTGCCATTTTATACTAATCTTTTTGTGGCATTTTTCAGTTCATGGCAAGCCTTAGTTTCATGACCGTAATCCCAATGATATTTACAGTAATACCTTCTATTTTTCATGACTTTCCTATTCGGGCTCAATTTTTTGGCTGGAGTAATGCCCACACCATTTTACCTTACCCACATGAGGATCTTGGATTTGGAGGTATTTAGTGGTGTATATTTCTCAGCTTCCTTTTCAAACCCCTCTACCGGGTTTCTGAAGTTTGACCATGGGAAGCTCAGCCTTATGGGTCTTGATTTTTCCCCTATTTTAGCAGGTTCTTTCTCGTTATCCCTTCACATCCTTCTGTCTTTATCTATTTTTATCATTTTGATTGCCATTGCCATTGCCATTACCTCAGTGAAGGTGCTAGGCTCTTTTCTCATTATCTTATCTTTGAGCTTCTCGAGCCTAGTCCCATTCTTTAGAGCTTCTATGGCCACCTCATCCACCAGATTTTCAATTTGTATAGCTACTTTGTTGAATCGATCCAGATAGTTTTATAGCGATGCAGTGAATTCCTATCGGCACATCTAGAGATTATTGCTATTTTTGGTTGGGGGGACATTGGTGAAGAATCGGGTTTGGAATTTCTCAGCTAATTCCTTGAAGGAGGTGATGGAATTCTTAGGGAGTCGGTGAAACCACTTTTAAGCATTCTTGGTGAGTGAACTCAGGAAGAATCTGCACATAATCCTGTTATTCACATTTTGGAGTAATATTCTTATTCTGAATGAGGATATGTGGTTAATTAGATCCCTGGTTCCATCATATTGATCTAATTGCGGCATTCTGAATTTGGTTGGGATCTTTGTCTGGATTATTCTATTTACAAAGGGCATCTTCCCTTCCATAACACATTCATCTTCTTTCCTCATCTTTGTACAAGCTTTGTGCATGACCTCTTCAACCTTTTGGGTTAACTTTGAATCATTAAGAGTCAGGATTGTTGAGCTGGATTCTCCTTCTGGGGTTTTAAAATTTTCTTTGTTTCCTTAAGGTACCTCTGGAGATGTAACATTATTTTCTATATGAATTGATCTGAGGTTGCCACTTTGAATCAAGGAATTCAACTGTTGTTGTATTAGGGTCATTTAAGTTTGAATGTTTTGTATCATTACTTCTTTGCTTTTTTGGGAGAGGTTGAGTGTTTAGGCTACTATGTTTAGGTTAGGTGTGGTTATGGCAGGTGTTTCTTTTAGATTCGAAAAAGGTATCGAGGTATAGGTCTGTGATGATATTGAAGAGGAGTATAATGAGGGAGATTGGTGCTAAAAGTTGGCCACCCTTGAGTGTTTCCAGGTGGAACATATTACCACCAGTTAGAATTTAAGATGAGGGTTCGACATACTAAAAGGGGGCTGGTGGTATTATTGTCGGAGTAGGTGATTACAAATTAATTAGAGGAATGGGAGTGGATGGGTTGATGTGTGAGTTATGAGTCAAAATTGGTGGTGGACTGGAAGTCATGATGTTAAGGTCTTGATTGGTAGATGCACAAATGACTTTTATTCAAGAGATTCCCACAGACGGTGCCACTTGATAACTTGTTTTCAGAATTCTTGAGCTGTAGTCCTGTAAGCGATCAATAATAGGCAAGGTGAGAGATGGGAAGGATTCCTATAAACCCTCTGATGCTTAAGTTAGAAATATAAAGAGAGAGTCTAGAGAGAGAAAGAGAATAATGAGAATATGAGAGAATAAAATAAATAATAATGAAGGATATAAGATTTGATTTATAGGAATGGTAATGTTCAAATCTAAAAGGAATAGAATCCCTCTTTGATGAAAGTCCCATGCCCATTAGAAAAATGTTTCTTCTTATCCGAGAGTCTATTGATCGGGGACTTTTCCTATTTGTTTTGGATGTTCTTCTTTTGTAAGCAATCCTGTATAGGAAAATAAAGATGCTAATTAAATAAGAATATGTATGTGGGGTATCCGTTATTAATGGTGTCTCCTTTTAAGTGAGATTTTTATAGATAAATAATTTTCTTGAGCTTTTTGGTAGTTTTGATCTATCAACGATGTTTGATTCTTCATTTATTTCTACGAATTTGATAAATCTAAACTTTTCTTATAATATTATGATGGTTATATGAGTTGATGATATCCTCATCTCAATGCTATCACTGAATCCTTTTGTGCCCTTTATATATTAGTCTACTGAATCTCATTGAACGAGGAATCATAGAGTTCATTATAAACAATATTTGATCTATTTATTTATTCTGTAATATCAGTACTTGTAAATTTAGTAATTTATTTTGTATTATATTTTATTTAATAGATTAATTTGTAATTGTAATCTTCTTGATCAGTTTTAATGGAATAACATTTTAAAAAAAAAAAAAATCTAACTGATACAGTTAAAATAATATTACTGAAATATCCCTTATATTCTTCAAAACCCTATTACTAAAAAATCGATCATTATCTCACTGAAAAAAATTCTATTAACTTTTCTAAAGTCTCACATCATCTTGACTTGAAAATTTTATCATTCAAGGTTAGTGGATATATTGTTTTTTTTTATGGAACTACTTTTTTTTTTGCAAAAGTATTTTTTATTTTTTAATATTTTTATTTTAATGTGTCATTATTATCCATTGTTAATAAAATATATAGAAAAAATTTATTTAATTGATGTTAGATATCGACAAATTGAAGAATATCTTGGATCTTAAAAAAAAAAAAAAAAGAAGAAAGAAAGATATTATTTACTTAAATTTTAATCTGGTGGTCAACCAAGAGAGCCTAAAAGATATTGTAGTTTCAAACATGATATTAAACAACTATATTCGAAGAAAATTATTGAATGATGGATCATTATGTGATTTGATCAAGATTCAGATTTTGTGCCTTATAATATTTTTTCCATTTCATATAGTAATTCAATGCATGAAAGTGATGAAGAATTTAGTATAGTTGAAATGGATGTATTACATGGTCAAAATGCTTCTAGTTTAACGAGAAGAACAAATATCCTCTAAATAGTATAAATAATTTATGATCTACTCCATGTGCTAATTTGGAAAATTAAAATTAAATGCCTATTTTCCTTGTTGAATTATGATATTGTTTATTTTTTTGGTTGAATTATATTATTTTTAATATTCAGATTCTATCACCTATAAATGCCTATTTTCCTTGTTGAATTATGATATTGTTTATTTTTTTTGTTGAATTATATTATTTTTAATATTCAAATATTTTAATGTAAAATCTGTGCATGTGTGTGTCTATATATATACTAATTGGTGTCTATTTTGGTCATTAAATATGTGAACAACAACAAAAAAAGTAAGTAATTATATTAAACACTTATTGATCAACTAATTGCATAAGTTACTAGTTAGCAACTACCGGTAATAGCTTAGCTAAAGGACCCTTAACTATTAACATTTAACTAACTTTATGAAGATAATGCTTCTAATTATAAGTATATGTTGGTGCAAGTGGTAAAGTTTTTTAAAAATACATAGATATTGAAAGAGTTTTTTTTTTTTTTTTTTCTCTTATAAGTCTATCCAACTTGAATTTCATGATAGTTAGAATTCTTATTGCTATTAAATATTTGATACATAAGATGAAAAAAAATAATACTTCTAATTATTAATATCTATTGTTTAATTAAATAAAAATTTAAATTCTTTTAATAAAGTTTCGATTTTAAATTTTATATATAGAAAAATAGATATTAAGAAAATTTTACTCTCCTCATCGACCCAATTCAACTTCAAAATGGTATGGTTGGGCATGTGTGGAATGAAAAAAAAAGCATCTAACATTAGAAACCAAACAATAATGTTATATATATATATATGGCAATAAAATTTTCAAATTAACTAAATTCTGGTATAATATTACAGTTTTGTAAGTTTAAATTTTGACCAAATTAATTTTTATTAATTAAATATTGTAGCATAAAACAAGACCACTATACATATGGCACATATATATTTATGTACAATATTTAGTATATTTATTTATGTACAAAAGAAATTAGAACCATGAAATTACTGCTAATTTAATTATATCCATTGATATATTTGACTAGTATTAATACTAAAAAATAATTAACGGTTGTAGTTAAATAAAATATATTCAATAATTCTAGTTTCAATGCAAACATTTATATTATAACAAAAGTTTATATTTGTTTGTGTTAAGTGTAGAATATATCTTGTGAGTCATTCTACAATGCACACATTTATTTTCATACAAATGAAACTATTTGTCATTAGATTATTTTTACTTAAGAATAACCGTTGATGAAGATAACTTATAATCTAAATAACACTTTGTAAAACTAACATTGTTGTTTCTTTTTATTATACACTTTTCTCTTTCATGATGTCTTTTAACATTCTTTTTGTTTACCTTCTTTCATGATTATGTCTTTTGCCTTAAACATACTAAAATTTAATTTCCATCTGTTTAGTAATAAGATTTTCATTTATTAATTTTTGTATTGTACTAAATTTGATTGAATTAAACTATTATTTTAATATATAAATTTCATTTACCAATAAAATAACATAATAATTAAATGGCCAAAACTACTATAAATAATACAAAATTAGATGCTTTAAATTTTATTAAATTTACTTAAAAATATTAAAAAATAACCACTTTTCATTATTTTTTTCTCTGCTAAACACCCTATTATACTAAATATACTACATCATGATTAGTAGATCATTGATACTATTATTTAGTTCTAAAATTGTAATATATTTTATTCTCTTAATAATAATAATAATAATAATAATAATAATAATAATAATAATAATAATAATAATAAAGTAGGGCTTAGCGGCAATATTAGTGACAGATATAAAATTCGACACAATTTTTTAATGGAAAAAAAATTATATTTAGAAGACATTTGAGATAGATCTATAATCTGTCACCAATTCATTCAATAATTAGCGACGAATTTATAATCCATTACTAATCCATTGCCAATTACTGACGAATTTAGAATCCCTCACAAATTTAGTGATGAATAAATCCATAACTAATTTATTGATGAATTTTGATATACATCACTAATCAGTCACTAATTTAGTGATGAATTTAATTAATTTTTTATTTTTCTATTTAAAAAAAAAACTTAGTGACAAACTTAAAAATTTGTCACTATTTTAGTGACGGACAATTGTCACTAATTTTGTGATAGACAAGCCCGGCCATCATTAATTTAGTGATGACCGTCACTAATTTTGTGACGGACAATGATGGATGAGTATGTCTGTTAATAATTTTTTTACTAACGAATCCATCCGTCATAAAATTTTGTGATGGAAGACTCATTTGTCACAAATTCATCACTAATTTTGTCATTCTTTACTAATTTTATGATGGAAGGCCGTCACTAATTTTCAATTTTCTTCCTCCATTTTTTTAATCTCATATTCCGTTTTCCTTCAAATTTGTAACAGATGAGTTCGTTCGTTACTAATTTTGTGATCGATGAGTTTGTCACTAATTTTCAATTTTTTTCTTTCTTTTTTCCTATTTTTGTTTCACATATTTAATATCCCTCCAAATTTATGAGACGAGTCCATCCATCATTAATTTTGTGACGAACAATTCCATCCGTCATTAATTTTATGACGGATGAGTCCATCTGTCACAATTAGTTAAGTCTTTTCATAATTCCAAATCATTCTTCTTTTTGGTTTTCTTGATTTAGTAATTATTGATCATTTTCAAGTTCATAAACGATTGATATAGGTTAGGGAAAAAAAACAAACAGGTTTTGTGGGATGTTAGGGTTCAATATCTTGACTACAAATAATTTTCAACTAATTATTGGTAACTCAATTCAAATTATATATGATAAGACATAAAATGTACTACATAGACATTGATCTAAGTTTTCTTTTGTCTAAACGAACCAAAGAAAAAATATACATATTTAATCCCTCAATTGTCTTATTGGTTATTTTACATGTTCATGGCTTGTAGTGGCAGCAAACAATATTCCTTATCGCTAAAGATTTTGAAATCTTACCTTATAACATAATTAAATGGCCAATGAGACACAGCAAAAGTTGAAAAAAATACAAAAACAAAACGTCGGTGTCGATTTAACCTAAGAATATATATATATATATATATATATATATATATATATATATATATATATAACATGGGCAGCTTCTGATTGAAAATGATGTTATCTGCTAAGGTCGAAACCAAAAGCATCTTGCTTTTATATATATAATATATACAAAAATCATTAGCTCTAAAGTAGGAAAAAGACTGTCCAAATTTTGGTATAAGTTAAAAGGGAAAGCATTTAAGAGGATTATTAGATATATATATATATATATATATATATAACTAATAATTTTTATGTCTATAATTTCATCTTATTAATTAGTGCAAGTTGTTGTTTTCTTTTCTGTTTTTACGCATTATAGAATTAAGATTAATGGTAGCTCTTGGCATGTATAGGAGTCTTAAGATATGTTCTTGAAATTTATATTTATAGAAATATTAATTAGATTACAATTAATCGAAGGAATATATATATTAATTGGTGATTTAATCTAGTAATAAGATAAAACTTCTTTAAATTAATGAGCAATATTAGTAATCTTGTTTAAAGTTAACAGATTTTAGGTTAGATGGCGAAGAGGGGTTCACATCTTCAATTTGAATGATAAAAACAAAACTGTAAAATGGTAATTTTTAATTTAAGCCCTGTATAATGCTTCTTACTTATTATTATTTTGTATTTGATTCCTTGTAGCTGTAAAGACTAACTATTTAGAAATTCAAGTTAAATAGAGTAATTATATATAAGATTTGAATTCAAAATTTTAATTAAGAGAATTATTATTATTATTTCATTTAAATGAATAGATATCATCATCAATTGTCTTGTACTTTTGAAAGAAAAAAAAAAGTTATTGTGACTGCCAAATAAAGACAACAAATTACATATGCATATTGATTTATAGATTGACTCTTGTGTCAAAGTCACATGTTTGTTCTGATGTCTAAGACATGACATATGTATTCATTTACCATAACTATGGCAAACTTTTTGAGTTGTTTCCTTCAAGCACATATGGAGCCTCCAAGTTGTTAGATATGTAATAATTATAGATTTGAATTTGATCCACTTGTATCTTGACTTGTATGAATTTTGAACTTAAGAAACTTGCAAAAGGATATACCTACATTACATGTTGGTAAATAGTTTTGATCATTCTGGTAGAGATTTTTTTAGATACAAATGTTCAATTTGATCACAATGAGAAGGTTGAATTTTTTATGAAGAATCTGATTTTGATGATAAATTATGAATGACAATGGCAAAATATATGGAAAGAAAGTCATTTCTCAATTCTCATTCTCATTTATCACCCGTATAATTGGTTTCAGAAGCCATCCCATTTTCCCCTTTATTTTTTCTAATAAAATTCTTATGATAATTTTTAATTTTTAACCCTGCTCAAAATATTTTTAAAGATATATTTTTTAAAATATTAGTAACTAATTGTCAAAACTATATACGAAAGCAAGCTAATTAGAGATCGAAAAAAAAAAAACAACAAATGCAAAAACACCAGTTTAAAAGAAAAATCAATAAATATGATAAAGGAATATATTTTTACGGCAAGTTGGTAATTTTCTGAGTGAATTATATATTTATATGTGTGGCAAAGTGGGCAAGAAATAAGTATAATAGAGTTTCTGTCAAGAGACCAATAATTGTTAATATTAGCTGATAAAAGATGATTTTTATTTAAGTGATGGTTAGTATTTCATTCATGATATATATAGTTATATTAGATTAATTATTTAAATTTTTTTACTATTTTTATAATTTTATTTAAATTAAATTAAATTAATTAGAGTTTAATATATTTTAAATAGTAGTGATCTAAATAAAAAAATATATATGAGAAGAAAAAGTCATTAATTACTAATAGTTTTTTTTTTTTTTTTTTTTTTTTGGGAAAGAATAATGTAAGCTTATTATTTCAAAAACCCCTCCAAAAAAAAAAAAAAAAAAAAGCATCGTAAGTTGAGTTTGCACTCAAGATTTACAGAAGGATAGGGCAGTTTTTGTACTTTTCATTAATTCTTCCACACAAAAATAATATATGTATAACAGGATTGTTAGTCCTGTAAGCTATAAAATTTTCAATTATGTTTAAAATTTTTTTTATAATTAAATCCAATAAACTTTGAAAAAAAAATTTCTGTTAGTTTTATATATTAGTCAATTCTTAATATATATATATATATATATATATATATATATATATATATATATATATATATATATATATTTCAATCCTAAAATTATAAAAATATTATTTTAAATATTTTAAATATTTTAAATAAATAATATTATTATTTTTATTTGTGAATTCCTTATTATTTTACTTTTATAATAACTATATAAGTTATTAAAATAATTTTAAAAAATAAAAATAAAAATTAATTTTTTTCTTAAATTATTAATTATATTCGCAAGATAAAGAGAATTAATTAAATAGTCTTAGTTATGTTTAACTATATAATTACAATTAAAATATCATAAATGAATAAATATTTTTTATAAGGATAAAAGTCATTTAGTTTTTTTTTTCATATTATAATTTGTGTTAGATTTTATAAAAATTTCTAAACTCGATAAAATTTGAGTGGACAAACTTTTAAAAAAATTTCTTTAAATTAGAAATAAAATAATTTAACATATTTTTATTATAATTTTAATTGTTATAATAAAATATAATTAATTTAAGAAAAAATATAATATTTTTTATTTTATCTTAAATAAATTATATTTAGTAATAACAAATAAACTTATTATTTAAAATATGTTATTCTTCAAATATTTTTATAAAATAGCCTAATTTAATGAAATATTTTTAAATCATTTAATTGGGATATAATTGAGTTTGAATTTTATTTAAAATATAATATAAATTATAATATTGGCAAAACTAATTGAATTTATGTAAGTATAAAAGATATTTATTTATTTATGATATTAATGAAATTTTATGTTTAAAAATAATTAAAATATTTAATTAATTTTATTTATTATTGTTAATAAAATAATAATTTAAAAAAAATTTAAAATTTTTAAATTTTTTGAAATTATTTTATTGAGTTAATAGTTATTATAAAACTTAAATAATAAAATTTAATTGTAAAAAATGCTTATATAATTTTAGGATTAATGATATTATTAGCAAACAATATATATTTATAAAAATATATGAAATAAAGTAAAAAATAAATTATAACATGACGCTTACTTATGTATGATATATTTAAAATTGGACCTATCATATCAAAACTTTATGATGAATAACTTCCGTTATTAAAAAGAAAAAAAAGAAGAATTTAAATGACGCAATAGCATAAATAAAATTAATTGTGCAAAGTAATTTAAATTTTTTGATAATAAAAATAATGATAATTATAGTAGAAGAGGGTAACAGATAAGTACAAAGCAACTAACAAATTTTAACCATAAAACAATAATTAGAGAAATTTGGGACCCAATCAGGAAACGACCCGACCACCACAATGGAGAGCCACGTGAACTGCATATGCATGCAGAGATAACTATTATGCGTTATGTCTGTAGTGTGGCTATGCTCGACAAGCTCATGTCCCATATATGATGGTCATTGCATGAGGGGATAGGATGCGATAGGGCTACAACATATATATTACATCATAATCTTTGTTTGCTTTCTGTTGTGTAGCAACCAGTAATTAAAAGAAAGCAGAGAATAAATTTGAGGAAACATTGCTCTATGTGGACATTTAAATGGTGGGGGGAATATAAAGTCAGTATTGACAACCAATGTCCTTGGTCACTAATACTAATAATAACATTTGATAAGTAATTTTTTAGTATTGTGAGCCATATTTTATTTAATCCATTTGATACATTAAATTCTTTTAATATGATATAAATGCTCCATCATGTATTCATATTGTTAATTAAGTGATTTTTTTAATTAATAATGTGCAACAAAATATAATTCTAATTAGGTGAAAATTAATTTTATGCATTTTATGTCCTTAAAATGATATAATCACTATATTACTATCTCATCCACTATTACTAAACCAACTATTATTAAGTGATATTAATGAAATATTTATTGAATTTATGATAGTGATTATATTGAAATCATAAAACTTCTAGCGTAATACATTTGTAACTCCTTGTACTTGATACAGTTTGTCAATTTGACACCTCAACTTATAATTTTATCATTTTAACACTTAAACTCGTCTAAAATGCAGTAATTTGATGAATCTAATGATACAATACATCTATATCACCTCATGTATTTGTCATTTTTTATTAGTTTGACACTTCAATTGCAACTTTTGATCAATCAAATTCTTAATATGTAGCACATGTTAATTCACTATTTTATATCAGGTGTGCTGATATGTGTTTTAAAATTGCATTTTAGTTAAATTCAGGTACTAAAATGGAAAAACTATAAGTTAAAATGTCAAATTGACAAAAGTGATAAGAACATAAAATTATGATGTATTAAGCCTAAAACTTCTACATGAACAACATTAATTTGCTACTTACGTGTATTAATTGTAATAATACCTAGGGGGGCACCTTACAAAGATGGTATGGTGGTGAGGGAGGTGATAGGCAATGGGAGCCACTTAGGTGAGGCAGGACAAAAGAAAGCAAATCTAACTGCAAAATACCAAAAGAGACTTTACTACTTTTCATGGAAATGACCAAATATATATACAAGTGAAAAGCATAGGAGCTCCTCATCCCACTACTCTTAATTATTTTTAATGTACAATTATGCCCTTCCATATGTTCCAAGACATGTACTTGTCTACTTTGTTTATACGACTATGAAAGTAACCTAAAACCAAGTTTTTGAGCCTATAGACACCACAAAATGAAGAGAATTGTCCGCAATATCAGAAGGCCAAGTGGAAGGGTCAAATTGGTCATAGAAGAAGAAAAAAAAAAACTAATGAAAGTGGGCGTTGTCTTGTAGCATACGAAGATTAAGGTAAAGATTGGGGGGGCTGTTGATTTAGATGGTTCTCAATTTGAGGACAAGACAAAGGCACATGGAGAGATAAGAGAAAAATATATACATGGAGAAGAAGGCAACTCTCTTGTTGATCCCCTTTGATAGAAGGAAAGCATATTTTTTATTTTATTTTATTTAATATCTTTAATATATATTTAATAATTTCGATTATTTTAAAATATTGATTCATCAGTGTAAAGAAAATAAAATTTTTACGTTATCTAATTTTTTCATATATAAAACTTGCATTAGAAATTTTACTTAAAAAACTAAGCTACTTACCATTTTAATCAATATATATTTTATATTTTACTTATTTTTGTTCTTGGTTTTCAAGAGATGCCTCATGGATTTGTTTCTTTTCAGTATATATTGTTTATAGAGGACAAGATGGTCCTTTCAAAATAAACTTTGTTCTTTCTATTGTCCAATGCTAAAAAAACAACTATAGTCTCTCCTTTCATTTCTTGTCTCCTTCCATCAACACCAACCCCAACACCACTCAAACACCTTCAAAAAAAAAAAAAACCCTAATCCACCACTCCCCAACACACATTACTACACCCCACCTTGTCACCATCTTCTCCATCATCATCATCATCATCACCATCTCTCGCTTCATCTTCCTCTTTATTTGTATGTGGTGTATGTATAACAAGATATGCAATAACTTTTCTAATGATCACCATTTGGTTGAATACAGTTGCCCTTTGAAGCATACTGGCATTAGTTATAAATTTATCTTTTTGGGTTCAAATAGAATAACCAACAATGAAGTTTTGGGATTCGCTTTAATAAAACTTACTTAATGCAGTTTTTATTTTATTTTATTTTTTATTTTTTTTTACACAAGAGAGGGGAGGGGGATCCGAACCCCTCCCCTTAGGTGCCAACTCCATGAATGGAATGGCCTCTTGATCATTCCTCCCTAGGAGGGTTGACCACTCAATGTAGTTTTAAGTTCTCAAGTTTGGGGTTGCTTTTAAAAAGGAAAATAGTCTAATTTATCCTCAACTATTGACCAATTTTCTAAATAATTCTATATTTTATTTTGTATCAATTTAGTCAATCAACTTTTTGACTTTTGTCAATTTTATCCAACATTCATTTGGCATGTGTAATTGGTGATGTGGCTTATTAACGTGTCAAAGATAGTACTGACGGGGCAACTAGGAGGGAGTAAAAAATAACTGAAAATTAAATTGGTTCAATTAAATTTAAATAGTAAAAAATTTAGTAAGGTTTTTACTTTAAAATAACCAAAATACTTTCAGGTAAGTTTGGTTTTTATTGTAAAATATAAAATTAAACTGAACCGAATTAAATTTTTAAAATATTTTAAATTATATGGTGTTTATAGTTTGATTTGATCGGTTTATTACTAATATTTCAAAATAAATCAACAACATCATTTTTAAATATTTAAAACTCTTAATAAAATTATTTAATACCAAAAAATTCAAACAAAAAATATTTAAATTCATTTTAGAAAATCGGTTTAGTTGATTTTCTAAAAAATTAACAAATAAAATAAATATAAAAAATGGACAATAATAGATCTCATAAATATTATTAAAATAGTATAAAATTACATAAATCCAATACATACAAAATTGCAAAATAAAAAAGTCAAATTGAATAAGCCAACCAAATTGAACCAAATCATTTCAGTTCGGTTCAATTTGGTCTTGACATTTGTTCAATTGAGTTTAGTTCTTTTTAAATATCTTCATTTTAGTTTTTTTTATATATATTTTTAACCAAACTAAACTGACTGTTTTTTATATTAGTCTTGATTAAAATGACACTGTTTTGATATCCTTACCTCGTCAACACTGTTTTTGACACATTAGCAAGCCACGTCAGCAGTTATACAAAACAATTAAAAGTTGGATAAAACTGAAAGAAATTGAAAAATTAACTATCTAAATTGATACAAATTAAAACAGAAGATTATCTACAAAATTGATATATAGTTGAGAATAAATGGGACCATTGTCCTTTTAAAAAAATATAATGATTAATTTCTTTATATATATATTAGTAGGTAGTTATTTGACTTCTAACAATTAACATATGTTTAATGCGGAAAGTTGAATAATTAACTGATATAACTTCCTTCAAAATATTAATAGATTAAGATTTCGATATGTAACTTATGTGTCATCTTTAATGTGTAAAACTATCATAAAATTTTTTTCTATTCAATCCTATTATATAGTTTAAAAAAATCTAAATTTTTGATTGTGGAAAGAAAAAAAATATGAGTATTGAAAACCACATGTTTTATAATAATAAAAACTAAATTGATTATAAAATACTGAAAAATTATAAAAAATATATGCTTTTAATAATAAAATGAAAAAGTCATAAAGTATTTCTCCATACTTTTTCCTATCTATATTGCTTGTTTTGTCTAGTGACACCAAATATTGGTTAATGCCACTTCCTAATTACATTGGTTACCTCTAATATATGCTAATATATATTACTGATATATGTCATTTACTTAGTATTTATCTACTCTCATAGTTATCATTTACGTTTGTATTTATCTATTTCTCTTTGTAACCATGTATTTGTATTATAAATACTTTGTACTGAATGTTAAAAAAAGTGCAGAGAATCAAAATTATTTTCCATTTGTTTACTAATCATTTCATGGTATCAGAGCTTTATCACCATGACATTGGAAATTGTCCCAACTTCAATAAATTCAACCATTGTTGCCACAACAAACTATAGTTTTGCTATCAAGCTATCTTTAAGAAACTTTATTGCTTGGAAGACCTAGTTTATTCCTCTTCTGAATTTTCATAACATGAATGAATTGATTATTGGCACACCGCCTCCAACCACAACCATTACGTCTCAAAATAATTCTAATGAAACCATTCCCAATCTTGAGTACACTCAGTGGTTTAAACAAGACCAATTTCTCCTATCATGGATTGTATCCACTTTAACTGAAGAGGTTTAATCTTACGTAATTAGATGCACCTCCTCATTTTCTGCTTTGAAAGCACTAAAGAGTGCCTTTGGTTCTGTATCTTAGAATCATCAACTCCAAATGTATGTTGAACTCTAGGAGCTTAAGAATTATGACATGGACATCGCTCAGTATCTTCAGAAAGCAAAAGCACTGTTAGATGTACTTGCTACTGCCGAAAAAGTCCTTTCATTAGCTGAATTCAATGCTATAATATATAAGAACATAGGTATCAAATTTTAACCTATTGTATCTGCCTTAAATCTCTATTCTGATCATGTAACCTTCTTTAAGCTATACAACTAACTTCTCTCCAATGAAATCTTGCTTAAAAGCTACACAACCTCACCTGCTGCTCACCTGACCATTCGCCTATCCTCCTTACCTGCACACCGTCCATCTTTCTCCCCTTTACCTTGCCCTTCCAACACTAGGTTCAACCCTTCTTTTCTCAACAATAATGGCAAACACAAGTGTTAAATATTTGGATTTACAAATCACACCGTTGATTGGTTTCGTTGCTATTATGAACCACAGTCTCATAGT
The DNA here is from genome assembly GCA_947683625.1 of Mallotus nudiflorus. NCBI lineage: Eukaryota > Viridiplantae > Streptophyta > Magnoliopsida > Malpighiales > Euphorbiaceae > Mallotus > Mallotus nudiflorus. Next base: position 3,416,399 of record CANTUR010000126.1, on the reverse strand, counting down.
AGACCTTAAACCAATGTCACTTGGCACTCACAAGCCTATCCACCACTATATCTAGGCTCTTTTTCTTTTTCTCTTCCCTCTAACAACTCTTGGATTATAGATACAGGTGTGACCCACCATATGACACCACTTTTTTAAATTCTTTCTCACTCGCAAGCATATAAAGGTGGAGATCATGTTACAATTGGCAATGGACACTCCCTATCGATTTCTCATACAGGTGTAGCTTCTTTACCTTTAATTACAAATATTAATCTGAAACTTAATGAGGTTTTATATGTTCTAGCTTTATCTAAATCTCTTTTGTTTGTTTAGAAACTTGCCTCTGACAATGGATGTTTCCTTGAATTTTACCCTACTTATTGTTTTGGTTAAGGATAAGAAGAGCAGGGCAACCTTTTTACAAGGACAGATCAATAATGGACTTTATACTTTGTCTCCTCCCCGCCCTCACACCCTTCTTTACCAATCTATTCCTTTCCACACTTGGCATGCCTGCCTTGGCCATCCTTATTCATTTGTTATGTCTTCTATCACCAATAAATCCAACCTTCCAGTCTCTTCTTCATTTGTTCGATCATCTCCTTGTGCCTCTTGTCGTCTTGGAAAAATGGAAAAACTTCCTTTTGCCTTAGTTATTCATTCTAGTTGTTCTCCATTTAAAATAATACACACTGATGTCTGGGGTCCTTCCCTAGTTCTCAGTAACTTAGGATTTCATTACTTTGTATTATTTGTTGATGACTTCACCCGTTTTACATGGATTTTCCCCTTACGCAACAAAAGTGATGTGTTTCTTATTTTTAAAAATTTTAAGGCTTATGTCAAAATGCAATTTTAATGTTATATTAAAGCAGTACATTCCGATTAGGGAGGAGAGTTTCAAAAACTTAACTTCTACTTTTAAATTGCTGGCATCATTCAACGAATAGCCTGCCCGTACACTCACGAGCAAAATGGGTAGGCCGAACGGAAAATTCAACACATTGTTGACCCAGGCCTCACATTGCTTGCCCATGCATCCATACCCTTCAAATATTGGTCTTATGCATTCTTTATAACTGTCAAATCCATTAATCAAATGCCAAACACCAATATTAAAAACCAAGTTCCGTTTGTTCTTTTATATAAAAAACCACATGATTATTTAAATTGTAAAGTTTTTGGGTGTGCAATTTATCCCTACCTTCACCCATACAATTCTCATAAATTTGCTTTTCGAAGTTGTCAATGTGTTTATCTCGGTTAGTCTCCAAATCATTATGGTCACTTATGTTTTGATCATACTTCAGGTCGTGTTTTTATCACTCGTCATGTGCACTTTGATGAGACTGTCTTTCCCTTTTAAACATATTAGTTTAGTCCTTTCGTATCTCCTACCAATTCTGCTCATTGGCTAACTCTTCAAGTACCCTGTATCATGGACTATCCTTTGACACCAAATTCTCTTTTGATATTCACTGTTATGCAGATAGCCACTAGGGATGGGATCCTGATGATCATCATTCCACTACTAGGTATGCCATATTTCTTGGAAATTCCTTAATCTCATGGTAAGCTAAAAAGCAACCAACAATTGCCTAATCTTCCATCGAAAGTGAGTATAAATCCATCACCAATACCATTGTTGAATTCTTATGGCTTTGATCCTTGTTGAAGGAACTTGGTTTCCCTCTTCCTTCATGTACTTTGTGGTGTGATAACGTTAGGGCCATATATCTATCCTTAAATCTGGTTTTTCATGCTCGCATGAAGCATATAGAACTTGATTATCACTTCATGCAAGAACAAGTGTCGTTTAGCGCTATCATTGTCTGCTTTCTTCCTATTGCATCTCAACTTCTTGATCTCTTTACTAAGCCCTTGTCCATTGCGCGTTTTCAACTCCTCTGTACTTATCTTCCACTTTAATTGCCCAAAGGCTTGTAGGGGGCTGTTAACACTATTTTCTAACTGCATTTATGTATGCTGATATACATTACTGATATATGTCATTTACTTAGTATTTATCTACTCTTGTATTTATCGTTTATTTTTGTATTTATCTCTTTTTATTTGTAACCATGTATTTATATTATAAATACTCGTTACTGAATGTGAATAATAGTGCAGAGAATCAGAATTATTTTCCATTTATTAAGTAATCATTTCAATATTAACTTTTACAAATTGTATTGGCATACAGTGGAAATCTAAATTAAATGGCTATTTGGCTAAACTGTTGGTAATAATTAAAAGTGGATAGCTCATAAATCACATTTGTTTGGTAGGGGTGAGCATCTAATTAGTTCGATTTTTAACTGAATTTATGTACGCTAGAATTAACCACAATTAAATTATTTGGATTTTCACTTTAGAAGGCAAATCAAACTCAACAAACTAAAATTTTAATTTTTAATTTATTTTAAAGTTTTTAATTAAATTATAATTTATATGTTATATTAAATATTTCAATAATAAATGATAAAATTTCAATCTTTCCGGTCAATTGAATTTTTTTAAATATAAACTGAACTGAGAATTATTTCAATTTTCAAAATTTAAAATTAAATCAAACAAAAATTTTATAAATATTAAAAATAAACCAAACCATTGAATCAAACCAAATAAACAAAATATTGAACCGTATAAATATTGCCTCTAGTGTTGAGTGAAATTATTGCTAGCTGTTATAATTGATATGTTTAATAACAAATACAGACATCATTTTAGGAATAATATGTTTAATTTTATTTTAAATTATAATGCTTTTTTGTGTGTGTATATATCATAATATTATAGTATAATATTAAAAATAATATCATATATTGTTGATTAAAGATCCAAACTTCATTATATGTGAATAATTTATAGGTATATAAAAAATTAAGAAAAAAAAATTACATAAGAACTCATTAATGAAATTTCAAATTAGTTCATAAATATTTTTTATTATTTTATTTTTTATAAAATCAAATTTACTATTTAAGTTAAAATTATAAATTGTAAAAATATTAAGATGAAAAATCTATATTTAAATATGTAAATATTGATCAAAGTTTTCAAATTAATTATGTAACGAGTCACTGATCCTAGCGTCCTATTAACCGTGGCATACTAATTTAAAAAAATAATTAAATATCAATTTGTAAATATTGAGAACTGAACAAGTATATTTGTCTAATAAATATTCTCTAAAAATATTTTCTATATTTTTTATATATCTTTTTGAATACATATTCAATGAGATGAGTTGAAACTTACTTCAATTATGTAATTTTATCTATTTTTCATGTAAGAGGTTGGAGTTCATAAATTAGAAAACGTAAAAAGCATTCCAATCAGATTAACGCACTCTAAATAAAGAGAAGTGTATTTTAAAAAACGTTTATTTACTTTAAGAGTATATTTTTATCATAATGCATCAGTAAATTATAAATTATTTTGCACCAAGTTGATAAATGAGTAATATATATATCCCTCTCACACAATTAAAATCCATCTATTTTTTTTTTGTTAATAGAAAAATTATATGATCTAGATACTAATGAATTGCATGATAGAGAGCAATTCTCATATTTTAAATTGACAACAGTAGAATTCAAATTATACACTTAATGATACTTTTGGAAATGAGTTTTTCTTTGAGGACTTTCAATTAAGAATGAAAATATTAACTTATTCCAAAAATTAACTTCACATCTATGAATCATTGAATAATTTATACGTATACGCACACAATAGTATTAATTAATTATGACATAAATCAATTATTTTAATATTTAAGTATAAAATACAAGAATAAAATAATAATAATAATATACTGGAAAATTTTTGTCTGTATCCCATAGTTAAATTTATAAAATTAAAATGCTTTTTTTATTTTTATTGATGAAGTGTAAAACAGTTAATATATGAATCAAATATCCAAGGATTTGGTGAAATAAAAGAATGAATTTGCATGAAGAATATGTATTGAAGCGGACCCAATTCTGCCTATATATATACTAACTTCAAACCATCATATCTCTCATCCCAAAATCCCCCCCCTCTCTACAGTAGAGATATATTGCCATCCTAAGTTTTCTCCGCTGTGAGGCCTCTTTTCCCATTTGCCAAACAGATTACAAGAGCTACCTAAGCTTCTAAAATTCAAACCCAATTCTCCTTTTCTTGCAATACTTATTATTATACATACAAAAAAAAGGGAAACAATTAATTTACCTCCAATCTCTTGTTGATCCTCTCTTTTAATTGTATTCTTAATTTACTTCAATTGAGACCGCACTAAGCTATCTAGCTATGCCTTCAAGATTGACAGACGCCTTTAGAGCCCACCCTATTTACCTCCATCACAAAATTCTTGACTTTGCTTCTCTTCAAGAACTGCCTGACTCTCACAAGTGGACTCAGCCTGATGGCCACCACCTTCCTCCTTCCTCAGACCGTTGCCGCCGTTCTGGTGGCAGCGGCCAGGAATCAGTTCCGGTTATAGATCTTTCAGACCCCAATGCCCTTAGAAACATAGGCCAGGCATGCAAGACTTGGGGTGTTTTTCAAGTTACTAATCATGGTGTTCCTGCTAGTCTTCTTGATAACATTGAGAAAGCTAGTAGAAGCCTCTTCTCTTTACCTGTTCACCAAAAACTTAAAGCTGCAAGATCACCTGATGGCGTTTCTGGCTATGGTATTGCGAGGATTTCTTCATTCTTCTCCAAACTCATGTGGTCTGAAGGATTCACCGTAGTTGGATCTCCCAGAGAACATTTCCATAGACTTTGGCCAAAAGATTATACTAAATTCTGGTATAGACCACTTTCACATCCTCATGCACGTGCAAAAGTTTACTCTATTTTATTATTATTATTATTATTATTTTAAATTTTCTTGCTATAATGCAATTGGCAAAGGATAACAATGAAATTCATGGACCCACCAACGAAAAAAAGAGATTTTGGGTAGTGAACTAGTGATTGGCATCAACAAAAATCCCAATGTTTTACTGTTTTGCTTTGTTCTGTTCTGTCTATATATATCCCCATAATAATAGCACCAGTGTACTACTGTTTATGCAGTGTCTTGATTGCTTCTTTTCTCCTTTAACTTCAGTCTAATCTTATTTATTTATTTCCCTTCGGCTTTTGCAGTACTATAATTGAACAATACCAAATAGAGATGCAAAAGCTTGCTGTCAAGTTGATGTGGTTAATGTTGGGCTCCTTAGGCATTTCTAAAGAAGATGTCAAATGGGCTGGTCCAAAAGCGGATTTCAAAGAGGCTTCTACTGCTGCTTTACAATTGAATTACTATCCGGCTTGCCCCGACCCAGATCAGGCCATGGGTCTTGCTGCACACACTGACTCAACACTTCTTACTATCCTATACCAGAATAGTACTAGTGGATTGCAAGTCCAGAAAGAAGGAGCCGGGTGGGTCACCGTTCCGCCTATTTCCGGTGGCCTTGTAGTCAATGTTGGAGACCTTCTTCACATTCTATCCAATGGATTATACCCGAGCGTTCTTCATCGGGCGGTGGTAAACCGGACCAAACATCGGCTATCGATGGCTTATTTATATGGTCCACCTTCAAGTGTTCAAATATCACCCTTATCAAAACTAGTAGGTCCAAATCAACCGCCTCTTTACAGAGCAGTTACTTGGAACGAGTATCTTGGAACTAAAGCTAAACACTTCAATCAAGCACTATCATATGTTAGGATATGTGCTCCTCTAAATGGATCATTAGTTGATGTGAATGAGCATAATAAAAATAGAGTAGAAGTAGGTTAGAGAAAAGTAATTAATCTTTTTTTTTGGTCTAATCTTGTAATTAAATCCAATTTTGTCTTCTTGTTTTGATTCCCTTGTTCAAGATTTTATTTTTTGGTTTTGGTTTTTCGTTTTTGATTGGTGGCCATGATTCTAATTTGTTGGTGGATTAGATTGTTGATGAATACCCCCCTCAAAAAAAAAAAAAGAAAGTCCTAAAAGGATAAGCTATATCACATCATACAAGGGCAACAAAACAAATTGATGACTACAATGTTTTTTGTCCTTGTGTTGTTTATAAAGTGAGAGAGTGAAAATTGCCCCTTCGATTTGAACATTGAAGTAAAAGACACAAGAGCCGACACCTTTCTGCCCCGGATACGAAGGAAGATCCCCCCCGGTCCAATGAATAAGACGGTAATCAAAGTTTAATTAAATCAACAAATAATATACTAATTGATGAATCTTTGAAATTGATAAAAAGTTCAAAAACATTTATAAACATAGCTATTTGTAGCCTAAATACATTTTGCAATCATTAATTCATCCCATCAATGAGACAATTGTCAGGATATTTATATGATAATTAATTAGGAAGCAATTCGATGCAGCTTATTGCCGTCTGCATAAATTCAATCTAATGGTTAAAATCTTCCTAAATATTAAAAAGATTCAGGAAAATCCAATCTTTTATTCTTTTCCATTCCCATTTGTGCAAAAAATAAAAAATAAAAAATAAATAAATAAATAAATAATACAGCTTATTGCCAACATTTTATAATTATCTACGTACTAATTAATCTCTACAAACTCACAGGTACTTGTAAATTATGATAAATAGTCTTATGACATAGGATCAAGAAAATTTGTTTTTACCCCAATGCAACTTAATAAAAAATTGAAAATGCTTTTACAATATACTCCATCTCTTCAATTCCAATTGTCGTTTAAGATAATTTTATAAAAATAAAAAATCATATTTAATAGACATAATTATAGATACAAATGACTATACAACTCTCTTTAAGAAGACAAAAAGTTAATGTAAATTATAATTACTCCAATAAAAAACTTATTCTAAAATTAAGATATGAGTAAAATTGAGAAGAAAAATTTATTTTTTAGTGGTAATCTAAAAACGTCAATTGAAGTGAAACAAATTTAATTTTCTTAAAAAACAATTGAAATGGAATGAAGAGAGTAACAACTTTAATTTGGATTATATGCATAAATGTGTTGAATGGGGTTTATGAAAGTAAGAAATATTATTGGTCTTAGTTTGATTCGCTTTCTCATACTATGTCTATGGTGTGGAGAGTAAGATAAGTTTTGAATTTTAAATATTTCTAACCAATAATACTAGTAAATTTAGTGCAATTGAATGGTAAATATTTCATAAATGAATAAGGGTTTATTTCCCTGAAATTTTGAGAAAGATCAAATTAGTCATTTTGTTACTTTCTAGGCCTATGTTAGCTATTAAATTATCCAATAAAGCTCAAATTAGAGCTAAAATTACACTTTTTTCTCAAGTTTTTGATAGGTAAACAAAAGACCCTTTAGATATTTACAAAAACCTCTCTAACATTTTACTTATTTAATAAATTAGTCCCATATTATAATAAATTTTTTTAAATTATATTTATAACTATGTTTCTACCATATAGAATTTAATAAATTAATAATATGTTATATGAATTTTTATATTTAATTATGCATGAAATATATATTTTAATATAATCATGCATTATATTTAATTTTGAAATTATAATAATGCTCAATTTTATACGTATTTTAGAAAAATAAATGTGTAATTTGGTATGTATATAAACTATTAGCTTTTTAAAATTTTCATTTTAAAGTAATAAAAAACATAATAATAAACTATATATATATATATATATATATATATATATATATATGTGAGTTTTAAGTGTAATTTAAAAATAAAATTAATACAGATGTAAATAAAAATGTGAATATTTTAAAATTACAAAAAAATATTACTAAATAATTAAATTATATAGTATAAAAATTCAAGTTTTAAATATAATTTAAGAATTTCATTTTTCATTAAAATATTTTTTACGAAAATAAGGACTAATTTGTTAACTAAGTAAAATTTTAGTTAGGTGTTTATAAATGTTCAGGGGTCTTTTGTTTACCTACCAAACAATAAGGGGACAAGCGTAATCATTAGGGTTAATTTAATTTTTATCAGACAGTTCAGTGGTCAAATTGTTCCAAAAGATAACAAAAGGGCTAATATGGTTTTCGTCGGATAGTTCATGAGGGAAATTGACCTTTATTTATTTTTATAATTAATAACTATAGGAATCTAATTATATGATATTGTTTTCATTTAATTGATGTTTTATAATGTATATAGTCATATTAAATTAATTATTGAAAATTTTTTATCATCCTCATAATTCTACTTGAATTAAATTAAATTAATTAAAATCTAATTGATTCTAAATACTAATGATTTAAACCAAAATAGTAAATATTTTATAAGGAACAGCATGTAGTAATAAATTTTGACCGTTTAATTAGTAAACTAATTATGAAAATATTAATAGGATGAAAATTTAATAGTAAATAAAACTGAAATTAAAAATATTGATGAAGTTTGAGTTTTAATGTATGTAAATGTATTAAATTAATAATTAAAAAAAAATCGATTGTCCTTTTAATTCTATCTAAATTGAACTAAATTAATTAGAATTAGTAAATTTTAGCTAGCAATAATTTAGAGTAAATAAGTTTTGGAAAAAGAACAAACAAGCAAGGGAAAAATAGTAGGGTTCCCTCTGAATCCATGTAAATGTATGTCTGAAATTGGATAGGGAATTTCATTAATATTGTAAAGACAACAGTGTCTGTCCTTTCAAATGCAGGTAATTATCTTGCAAGCTGAAAGATTGAAGATGTTATTGCCCCTTGCAACCACGTGCTCATCGACACTGGCCAGCCAGCCTCAGAACAATTGTATTTGTGCCTATGGTGCATGGTGGGGACTAACACCTCACTGCCTAGATTGGCAGTTTTTACCGTTTCATCAGTTGGTGGGGTATATATAAAGATAAGGTATAAATTGCACTCCCAACTTAATTTATATTTAACTTTTATTTTTTTTATTTCATTTACATTTTAATCTTTAAAAATTAAATTATATTTGACTATTTTTTTAAAAATTATTGTAATTAAAACCTAAATATTTTAAAAAATAACTTTAATGTTAATTAATAAAAATTAGTTTGAATAGCAATGTAATTTGATGAGATTACTTTCAAAATAAATATTTATAAAGTTTTTAAATTATTTTAAAAATGATAAGTTTATAGAAATATAATTTTATATTTTTTAAATTTTTTAAAAAAATTAAATTTATTTGTTTAAACAAGATTTATTAATTAATGTTAAAGCTAAACTTTTCTTTGATTTCTAGAATTTAATTGTAACAATTCTTTAAAATAGGGTCCAATATGATATAATTTCAAAGATTAAGATTCAAAAGGGACAAAAAAATTAAGGTCAAATACAAATTTCAAGATAAAGTTGAAAGTCCAATTTGTACCTTATCTTATCCCTAAGTTTCATGGTAAAGTTAAGGGTCCAATTTGTACCTACTATATATATATATATATATATATATATATATATATATATGGTCGATGATACATGTTCCAACCCACGATAATACATATCCTAACTCGCGATATGTAGAGTCCGTCGCGAGTTGGGATAAATTCCAATTTTGCCCTTTGCAATTTTTTTGAATTTCACTTTTTTTTTTTGAAAATTCAATTTTTTTTATATCTAAAATTTAAGTTGTACATGTATGAACCCGTTGTATAAGGATTTAAACACCCCTAAATTATATATTTTTTTAAATCTAAAATCTAATTGCACATGAGTGAACCTGTCGTGCAAGGATTTAAAAACCCGTAGTTTGCAATTTTTTTTTAATCTAAAACCTAAGATGCACATAAGTGAACCCATTATATAAGAATTTAAACACCCAAAGCCTATAATTTTCTTTTTCAATTTTTTTTTAAATTTTAATTTTTTGGTGAAAGTAATTTTTTTATTTTGAAATCTAAAACCTAAGTTGTGTACGGGTAAACTCGTTGTGTAAGAATTTAAATACCCATAACTTGTAAATTTTTTTTTTAAATAATGAAATGAAAAAAAGAAACAAAACAAAAGAGGGCATTATGATATTTGTGTAGTGGGAAGTGATGCACTGTAGCGTCGTTACTCACTACACAAATCTATATCTTATACACACATGCACACACACACACACATTATAGGGCATTATAAAAACTACCATCTGTATTCTTATCTAAAGGGAACAATACGCAAAAAAGATTTAGTCTTATTTATAGTAAGAAGCTAGTTTGTTCCTATCTATTGTGGTATGCCTGGTTATATAGTAGATAGATGCTATACAAGAAACATGGGTATCCACCAGGCTATATCTCAAGAAACAGGATAAGAGCACGTTATGGTAATAATTTTGATACTATAACTATTGATCAAGAAGTTCTTTGCTAAACAATCTACAAATCAAATTGAGAATCAAGGGATTCTTTTCCTTTTACCAAAGAACAAATCACACGCTGTTGTACCTATTGATAACTTGTTTCAAGAACTCTTGAGCTGGAACCCTGTAAATGACCAATAAAGGGCAAGGTGAGAGGTGGAGAGGATCCCCACAAACCCTCTAATGCCTAAATTCAGAGATATATAGAGAGAGAGAGAGAAAGAGAACAATAAGAATATGAGAGAATAGAATGAATGAGAATGAGAGATATGAAGTCCTATTTATAAGGATGTTGATACTTAAACCTGTGAGGAATAAGATTCCTCTTTGATGAATGTCTTATGCCTATTAGGAGAGTATTCCTTCCTATTTGGGAGTCTCCTGATTAGGAATCTTTTTCTATTTATTTTGAATGTCCTTCCTCTGTAAGCAATCTTGTACATGAAAATAAAGACTTTAATTAAATAGGATTATGTATGTGGGGCATCAAGAGTCCCCCCAAAAGTATGTTCGGATATTTATGTCCAATGTATCCGGGTTTGTAAGATGATGAAAATGCTATTCTTCCATATAGAGAGAGATTCTTTAATAATTACGTTCGATATGGAAGGGTGAGCTGAGGTGGCCAACCTCAGTCATAAGAAGAGATAAAGCTCGGTATCGAGTCTTCAAATCATCGCATAAAATATCGTTGAAGTGCTAGCTGGACTTAAGTGCACAAATCCTGCAATACAAAATGCTTGGTGTAAGGGATTAACCCACTAGTATGTAGAGAACTTGGCAGAACCAGTCATCATTGGAGTTTTGATGCTCGATGGGCTAAAAGCATGGCCCGAGTGCCAGATATTCTTTGTACATCAAAAGTGTGGCCCGAGTGCCAGATAATCTTGGTGCATTAAAAGCGCAGCCCATGTACTGGTGAACAGGATAACTGGCAGCGATGGGAGCAACATTAGTAACCACTATGTCTTTTCATTATAATTTGAAATTTGAATTGTATAACCATCACATCCATTTGTGTATCAAAAGATGAGATGTTTCTGTTTCCATAATAATGACTGCTCAATTAGTGGGTTTTTTTGCTTCCTAGACTGCCTTTAACGGTGTGAAAGAGATGAAAAATATTTATGAGGGTAGTAATGGTTTTTCCAGATCCTTTTGCTATCCTATAAGTGTACTAGACCTTTTAATTTATTGCATTTTTTACTTCTCCGCTATCTTATTCTTTTTTCTTCTCAATCTGTTTCTCGTGCGTTTTGTCATCAAGGTTTTTCTGCAGCAAGCATGCATTTTGCATTCAGGTGGAGCTCTTTTCTTTCCTACCTTTCTTTTTATTTGCTAGATAGGATTTATGGCACTGAGAGAGCAAGTTAGCTCCAATTTGTTTATCTATAGGATAGACAAGGACATGCTAAAATGGTACCAGAGACGTTTTAGCATTCTTGCCAATTTTTCCTTGCACATTGTAAATAAGAAATTTAGAGGCCACACCCCTATATTATATTTTAATAGATTAGTCATATACTTTAACCAGTTAGAGGGGGTTTTGAAGTTCCCGTTAGACTCCTTTGTGAAGGGTTTCTTGAATAGGTATAATATAGCTCCTGGGCAACTCCATCCCAATAGTTATCGGATTCTAATCGACTTTATATAGTTGATGCACAAGGAGGGTAGAGAGCCAAAATTGGATGTCTTACAATACCTCTATAGCCTGAACAAGAAAAAGGGGGAGCTGATGTTCTCCCTGTTTGCCATCCCAAACCATAGCCTTTTTATGAAGCTTCCGGATCTTCAGAAGAAGTGGTGACACATATTTTTTTATCATCAAACACCATTCAAGCTTTGTAGATCTTCAGCGGATGTGGTCTGATGATTGCCATAAGGTGAAACGTCCTCCAAGGTTATCTGATTGAGATATAAAGATGGTAATGAAACTTCACCTTCATGGCATAGCTGATGTTCGATCTGCGGGAAATTTATCCAAAAGATATCTTTGGAGAGTCTGCCTTGACTGTATACTACCCATCGTTATGTTTTGACCTTCGAAATGTATCATTCTGACTTCTGTATTTTCATTTCTATTTATAAATTGCTGACTTTTTTGCCTTTACAGACATGATTCAACTTTTACATGATGAGCCAAGGGTGCCAGAAGATATGCAGATCTCCTCTCCCTCACTCGAGCCTTTAGCTCTAGAAGCTCCAATTGAGGTCGTAACCATCTTGAAAGGAAAGTGTGTGGTTGGGTCTTCCCAAGCCGATAAGGCAGAAGGGCAAAAAAAATGAGCTTTAAACAGAGATTTGGATACTGAAGAACTATGCAAGGAGGTGTTTGTTAAGCATCCAAAGCTGTCTGGGTGTCCAAATATGAAGTCTTGGGTACTTAATAAGATGAAGCCTCTGAGTATCTTGAATGCCCAGGTGAGGGACCAATATGCTGAGTCTTTGCGACTCCTAGCTGATATATAGCATTAGATGGATGAGGATAATGAGGAGTTGTATAACTCTATAATCAAACACTCATTAGAGGTAAATGTCTTCTTTTGTTGATTTTCTATTTATGTGCTTTGAGGTAATAACATTTATTCCTTCTTTCAGATGACTCAGGCTTTGATACTGGCGAAGGATAATTACTATTACCTTATGAGTCAATATAGCCTAAAGGAGATGGAGGTGGGCACTATAACCATCGACTTTGAGAAAAGGTTGGATAAGGTAAAGACAACATTGGAGCTTTGTCAAATTAAACATATTGAGGCAAGGTTTGAGATTGAGGCGAGCCAAAAAAAGGTGGTTGAGCTAGAGCACACTTAAGCCTAACTGATGACCAAGATCGAAGAGTAAGATTCTCGGATCATAGCCCTAGAAAAAAAGCTTGGTGAGGCTAAGAATTCTTGTAAAGATGCAAAAATAAGCTATCAGAGCATGGTTGCGGGGTTTCTCAAGGAGTAAAATCTGAGTGTTAGAGGGTCCTACTCGCATAAAATCCAAATCTTGACTTCACATATTTGGACAAAATAACACCTACTGATATGGCTAGGATTGCCTATAAAGAAGATGCTCAGAGTAAGGCCTCTTCCCAACGGTCGAAGAATCCCAAGAGATCTACCAAGTCTTCAGTTGATGGACCATCTTTTGAGCCCCTATCTGGTTTGGGACCTAGTGGGGAGGTGTCCTCTAGTGTTGTTATCACTATTCCAATTTTTTCCTCTGTCTAAGTCTCTTTATCTGAGTGTCCCTTCCTATAAGCTTCTCAATGCTTAGTTGTAGATTGACAATTTTCATTTTTTTAAACATTTTGTAATGTGACTCTTTCCATTAATGAATGAAATGTGTTATTTAATAAATTCTAAGTACATCTATTGATAATATTTTTGGAGATAATCCGTATTCCAATATCATTGTAATTCCTTCCCTTGTATATCTTTAATTTTGTATGCCCCTTTAGATATTTTCTCTGTGATTTGATAGGGACCTTCCCAATTAGGTCTGATCTTGCCCATGCTAGAGCTACCTTTACCGATGTTTTCCCTTTTGAGTACCCAATCTCCAACTTTAAAATGTCTTGGTCGGATGTGCCGATGATGATATTCGACGACCTTCTATCTTTGTGCCTCTACGATGATGGATGTCCGTTCTCTCCTCTCTTCCAGTAAATCTAGACATATTCAGGTATTAATGTTGTTGGCTTCTTGATTTAATTCTTCGTTGACCCTGTAACTTAGTGATTTGATTTCCATTGGTATTACTGCATCCATTTTATAGCTTAGCTTGAAGGTGTCTCTCCTGTGGAGGTTTTGGGCGTAATCCTGTAAGCCCAAATGATGTTGTTGAGCTCATCGACCAATTCCCTTTCTTTTCATTGAGCCTCTTTTTTAGTCCTTACATGATGATTATGTTTGTGACCTCTGTCTGTCTGCTTATTTGTGGGAGAGCTACTAAGGTAAATTAGAGCTTTATTCTGAGATTGGAACAAAACTTTTTAAATTTTAATTATCAAACTGCTTCCTATTGTTTATGATTAGATTATATGGTATTCTAAACCTATAGATGATTTTCTTTCCAAAAGATGTGCTGAATCATGGATTCTGTGATGATCGATACAACTTATACTTCTATTCATTTAATGAAATGGTCTATAGCTATGATTAGGAATTTTTTTTGGGAGGTTGAGGTAAGGAAGGGAACCAGGATGTCCATTCCCATACAATGAAAGGCCAAGGGCTCCTAATAAGATGTTGAGGATTATAGGGCTTATGGTTGAGTCGGGTAAGTTGCTGACACCTGTGGTATTCTTGAGTTAATTTTTGAGCATCTTGGGACATGGTGGCCCAATAGTATCCTTGCAATAATACTTTTCAAGTCAATGAATGATGCAATTCATATGCTCCATAAATTCCTTCATGAATTTTCCTGAGTACATAATTCCCTTCTTTTGGAGATACACACTTAGACCATAGGTGTGAGAGAGACCTTCAATAGAGTTCCTAGTGGCGAATGGAATGATGTGTAGCCTTTATCTTTATCTTCTAAGCTTTTAATTTATCTTTTGCAAGTACCCCCATTTTCTAGATATTGAATGATCGATTTCATCCAGTTTGGAACTTCCCATACATCCATGATTTATAGATCCTCAATGCTTGGTTTTGTTAGTGCTTCGATGAGTTTGAGTCCTCTAAATGTTTAATTGTCCTTGGCTACCGACTTGGCTAGTAGGTCAGCTTCTAAATTTGTACTTCTAGGGATTTGGATGATCTCCCATTATCCCCCCTTCTGTTCGAGCTTCTTTAAAAGCTACTTGACTTTCTCAACATACTTGGCGATACTCGAGTCTTTGATTTGGAATGTCCCTTTCTCTTGATTTACCATCAGTTGAGAGTTTGAGTGTATCTTGAGATGCTCGACTTTGACCTCTATAGGTAACTTTAACCCTGTCATGAGTGCTTCATGCTTCGTTGCATTATTAGTGGCATTATATTTTATTCAGATGGCACATCTAATAGTGACTTTATATGGCCCTCTAAGAATGATTCCAACACCAGAACCTTAGGTGGATGATGCCCCATCAACATAGAGTTTTCATTTTGGACCTTCAGTAGGAGCAAAATCTTTTGGTGTCATATTTTATACAAAGTCTATCAGGGTCTGAGCTTTTACCTGCTGCTAGGGTTTATAATTGATGTCAAATTCTTTGAGCAATTTTGACCATTAAACTAATTTGCCAGATGTTTTAGGTCTTTGTAAGATTTTCCTCAAGGGTAAGCTAGATCTTACAATGATGGAATGAGCTTGGAAATAGAGCCTAGGTTTCCAGGATATGTGGATGATGGCCATGGCTAATTTATTTAGTGTAAGGTATCGAATCTCTGATCCTCAGAGTACTTTGTTGACGTAGTATACCAGGCTCTGCTGACTTTCTTCCTCTTTCACTAGTACCGAAGCTATTGACTCTTAGCCAATAGAAGTAGTCTTTAGTCCATATAAATTTCTTAGAATTCTTCAGGGCTCAGAATAGTGGCAGACACTGCTTAACCGAATAAGAGATAAAATGCCCTAACACTGTGATCTTGCCATTCAGCTTTTGCAGCTTGTTAATTATCGTTAGAGCTTTCATATTGAGAATGGCCTCCATCTTTTCTAGGTTGGCTTCGATTCCTCTATGTGATATCATGAATCCTAGGAACTTTCTTGCCTTTATTGTGAAGATACACTTCTTTAGGTTTAACTTGATATGGGACTGGCTCAGTAATTAAAGGGTTTAGTTGAGGTTAGTGGGATGTTGCTCTGTATGTTTGTTCTTAATAATGATGTCATCCATATATACTTCCACATTCTTTTTGATATGATTTCATAGTATATGGTTCATCATCCTTTAATAGGTTGCCTTGATATTCTTTAGCCCAAAGGGCATTACTTTGTAGTAGTAAAGACCTTCATGGGTGATGAAGGATGTTTTTTCTTAATCTTCTTTCTTCATTGGTATCTGATGATACACATGAGCAGCATCCACAAAGTTATACAACTGTGACCAGTAGTGGAGTCTACAAGTTGGTTTATCATTGGTAGCGGATAGCAATCCTTAGGGCATGCCCTGTTGAGGTCAGTGTAATCTACATATATTATGTATTTGCCATTGGAATTATTTACCAGTACCATATTGGCTACCCATTCCAGGTGAGTGACTTCTTTGATAAATCCATCCTCTAACAACTTTCTTATTTCTTCAGTGATTATCTTCTACCTTTCATACGTGAAGGTCCTTTTCTTCTGAACAATCGACTTTACCCTTAGTCTGATGTTCAGATTATGTGAGGCAATCAAAGGGTCTACCCTGGTAATCTCAAATGCTTGTAAGGCAAAGTCGCCTGAGTGTTTAGTGAGGACCTTACTTATCCCTTACTTAGTTTTGTTGTCAAGCTCATTGCCGATCCTTACTGTTTTCCCGTTAGTGATCTATAGTGTTTGAACATTATCGACCGGCTTGAGGCTAGCTCCCTTCTTTTTCCCTTCCTAGGATTCTAGGGGGAATGCTTCTATCTGAGGTTTAATTGCCATCTGGTAGCATTGCCTGGCCATGTGTTGATCCCCATGAATTGTTAGAATTCTGCCTTTAAGGGGAATCTTAATGGTTAGATGTTGGATACTTGTGATTGCATTAGTTTTATAAAGTATTGGACGTCCTATGATGCCGTTGTATGCTAGTGGGAGATCTACTACATTAAACTGAGTTTAATGACTTTTGTTTCTTTAGTATCTTGATCTTCAAATTTCAAACTCAACTCTACTAATACCATTGGTTGTGTAGTTCCTCCACATAAACTTGTAATAGGGTTTTGGATAGCCTTTAGGTTAGTGACAAAGCCTCCCATTACCTTACAAGTATTCCAAGATAATGCATTGACATTGCTTCCATTATCGATTAGTAATATCTTCACCAGATAATTATTGATGTAAGCACTCACTACTAGTGCATCATTATGGGGTTGTTGAACATAATTCCTATCTTTTAAACCAAACATGACAGTCTGTCTCTTCTCTAAGGCGGGCCCTTTTTCTCTACGGATTCTCTTATGCTTCTTTTTTATGACTTCTCCTTCTAGAATCATATTAATAATGTCGACTGGTTCATTCTAAGCTTTCTTTGGTTCCAACATGTCTCAGTCTTGTCCATCCTGATTTTTAGTCCCTCTGGATGTGTCGGTGAAGTTACCGAGTTTTCCATTTTACATTAATCTTTCTATGGCATTTTTTAGTTCACGACAGGCTTTAGTTTCATGCCCGTAATCCTAGTGATATTGACAGTAGTACCTTCTATCCTGTATGGCTCTCCTATTCGGGCTTAGCCTTCTGGTTGGGGTAATGCCCGCACCATTATATTAGACTCATATGAGAATCCTAGATCTGGAGGTTTTTAATGGTGTGTATCTCTCAGCTTCTTTTTCAAACCCTTTTACCGGGTTTCTAAAGTTTGTTCGCTAAAAGCTTAGCCTCCTAAGTGTTGATATTTCTTCTATCTTGGCACGTGTTTTCTCATCATCCCTTTGCATCCTTTTGTCATTATCCATCTTTATCATTTTGACTGCTATTGCCATTACCTCCACGAAAGTACCAGGCTCTTTTGTCATTATCTTATCTTTAAGCTTCATGAGCATAGTGTCATTCTTTAGAGCTTTTATGGTGACCTCGTCAACTAGATTTCCAATTTGTATAGCTACCTTATTGAACCGATCCAGATAACTTCGTAGTGATTTAGTGACCTCCTATCGGCACATTTAGAGATTGTTGATATTTTTGGCTGGAGGGAAGTTGGTGATGAATTGGGTCCGGAATTTCTCAGCTAAATCTTTAAAAGAGGTGATAGAATTCTCAAGGAGCCGATGAAACCACTTTTGAGCATTCTTGGTGAGTGTACTTGGAAAAAATTTGCACATAATTCCGTCATTCATGTTCTGGAGTAACGTTCTTATTCTGAATGAGGATGTATGGTTGATTAGATCCCCAATTCTATTATATTGATCCAACTGTGGCATTCTGAATTTGTTTGGGATTTTTGTTCGGATTATCCTGCTTACAAAGGGCGTCCTCCCTTCCATGCACTCATCTTCTTTCTTTGGCCTTATACAGGCTTTATGTATGACCTTTTCAACCTTTTGGGTTAATTTTGAATCATCGGGATCGTTAAGTTGCATTCCCCTTCTGGGACTTTGCACTTCTCTTTGTTTGCTCTAGGTACTTCTGGAGATGTAATGTTGTTTTCTGTATGAGTTGATATGGGGTTGTCGCTTTGAATCAAGGCATTTAACTATTATTGCATTAGGGCCATTTGAGTTTGAATGCTATGTATTATTGCTTCTTTGCTTATCGGGGTGAGGTTGAGTGTTTAAGTTACTGTGTTTAAGTTAAGTGTGGTTATGGCAGGTGTTTTTTGTAGATTCAGAAAAGGTATGAAAGGTATAGGTCTGTGATGGTGTTGCAGAGGAGCATAGTAAGGGAGATTGGTGCCAAGAGTTGGCCACCCTTGAGTGTTTCCAGGTGGAATGTATGCACCACCAGTTGTAATTTGAGATGAGGGTCTAGCATGCAGAAAGGGGGCTGGCGATATTATCATTGTAGTAGGTGATAATAAATTGATTGGAGTAATGGGAGCGGATGGATTGATATGTGTGTCGGGAGTCGAGATTGGTGGTAGACTGAAAGTCATGATGTCAAGGTCTTGACTGGTAGATGCACAAATGACTTTTTCTTAAGAGTTTCCCACAGATAGCACCACTTAATAACTTGTTTCAAGAACTATTGAGCTGGAACCCTGCAAATGACTAATAAAGGGTAAGGTGAGAGGTGATGATGGTCCTTACAAACCCTCCGATGCCTAAGTAAGGAGATATAGAGAGAGAAAGAGAACAATGAGAATATGAAAGAATAAAATAAATGAGAATGAGAGATATGAGGTTCTATTTATAGGGATGTCGATGCTTAAAACTGTGAGGAATATGATTTTTCTGTGATGAATGTCCTATACCTATTAGGAGAGTATTCATTCCTATCAAGGAGTTTACTAATTGGGAATATTTTCTTATTTGTCTTAAATATCCTTTCTCTGCAAACAACCTTTTACAGAAAAATAAAAAATTTAATTAAATAGAAATATTTATGTGGGTCATCACCTATAATAATTAGTATACATATCATGTCTTTTCTGGACACTAACTACTGGTGGTGCTGCTGTTTAATTGATACTATTAATATTTCAGTATGCTGCAATATGACTTAAACAAGATTTTAATAGCCATTATTAAAGTTGACCACCGTATAAGCCATTCAAATGACCAATGAAACAACTACTTAAATCATTTAATATTCAGATAATTTATCAATTTATCATATCTTAATATATCATATTCCATTATATACCGGAATAAATCAAAACAACTTGACTGTTGAACTTACCTGAACAAAAACATGCTAGCATATAAAAACTGCAATTAGAAACAAAACAAAAAATATAAATTGAATAAAAGTTAACATTTTTACCAGGAAAATTTAATTAATTAATCTTTTACTATAAAATTTATCTCAAACTCAATAAGCCAACTTTCTAGATGACTTTTCGGTGCAATGTTTGTATAGTTCAATAACAGTTGCACCTTGTGTTCGGGGAAATAGGGTTTTGACCCGTTGCTTCCTCTAATTTTCTTCTTTTTTTTTTAACTTACAAAGAAAAGGTAAGAATAAATTTCTTAACTTATAAATATTTTACAGAAATCACGAGACAACTCAATTTTTAATGTCTGATGTCATTTCTCCAAATTTTCAAACGCAACTTAAAGTTCAACAAGAAAAAAAAAAAAAAACAAAATTTTCCAATACAAAGAATGAAGTGCTAATTGATGAAAAGTTCACTCTGCCACATTATTAAAAAGAATAGTTATGACATAAATATTATTGGCCGCTATTGAGAGTGTATAAAACTCTTCAAATATATGGATTGCAACAAGTAATATAATGATAAGTAAAGTATTGTTCCATGAGAATTGGTAATCAAGCACCTATTGATTTTAATTGTCTTGTTTAGAGCTCAAGAATAGATATAAAAACTAAACTAATGAATAAAAAAATCAATCACTACACTGAGAAATGAATAAAGAAAATCCATATAGAAATGATATTGTTAGGAATTTGAAATACCACAATCATTAAGCTAATGAATAGATCTATTCACACACTTGTACATCTCGAGTTTTCTTAAGTTATCAAATGCTCTCTCTCTCAATAATGGTTGATATGCTTTGTTTGAATCAATTAACACATACCCAATGCTTAATTCTCATTATTACCAAGAAAAAGATTAATCTCAATCAAACAAACATTTAGCACACCCAATGAGAATTGAATCAAGTTAAGTCATCTTTAGTCATTAACCTATTTAACTTGTGTTTATGGGTCTACTAAGATTACCATTTCTCAATGTATAATCCTAGACTAGAACTGTAGTTGGCCATTTAAAACATTTAATAAAGAGTAATAAACAAATATGCAAGATAATATGAACAACATATATAACATTAAGCTTAAATCGCATAGGTCTCAAATCCTAACAACAAAATAAAACTTAGCTTCTCATGGCTTCATTATTCATTATTCAATAAAATACAACCCAAGTAAATATCCAAAATTGTATTAAAGAACAAAGAAAGGGCAAAAGAAATGTTATCAAGAAGCTCTTAAAATCTTCAGTGACTTCCTCTTTTCCAAGCTTCTTTCTCTCTCTCTCTTTTTTGGGTGTATTTTTTCTCTAATTGGTTGATTAGATTTTGGGTGCAAAATTTTATACTCGAATTTAGGGTTGTTGTCCTTAAATACTCTCTTATAGAATGTCTTTTCATATTCTCTTAGATTTGCTCTTTTAAATATTACACATTAACATGTTCCTTGCTAGAAATGGACTGTCTGCAATCGTCAATGTTTTTGCGATTATAGCAGAGGGGCCTACTATGAAGGAATGATGATCGTTATGCTGTTACGCTCACTACATAAGGTTTGAGCATCATAACAATCGCATTTTCTTTGCAATCGCCACAGAAACTCAGCTCCACATTTGTTTGGCTTGATTGGCATCGATCAATCTACGATCGCCATAGTACACTAACTATGCTTCTTTGCTATGCTTTTGGCTCGTTTTTGTTCCATTTAAGCATCTTTCACTTCATATTTCTTTTTTCCATAAAAAATAAAACAAAAACATAAAGTATATATCCCTATTAACTAAACTAATCTAAATGCAACTTAAAATCTATAAATACATGCTAAAATAGATTCTAAAACTATATGTAAATTAGCACAAACAAATATATTCTTCAGTAATATATGTACAGTCCTTCACATAACTATATATTAAATTTCACTAGTTCCGTGCGTAGTATGTTTGTATTTTTTGATTGATTGATATATATATATATATATATTGTAAATGGCCTTCTAAATTTATTTATTAATTAATTAATTAGAAAAGAATGCCAAAAAACTAAAAACAAACATCACATATGAAGCTTTTTCAATTATATCGGACATTTTTTATTTTTTATTTATCTTTTAGATTATAAATTAATCGTATTAACAACTCATTTAATAAAAATATAATTTTAAACATATTTTAAAGTTACTTTACATGTTTAAATAGTTTTTCTATTTACAAAAATATTATTTACACCCTTCAAACAATAGTAAAATATTGGTAAGTTTTGTTTTTATTAAATTAAGATGTTTAAATGATTATTTCATAACTTGATAGAGAAAAATTAACTAAAAAAAGCTAAATTTAGGAGATTTCAGATGTCTTAGGCCGTATTTAAATAAAACAAATATTATTTATGTAATAAATTTTGTTTTTAAGTAATTGAGGTTTTAGCGTGTCTGTGTGTACATATATTACTTTTTTTGAAAAAAGTACCAATGAAATGATTAATGATTAACAATCCAATTACAAATGCAATTACAATACTAATTTATTATGGAGGTTTTTTTTTTTGTTCTCTTTTTATATACGACCATTGGTTATATTTCTAACTACTTTGCACCGAGAATCTACAAATCCAAACCAGAACTATAAATGAAACGAATTATACCAAACCAGAACTATAAATGAAACGAATTATTTATAAATTATTCGGAACTTAATTTAATAAAAAATTGTTTGAATTCATTGATTAAAGTTTACTCAATAGAAAAGTTGAATTTAAACAATACAAAATCTCGTTGGTAAATAAATTTAGATAAACATTTAAAAACGAATTGTAATTTTTAATATATTAACAGTTTGATATGAAGTTTATAATATAAATAGGCATGGTTTATCAGTCTCAGTTCGAATCAACTAACTTATTATTATTTTTTTCGAATAATAGTATATATGGATTACAATCGAAACACAATATATATATATATATATATATATATATATATATATATATATATATATATATAAAATGTGAGAAATATCATCTACAATAGTATATCATGGACCAAAAATCATAATTTTGTGTACCCTAACAATTGAACCCATGACCTTTTAATTATGAATGTCTCATCTTTACCATTTATGTTAGGGCTAATTGGCACCAACTGACTTATTTGTGTATATACATATAAAATCCATATATAAATTAATTAATAATGATATACATGTTGTGGAATTCAGGTTAATTTTCACTAATAATAATAAAATCACCTTAAGAACTATTGCTCAGATAATTAAAGTATAAATGATTATACTAAAAAATCACTATAAGATAGATTCCCAGAAAAAAGAGGTGGGACATAATGATCCACTTAAATACCAACCTTTTAAACAGAATTTTACCAAAACAAGTAATTTAATAGCACAATAATTAACAACAACTATACTCGACACTAGTTATACTCATCTTGTAGCTTGCGCAAATGCACATAATGATCATATTTGCTTTTCGTGTACTTTTACTCTATCATAAACTTATCAAATCGCTTGTACCATTGCCTCAGAGATTGCTTCAATCTATGCAATCTATGCAACGATTTTCCAATTTGCATACCATCTGCTCTTTTCTAGCAACTTTGAATCCATTTGACTAAGTCATGTAGATTTCCTCATCTAAGTCTTTATGTAAAAATGTAGTTTTTACATCCATCTAAACTAGATCCAACTATGCTACCAAAACCAACAAAATTCTAATGGTGGAACGCTTTACAACTAGAGAAAATACTTCATAATAATCAATTTCCTCCATCTGAGTGTAGCCTTTAGCCACTAATCTTGCTTTGTAATGACCATTATGCTTATCAGGAAATCCATCTTTCTTTGCATATACCCATTTGCAGCAAAATACTTTTTTTCTTTTTGAAAAACTAGCCAGTTTCCATGTCTAATTCTTCTGAAGGGATTGTATTTCTTCATTCATGGTGATTCTCCATTTATCTTGTTTTGAATTTTAGACTGCTTCATTATAAGTGGCAAGAATGTCATCAATTACAATTGGTGATGCAGAAGCAACCATATTAGCATATCGAGCAGGTTGTCTAATGGTCCTTTTTTCTTTCTTTAATGCAATTGATTCATGTTGTTGTGGAGGTTCTTGGGTCTAAACCTCTTATTCATTTGACTTTTCTTCTACTATAGGAGAGTTATCATTAATTTCTATGTTGGTGGGATAATTCTTTTACCATCAAACTCAATTGTTTATAAGTACCATCTTTCTGCTCCATCTTTTCAAAAGTCACCTTTCTCAACATGGTAGATTCATTAAAGGTAATATCCCTGCTGAAGATTCCTTTTTTTATTTTTGGACACCAAAGACGATAGCCTTTCACACCAGATGTGATCCCCATAAAAATTGCCTTATTTGCTCTTGGATATAACTTTGACTCTTTAACATGGTAATATATAATGGAACCAAACAAATATAAGGAATCATATTCTGTAGCACGTTTTCTAAACCATTTCTCCAATGGCATTTTACCACCAATAGCAGTTAATGGTAAATGGTTGATAAGGTGACAAGCATATACTACAGCCTTAGCCCAAAATTCTTTGCCCAACCTAACATTAAACAACATACATCAAACCTTCTCCAACAATGTTTGGTTCATTCGCTCTGCCAACCCATTTTGTTGTGGTGTATATCTAATGGTGAAGTGTCTGACAATACCTTCATCTTCACAAATATTAAAAAATGGATAATTTTTTAACTCTCCAACATTGTCTGTATAGAGACATTTGACTTTTCTACCTATTTGAGTCTTCACCATCTTTTTTCATTTTAAAAAAATTCCCAACACATCATCCTTCGTCTTCATTGTATACACCCAAACTCTTTAGGAAAAATTACCAACAAAAGCGACATAATAGTGTTTTCCTCCCACCAAAGTGGTTTTGGAAGCCCCCTACACATATGAATGAACATAATCCAAAATACCCTTAGTATCATGGATTGTTGTTCTAAATTGCACCATTGTCTTCTTCCTTTTGATGCAATGCTCATAAAAATCCAAATTTTAAGCCCGTGCTCCTTTCGATGATCCTTGATCTATCAATAATTTTAAGAATTTTTCTCCAGTATGCCCCAAGCGCATATGCCATAACCTACTTACTTTTGACTCTTGATCATCAATAGAAGCTGTCACTACTGTTGTCCCAAAATTTGTACTATCTAGAAAGTAATATACATTATTTCTTTTTCGAATTCCCTTCATTATCATAAGTGCACTAGAGATGATTCTCATTATCCCATCTTTGGCCCTTACTTCAAAACCTTTTAACTCTAAGGTTCTTACATAGATGAGATTCTTCATCAAATCCAGCATATAATGAATACCTGTCAAGGTTCTGGTTGATCTATATTGATTTCTTAAGCAAATTAAACCAATCCCATGTGTGATAAGAGGGACATTATTTATTGTGTAGACAATTCCTCCTTTTAGTTCTTTAAAATCAAAGCACCATTCTTGATGTAGGGTCATATGGTGGCTACAAACTGAATCTAGTAACCATGAACTAGAAGAATTGGTTGATGGTATAGCAGCAATTAAAAGGTTTGAATCTACATCATCATACTTAGTTACATTTGAATTTGAGACAACCTTTACAATTTTAGATTTGCCTTTATTCTTTAGCTTGAGAAAATATTTCTTCAAGTGTCTTTTTTCTTGACAAAAGGCACATTGATCTTTGCTCAGTTTGGACTTTGACTTTGATCTCTTTCTCCTTCCATTATTTTGACTCTGTGAACAGCCTTTAACAACTAAAGCTTCTTCTTTTACACTTGTGTTTTCATGATTTTCTTTCTTTCTCAATTCATAACTATACAAGGCAGCAATTACTTTCCTAAGAGACACAATAACCTTCTTATGAAGTAGAGTAGTTTCAAGATACTCAAACTCATCAAGAAGCGATTCCATTAACATCAGAGCCAGATCTTTATCTTCAAAAGTCACATCCATATTCATCAGATCAATTACTAGCTAATTAAAGCTAGTAATGTGATCATTCATAGTTATACCTGGAACATAATTGAAGCAAACCAATCTCTTTTTCATGTAGAGCTTATTTTGACTACTTTTCTTTAAGAATTTCTCCTCTAGTGCCTTCCATAATTTACTTGCACAAGTTTCTTTAGAAAATGAATACTTCTGCTCTCTAAAAAGATATGATCAAATGGTAATACATGCCAATCTATGATTGTTTTCCATTCTTTTTCCTCAACACCATTTGGTTTTTCTTCTTCAATGGCAATATCTAGACCCTACTGAAAGAGGGCATCTAGAACCTCACTTTGCCACATGTTGAAATGATCGGTGTCATAAAAAATCTCCATCATAAATCTAGCATTTGTCATAACATTTCTTGCCAAAATTGAAGATGATGAAGCTATTGATTTGATGTGGATAATTTTGTGCTGTCTGCCATTTCTGCTGCAAATTCTATTTAATAACTATCGATGCGGAATGCCAACTAGCCCGAGGATTTTTTTTTTATGTGAAAGATTAGTTTAAGTCATAGTCACATAACATACTAAAATAAACCAAGAGCTTTAATACCAATTATTATGAAATTTAGATTAATTTCCACCAATAATAATAAAATCACCTTAAAAACTATTGCTCAGGTGATTAGAGTGTAAATGATTATACTAAAAAATACCCAAAAGTAGATTCTCAGAAAAGAGTGGCGGGACACAATAGTTCACTTAAATACTAACCTCATAGATAGAATTTTATCAAGATAAGTAATTTAATAGCACAATTAATAACTTGCTTTTCGAAACTCTTAAGCTGGAATCCTGTGAGTGGTTAATAAAGAGCAACATGAGAAGTGGGGAGGATCCCCACAAACCCTCCTATGCTTAAGTTAAAGTATATAGAGAGAAAATCTAGAGAGAGAAGGAGATCAATTATAATACAAGAGAATGGAAAGCAAGTTATTTAGTGGCGCTGTCTGTGGGAACTCTTGAGAAAAAGCCATCCGTGTATCTGCCAAAGTAAAACGTTGATGCTATAACTTTTAACCTGCTACCAAACTCGACTCTTGACACTCACATCAACCTCTCTGCCCTCATTCCTCCAATTAATCTATCAACACCTCTCCCAATGGCGGTACCTCTAGCCACTTTCCAATATGTTGGACCTTCATTTAGTGGTATGTACATTCCTATTAGAAAAACTTAAGGGTGGCTAGCTCTTGGCACCGACTTCCTATATTATGCCCCTTTATAACACCATCACCAACTTATACCCTTAATTCTTTTTCCAAATCTAACAGATACACTAGCCATAACTACACCTAACCTAAACACTGTGACCCAAACACTCAACCTCACCCCAACAAATAAAGAAGTAATGATACAAAACATCCAAGCTCAGATAGCCCTAATGCAACAATAACTGAACACATTGATTCAAAGTGGCAACCTTGGACCAGCTAACACAGAAAATACTAAATCTTTAGAATTGCCCGAAGGGAGCAAAGAGAAGAGTAAAGTTGCAGAAGGGGAATCTAGCTCAATAATTCTGACTCTTAACGATTGAAAATTAACCCAAAAGGTTAAAGAGGTTATACACAAAGCCTGTGTGAGACTAAGGAAGGAAGATGAATGTGTTACAGAAGGCAGAACAGCCTTTAGAAGGAGGATAATCTAGATAGAGATCCCAACTAAGTTCAGGATGCGACAATTGGATAATATGATAGAACAGGAGATCCCATCAATCACGTATCCTCGTTTAGAATAAGAATGTTTCTTCAGAACATAAATGACGAAATCATGTGCAAATTTTTCCAAGCATGCTCACAAAGAATACTTAAAAATGGTTTCACTGGCTTCCTAAGAACTCTATCACTTCTTTTGAAGACTTAACAGAGAAATTTTAAACTAGGTTCGTCACCAACATTCCTCCAGAAAAACATCAATGACTTCTGAATGTGTCAACAAGAGGCTGATGAATCACTATGATGCTACCTAGATCAGTTCAATAAGGTGGCTATGAAAATTGAAAATCTTGTAGACGACGTTGCTATTGAAGCCCTAAAGAATGGCAATTGACTCAAAAAACTCAAAGATAAGATAATGATAAAAGAACTTGGCACTTTTGCAGAGGTGATGGTCATGGCAATCAAAATGATAAAAATGGATGAAGATAGAAGGATGCAAAGGGAGGAAGAAAAAGTACCAACTAAAGAAGAAAGGTC
Source organism: Mallotus nudiflorus (assembly GCA_947683625.1). Classification (NCBI taxonomy): domain Eukaryota; kingdom Viridiplantae; phylum Streptophyta; class Magnoliopsida; order Malpighiales; family Euphorbiaceae; genus Mallotus; species Mallotus nudiflorus. Next base: position 3,388,386 of record CANTUR010000126.1, on the reverse strand, counting down.
AAGACCAAGAAGAGCAAGCTTCCTATAAATAAATTTCAGAAACCTGGTGGAAAGATTTAAAAAGGAAGTCAACAGATACACACTTTTAAATGCCTCTAGATCCAGGATCCTCATATAGGTAAGACAGAATGGCGTGAGAATTACCCTAGCCAGAAGAATAAGCCCAAATCGAAGAGCCACGCAAGATAGAGGGCACTATTACTAGTATCACCGGGACTATAGGCACGACACTGAGGCCTGCAGAGAATTGAAGAATGCCATAGAAAGACTAATGTAGAATGGCAGACTCAGTAACTTCACTAACATATCTAGAGGAACCAGGAATTCGGATGTGCAAGGGCGAGACAGGCCAGAACTAAAAAAGGCCCGAACTGAACCAGCTGGGGTCATTAATATAATATTTGAAGGAGAAACAGCTGAGAAAAGACCTAAAAGGAGTTGTAGAGAAGGACCTGCCCTTAAGAAGAGAGAGATCATCATGTTTGATTCTGAAGATGAGGACTATGTTTAGCACCCCCATAATGACGCCCTAGTGGTAAGCGCATTATTTGGTGAAGAGGTTACTGGTCAATGATGAAAGTGCCATCAACACACAGTCTTGGAACGCTTACAAAGCAATGAGAGGTTCCATCACTAACCTAAAAGCTATCCAAGATCCTATTACAAGCTTCTACAGAGGAACTATACAGTCGATAGGAATTATAGAGCTAAGTCTAGAATTCAGAAATCAGGACATTGAAGAAATGAAAGTCATTAAAGCCCTATTCAATATAGTGGATCTCCCACTGGCATATAATAACATCATAGGATGACCAGCACTTTACAAAACCAATGCAGTCACAAGTATTCGACACTTGAATATGAAGATTCCAGTTAAGGGCGGAACTATTATAATCCGCAGAGATTAGCACATGTCCAGGTAGTGCTATCACCTCAGAATGCAAGCATTCCCCCTAGAAACTTGGGAGATAGAGAAATAAGGAGTCGGACCTGAACCAGTCAATAACACTCAGACATTGCATATTATTGATAGGAAGACAGTAAAGATCGGTAATGAACTTGACTCTAAAACTAAGCGAGGAATAAATGAAGTCCTCACTAAGCACTCATGAGGTTTTGCCTCTCGAGCATTGGAGATAACTGGAGTGGATCCTCAGATTGCCTCACACAGCTTAAACATCAAACTAAGGGTGAAGCCAGTGATCCAAAAGAAGATAACTTTTGCATTTGAGAGGCAGAAGATAATATCCAAAGAAGCAAATAAGCTGCTAGAAGCTAGATTCATTAAAGAAGTTACCCACCTCAAATGGGTAGTTAACATGGTGCTAGTAAAGAAATCAAATGGTAAGTATAGAATGTGCATGGACTATACTGACCTTAATCGCACATGCCCCAAGGATAGTTACCCACTGCCAACAATTGACCAACTAGTAAACTCCACTGTCGGCCACAGTCTATACAATTTTGTAGACACAACTCAAGGATATCACTAGATACAGATGGAGGAAGAAGACCAAGAGAAAATATCTTTCATCACCCACAAAGGTCTTTACTGCTACAAAGTAATGCCTTTCAGATTAAAGAATGTTGGAGCAACCTATCAGAAGATGATGAACCATGTACTCTGGGACTAAATTGGGAGAAATGTGGAAGTATACGTAGACGACATTATTATAAAAAACAAGTATACAAAGCAACACCCTACAGATCTGGATCAGGTCCTCCAATTATTGAGTTAGTCCAGGATTAAGCTGAATCCAAAAAAGTACATCTTTAGATTCAAGGTAGGAAAATTCCTAGGATTTGTGATATCCCATAGAGGTATTTAAGCCAACCCGAAAAAGATGGAGGCCATTCTCAACATGAAAGCTCCAAATACTATCTACGAGTTATAAAAACTAAATGGCATGATCACAACTTTGGGGCGTTTCATCTCCTACTTGGCCAAGTAGTGCCTACCATAATTTTAAGCTTTAAAAAATTCCATGAAATTTGGTTGGACTGAAGATTGCCATGCAACCTTTGAAGATATTAAAAAATTCATATCCTTACCACCTCTGCTCAATAGGCCGATCCCAGAGGAGATGTTGTGCATATACCTCTCTATGGGCCAATAATGCATAACTTCGGTACTGGTGAGAGGAGAAGAGAGCCAGCAAAGCCTGATATACTATGTCAGTAAAATACTCTGAGGATCTGAGATTTAGTACCCAATGCTAGATAAACTAGCCATGACCATTGTCCATGCATCCTAAAAGCTCAAACATTACTTCCAGGCTCATCCCATAGTTGTAAGAACCAACTTCCCTTTGTGAAAAATTTTGCAAAGGCCTAAGACTTCGGGCAGATTGGTCCAATGGTCAGTATTACTCAAAGAATTCAAAAATGACTATAAGTCCCAACAATAGGTGAAGGCTTAAGCATTAGTAGATTTTATTCAAGAAATGACATCAAAATATCTCACCACCACTAGAGCACTAAAATGGAAGCTCTATATCGACGGGGCATCCTCTACTTAAGGATCTGGTGTAAGGATCATCTTTAAAGGACCACATAAATTTCTCATCAGATATGCAGTTTGAATAGAGTATAACGCAACCAATAATGCTGTGGAGTATGAGGCACTCAACATAAGATTAAAGTTAGCTATCGAAGTTAAAGCTGAGCATCTCAAGATACACTCGGACTCCCAATTGGTAATAAATCAGGTCAAAGGGACATTCCAAATTAAAGATCCAAGCATCTCCAGATAAGTTTGGAAAGTCATGCAACTCCTGAAGAAGATCGAGTAAGATAGGGGATATTAGGAAATTGTCCATATACCTCGAAATGAAAACTCGAAAGCTGTTCTTTTGGCCAAGTCAGTAGTTGAAACAATCAGACGTTCGGAGACATGGAGCTCATCGAAGCACTTAGAAGAACCAATATTGAAGATCCAGACATCTTAGAGGTACAAGAAATCCTGGAGTGGATGAAGCCGATTGTTCAATATCTTATAAATGGGACACTCCCAGAAGATAAATTGAAAGCTCAAAAATTGAAGATGAAGGCAGCCCAGTACTTTATCCATCACGAAGAACTCTAACAAAGATCCCTCTCACACCCATGGTCTAAATGTGTATCCCTAGAGGAAGGGAACTATATACTCAAGGAAATCCATGAAGGAATTTGTGGAGCACACGAATCATAATACATGTTAACTAGGAAAGCACTATTGTAAGGATACTACTAGCCCACCATGTCCAGGGATGCTCAGAAGCTAACTCAGGAATGTCATAGGTGCTAATAGTTCACCTGTCTCAATCATAAGCCCTCCAACCCTCAAGATTCGATCGGTAGCCTTTGGCCCTTCATAGTATGGGGAATGGACATCTTAGGTCTTTTCTCGACCTCTATGTCATGGAAGAAATTCTTGATTGTGGCCATAAACCATTTCACTAAATGGGTAGAAGTGGAAGCTGTATCAACCATCATAGAAGCCTAGATTCAACACTTTTTCTAGAGAGAAATCATTTGTAGGTTCGGAATACCACACACCCTAATCACAAACAATGAGAAATAGTTCAATAATGAGAAGTTCAGAAGGGTTTGCTCTAATCTCGGAATAAAGCTTCATTTCAACTCGGTAACCCACCCGTAGATAAACGGGCAAATGAAGGTCACCAATAGGATTATCATGCAAATATTGAAGAATAGGCTTGATGAAAAGAATGAAAATTGGGTTGAAGAACTCAACAATGTTATCTAGGTTTACAAGACTACACTTAGATCATCCACAGAAAAAACACCATTTATACTAACCTATGGTATGGATGCAATGATACCAATAGAAATCAGATCACCAAGTTACCAGATCAACAGAGAATTGGATAAAGACATTAATAATATTAATAATCAGATATGTTTGGACCTACTGGAAGAAAGAAGAGAACGGGCATTTTCCATCGCAGAGGTACACAAGTAGAAGATAACACAATATCATCTCTGGCGTATGCACCTAAGATAGTATAAGATAGCAGACTGGGTGCTCAAAAGGGCAAACATTGGCAAAGGCAACTCCAGTACCAGTAAACTTGGACCCAACTGGGAAGGCCCTTATCAGATTACAGAGCGAACATCTAAAGGGGCATACAAAATAAGAGATAGATAAGGCAAAGAATTATAACGATTCTAGAACTCAGTTTATCTTTAAAAATATTATTAATAGATTTATTTGAAATTCTATTAAATAAAGTATTTTCATTCATTAAAAAGAAAATTATATTACAAAAGTCAATTACAAAAGTAAAAAAAAAGAGAAAAAATCTCTAGTCTACCAATTGAACATCAAACAGATCAGACTCAAAGATAAGAGGAGGAGCAACATTAATGGCACTGATAGATGCAAGAGGCTCAAAAGATGACCCCCCCAATCGATTTGGAAACATTTCTCACATGAAGAGTAGAGGCTTTATTTCGGGCATCCTCTTTGGAAGTGATCCTAGCCAGATCAGTTGGTGTTATCTTATCCAAGTTAGTAAAGTCTAGATTTGGATTTTAAGAAAGTAGGACTCTCTTACACTCAGACCTGTAGGCCTTGAGAAACCCTCCGACCATGTTCTGATAGGATCTCTTGTCATTTTCTTAGGTTTTCTCAGGCTTACTCAGCTTCCTCTCTAGATCGACAATCTGTGAGTCTTGGTCCTCGATCCTCCTCGTTAGCTGATCTTAACTATGTTCCAGCTCGACCACCTTCTTCTGGCTCACCTCTGCTTCAGACTTAGCCTTTGCATATTTAGTCTGGCAGAGTTCTAGTGCCACCTTTGCGTTTTCCAACTTCTTTTCAAAGTCGATCATTATGGTCTCGACCTTCATCTCTTTTAGGCTATATTGGCTCTTCAGGAAGAAATATTCATCCTTCGCCAACAGTAAAGCCTGAGTCATTTGAGAAAAGAAAACTTGTGTCATTACCTTAAAGCCCGAAACATAAAAGATCAAATAACGTTGAACACTTACTTCTAGTGAATGCCTGATTATGGAGCTAAATAGCTCCTCATAACCTTCCTCCGTCCACCACTACATATCAGTCAGTAGCCTCAAGGGCTCAGTGTACTGATCTTTAACCTAGACATTCGAGACACCTGGTAGTTTTATTTTATTCAAAATCCAAGTCCTTATATTTGGACACCCAGAGAACCTTGGACACTAGACAAATATCTCCTCATCCAGCTCCTTAGTATCAGAGTCTTTATTTATGAGATGCCTTTTTCACCTTTCACCTTTCTTTGTCTATGAAGACCCAACTACAGACTTCTCCTTCATACTGATGATAACTTTATCCAGGACTGCTGGCATTGTAGGCTCAGGCGATGGAGAGGAGACCAGAGCTTCTACTTGTGTCTCTGGCTTGTCAACTACAAGCCAAATCCCATTCGCAAACATAAAAAAGTCAGCCATCTACAAATAAAAAGATAAAAAAAGAAGTCAGAGAGATACCTTTCGATGATGAAGATGTATCAGTAGATTATACATGATCTAGGCAGACTCTCCACAGGTATCTTCTTGACACATCTTCGGCTAACTGAGCATCTACCAGACCATTGAGATGAAGTCTCAATACCATCTCGGTATCATGGTTGGACAACTTTAAAGGCATATCGGCTAACAGCCTCAAGGACTTAGCTTACTGATCTCTAACCTGGGCATTCGAGACACTTGGCAGTTTCATTTTGTTCAAAATCAAAGTCCTTATGTCCGAACACCCTGAGAGCTTTAGACACTAGACAAATATCTCCTTATCCAGCTCCTCAGCATTAGAGTCTCTATCTATGAGATGCCTTTTTTGCCTTCCTTCTTTCTCAGTCTGAGAAGACCCGACTACAAACTTCTCCTTCATACTGATGACAACTTCATTCGAGACTGCGGGCGCTGTAAGTTTGAGTGATGGAGAGAAGATCAAAGCTTCTACTTGCATCATTGGCTTGTCAACTACAAGCTGAATCCCATTCACAAACATAAAAAAGTCAGTCATTTATAAATAAAAAAATAAAAATAGAAGTCAAAGAGATACCTTTCGATGATGAACATGTATCAGTAGATTGTACATGACCTTGGCAGACTCTCCACAGGTATCTTCTTAACACATCTTTGGCTAATTATGCATCGGCCAGACCATTGAGATGAAGTCTCAAGACCATCTCGGTATCATGGTAAGACAACCTCAGAGGCCGCTTCATCCTATGGCACTCGTCGGACCACATTCATTGAACATCTATGAAGTTTGAGTGATGCTTAACAATGAAAAATTTATGCCTCCACTTTTTATGAAGGTCTAGAAGCTTCACAAAAAGGCTATGGTTGGGGATAATCGATAATGAGAACATCAACTCCCCTTTCTTCTTATTTAGACTATATAAGTATCGTAGGATGTCTAAGTCTGGCTCCCTACCCTCCTCGTGCATCAACTGTATAAACCCGATTAGAATTCGATAACTCTTGGGATGAAGCTGACTGGGTGCTATGTTATACCTATTCAAGAATATTTTTACAAAGGGATTTAGAGGGAACTTTAGACCCCCCCCCTCTAGTTGGTCAAAATACACAACTAATTTATTAAAGCCTAGCATGGGAGTATGGGCTCTAAATTTTCTATCTATGGTGTGCAGGGTGAAATTGGAGGGAATACTAAAATGCCTCTGATACCACCCTAACAACTCCTTATCTATTTTAGAAATGAATAGATCAAAGCTAACTTGTTCCCTTAATGCCATGGATTTATCTAATAAGCAAAAAAAAAATTGTAATGTAGGAAGGAAAAAAAGGATCACTTGGTTATAGAATGTAGGGGTTACTGTAGGAAAAGCTTAATGATAGAAGCAAGAGGAAGGAAAGAAGATAGAAAAAGCCAACAGGATAGCAAGAAGCAAAAATGCAACATATCAAAGAAATAAAGATACTTATAAGACAACAGAAGGCTCTAGAAAAGACCATTAAATACCCTCATAAATACTTCAATTTCTCCCACATCATTAAAGGCAGTATGGGAAATGGAAAAAGTCATTAATCAAGTAGTCATCATTATGGTAACAGAAACATCTAATCTTTTGACACACAAATAGATGCAACGGTTACGCTCAAATTTTTTAAAAAAAGGGGCATCGAAATGACATAGCAGATATACGTCGCAGGCACACCACTGACAGTTGTCCCTTCACAGCGGGCATCATAATCTCCAGTATCAATGACTAGTGACTGAAGCTGGTACCCTCAGGTCATTTCTATAGTATTGAGGTTTGGTATCCGAGCTGCACTTTTGAAGCTTGTGAGAACAATTTCTAGTTGTTAAAGGAGAAGTTGACCACAACGCCAGTGTTAGCTTTGCCTAATAGTGTGGACAAGTTCACAGTTTATTGTGATGCCTCTAGAGTTGGCCTTGGTTGTGTGTTAATGCAGAATGGTAGGGTGATAGCCTATGCTTTAAAAGAGTTGAAGAAGCATGAGCAGAACTATCCTACACATGACCTTGAAATGGCTGTAGTGATCTTTGCTTTGAAGATCTGAAGACATTACTTGTACGGGGTGACTTGTGAGATATTTACTGATCACAAGAGCCTTAAGTACATTTTCCAGCAGAGAGATCTGAATCTGAGGCATAGGAGATGGTTGGAATTTTTGAAGGATTATGACTGTGAGATTTTATATCATCCAGGCAAGGCTAATGTGGTAGCAGATGCCTTGAGTAGAAAGTCCTCAAGCAGTCTTGCTCACATCAGTGTTGAGAGGAGACCGTTGATCCAGGAGTTACATCTGATGGTGGATCAAGGTCTGATGATGAAGATCAGTAGGTTAGGTGGATTGCTAGCTCAATTTAAAGTGCGATCTGTACTGAGGGATAGGATTAAAGTAGCTCAGAGCCGAGATCCTATTCTAGAAGAGCTTACAGAGAATGTCAGAGCAGGGAAGTTCATTGATTTCACACTCGATGATGATGGTGTGTTGTGGATCAATGGTAGATTGTGTGTTCCTGATGTGGATGACTTAAGAGAAGAGATCCTAGAGGAAGCACATTCTACAGCCTATAGTGTACATCCGGGTGTCACTAAGATGTACCACAGTATCAGAGACTTATACTGGTGGGTAGGATTGAAAAAGGATGTCGCTGATTATGTTGCTAAGTGCCTGACGTGTCAGCAAGTGAAAGCTAAACATCAGAAGCCTTCTGGGAAGCTTCAGCCTCTTCCTATTCCCGAGTGGAAGTGGGAAAGGATAGCTATGGATTTTGTGGTTCGTTTACCTCATTCGAAGGATGGATACGATTCCATCTGGGTGATTGTAGGCAGGTTGACGAAGTCTACACATTTCTTACCTATGAAAGCCACTTATTCTGTAGCTAGATTGGCGAAGCTGTATGTGAAGTATATTGTGTGCCTTCATGGGGTACCTGTGTCCATTGTGTCAGATAGAGGTTCGGTGTTTACGTCTCAATTTTGGCAGAAGTTACAGGAAGCGATGAGCACTAGGTTAGATTTTAGTACTGCTTTTCATCCTCAGACAGATGGTCAGTTTGAGAGGACAATCCAGACACTGGAAGATATATTGAGGATGTGTGTCCTGGATTTGGGAGGTAGCTGGGATGATCATTTTCCACTCATAGAGTTTGCATATAATAACAACTACCATAGCAGTATTGGTATGGCACCATATGAGGCTTTATATGGGAGGAAGTGTAGATCCCCTCTGAGTTGGGATGAGATTGGTAAAAGAGCTTTGACTGGACCTGAGATGGTTCAGGATGCTATAGAGAAAGTCACCATGATTAAGCACAGATTAGAGACCGCAGTTAGCAGACATAAGAGCTATGCGAATCCTAGGCGCAGAGATGTGGAGTTTCAGGTTGGAGATTTTATTTTTCTGAAGGTATCTCCAATGAAGGGTGTGATGAGATTTGGCAGGAAGGGTAAGTTAGCATCGAGATATATCGGACCGTTTGAGATTCTGGAGAGGATTGGCACTGTTGCATATCGGTTGGCTTTGTCTCCGAGCATGTCATAAGTGCATCCGGTGTTTCATATCTCGATGTTGAGGAAGTATATCTCAGACCCTTCACACGTGTTGCAGCCCGACAGTGTAGAAGTGAGTGAAGATTTGACGTTTGTGGAAGAACCTGTGGCGATTGTTGACTATCAAGTTCGACAGTTGCGGTCGAAGCAGATTCCGATGGTCAAGGTTTTGTGGTGTAACAACCGAGTTGAGGAGCATACATGGGAGACTGAAGCTGAGATGCGAGCTTCTTACCCGTATCTCTTCCCTTCTTAATCTTGTGATCATTTTTTTTTTGGAATTCGGGGATGAATTCTTGTAAGGGGGGAAGACTGTAATATCTCGTGTTTTTAAATATTTTAATATTGCATCGGGATATGCAATGTTAATAATTTTGTATATAATTATGATACTTTTACGAGTTGATATGTATTTAAAACTTATTTTAATTATTGTATATTATTTTAAGTGCTTTACGTAAAATTTTCCCAAGAATTATATTTTCGGGGAAATTTTCACGTAAATAATTTACTATTAATTATTTTAAGTAGATTTACGCATTTGCATGAGCTCATATATATTTTTAAAGTACTAAATAAAGTGTATATATGTGTGTATTTATTTAAATTAAACTAGGGTTTAATTAATTACCCTAATATTTTTATTATTTATTATTAGTTTTAATATTAATTAATTAATTGTTTTTAGTGTATAAATTATTAAAATATTAAATTATGTGTGTGTGGTGAATATTTATTGTCTATATCATATTATATATTAAAATAATATAAAGTATATATATATATACATACCTATACATATATAATATTTATCAAAAATTAAGTTTGACAAATTACAATTCTGCCCCTCCCTCCTTCTTCTTCTCTCCCGACGTCCTACCCTCACTGCGCCTCCTGTTCTAGCACGTCGGACCACCCTTCACCGCCATTAGCTACTGTCAGCCTCCTCCCCCTTCCTTCCTCTTCCTCTCCGACGTGATTAGGTCACCGGAAGCCCGTTGGAACGCCCGAAATTTACGATGGCAGTAAGAGAAGCTCTTCGCCGTCGAACACGATTTCGACCACCATTTCGTGCACCGTCGGTCTTCATTGACTCCTTGAGCTCCGGTGGTCCCTATTCTAAGCTCCTTTTGGCCGGAAAACAAGTGGTTGATGAGGTTTGAGCTAAATCTTCAATTCGGTCATTTTAGCTTCTTAATTTTTTTGAACTTAGAATTTATTGATTCATGAAAAGTCCCTTAACAAATGTTGATCCTAGTGACTTAATCTTCATGTGTGAACTTTTGTAGATTTTTTGGAGATTATTTTGATTTTTGGGTATTTTTGAATATTTTATTATTATTTTCTAATTTTTGAAAATTAATTAATTAAATTATGAAATTGTGTTTTATGATAAATATAGGTGTTGAAATGAATTATAGGAATTTATTTAGAATTTTTATGAATTTCTATGTATTTATTTTGAATTTGTTTAGGTTTATGTAATTTTGGAAAATTAGGTTAATTGTGTTTTGAATTAAAATTAATTTTTTAATTGAGTTTATTTATTGATATTATTGATAAATATGTTAATAAAATTAATTTTGTGCAATTATATTATTTTTGGTGAATTTTTGGATTAATTTTAGTATATTTATATATATAGGGGTATTTTGGTAATTTTACCCTAAATTGACTAAAAATGTAATTAAATTGGTTTTAATAGTTATTTAAGGTCTAAAAATGATTTCTACAAATTATTTAGTATTTTTAATTAATTAAAACTATTTTTCGTAAATTATTTTCAATTATATATATAATATACGATTTTTCTAATAAAATGAGTTTTTATTGGTTTTTAATGTGTTTTAGGGTTAATTACGTAATTTCTACTTATAAAATGTATTTCTATGATATAAGGGTATTTTTGATATTTTTATATTGTTCTGTGAATTGTGGACCCCGGTCGGTAAACTGTAGTTTGGAGTCTGACCGAGGGGTTGTGGATGTGTTCTGTGTCTATTTTTCGAAGTGTGTTTCTTTGCAGGGCCGGCTCTACTCTTTGAGTAGAGAGATGTCCGTTTTACAGGGGAGGTTCTGCTGAATTTTTGGTAGAATTCTCGTAAAATGTGATGTCCGGTCAAACCCTAATTTTGATTCTATGTCCAATATTCTAGATTGAGTTTCTAGGATTTTCTGTTAGGTTTATTATGATGTCTGTTATTTATTGTTTGTTTAGTTGCGCCGAGACTGAAGCCTGGTGGACCAGGCCCATCGGACCCATCTCGTGGAGCGCACTAAATGTGAGTTAATATTTTATATATATGTGCTCTAGGGTGCATAATTTTAGAAATATATGTTTTATTTTGATTAAATATGCATAATGATTTAATTAATACTTTAGTTTATTTTTAGTTTATTTTCGGTATATTTTGGTATATTTTCAAATTATATGCATGTTTTATTAATAATTATTCTTAAAATGTTTTTATCTACATCCTTGGTATATTCTTAGTTTATTTTGTAATTATATTGGATTTATTTGACGTATATATATACTCGAAATATACCTGGTTTATTTTTGGTATATTTCTAGTATATATATATAGTTTATGTGGTTATTTTATTCAATTCATGCATCATTTACTTTTATGAATGTATGTTTTATATTTTAATGAAGGATATCGATAGAATGTGCTATCTAGTGGGCAGCACTAGGACCGAGTACGTACCGGTATGCTTATAGCATTTAGGCTATATTACTAACCTGCTTGAGGATATTGATTGGATCTAATTATTTGATATGTGAGAAATGATTTGGGAGTGTGATTTCTGGAGCTCGGTTGACCAAGTGTCTCGGGACCAATCACACTGACAGTCAGACTGCTGGAGCTCGGTTGACTTAGTGTCTCGGGGTCAGTCTACTGTCCAAATGGAACAAGTGAATATATTGGAATAAGTGAGCCTGTATGGCTAGAGTGTTGTCTAATACTGTTTGAGGTTGCGATATTCTAGGGTTCTATTTGATCCTTCATAAACAGTGATTTTCAATAAATATATATAAAATGATTTTATTGCATCCGTGTGTATTTGCTTGTATATATATACATATTATATATATACTTTTGACTGTGGGCATTGACATTTAGTATGCATGTATATATATTATAGTAATTCACTCAGTAAGGTCTGACTCCCCTCCATTGACTATTTTTCAGGAGAGTCATCGTCTTCAGACCTCAGTAGCAGGCCTGTATGCCGAATTTCTTCCGCCCCTGCTTCTTTATGTAAATTGCTTATCTGAGTTTTGTTTTATAATCTAGACACTGCAGTAGTTGTAGATAAATTATGGGTTTTATGTATTATATCTGTGAGAGATATGTACTTTGAATATTTGAACTGAAACTTGTATTAATGGATTTATTTATATATGAGATATGGATTTGGTTTAAATCCCGTGATGGATTATTATTTTGATATTTATGATTTTATTCCGCTGCATAGTATTTTACTTAATTGTGTTGCTATTATTCTTATTGCATGTTTTATTTATTTTTTAGGCTTGCTACGGGTTTCGGATTCGAAAGAATTCCCGTTCCCTAGCGTCGGTCATGACCCCTATTTTGGGTCGTGACAATCTAAGTCCAGTGATTGAAGTTGGCACCCTCAGGTCGCTTCTATAGTACTGAGGATCGACACTTGGGCCGTGCTTTTAATGTACCGAACATTAAAATTTTAGTGACGACTGGTTCAGTCACATTGTCTCCACACTGACGAGTTAATCCATTACACATCCTTTTTTATTGCAGATTTTGTGCACTTAAAGTCCAGTTGGCACTTCAATGACATTCTTACATGATGATTTCAAAACTTGGTACTGAGCTTTATCTTTTCTTGTGATTGAGGCTGACCACCTCAGCTCACCTTTCCACATCAGATGTAATTACTTAAGTAATCTCTCTTTAAGCGAAAAAGTGACGTGTCCATCCCTTATAGACCTGGATACATCGGACATAAATATCCGAACGAATTTGCAGGGGGGGACTCTTGATACCCCACATATATATTCCTGTTTAATTAAGATTTTTATTTCCTGTGCAAGTTACTCGAAAAGGAAAGACAACCAAAGATATCCAAGAAAAGGTTCCTAAAATAGAAAACTCCTAAAAAAAAAGGAACACTCTCCCAATTGGTTTAGGATTCCTAATCAAATAGGACTCTTACTCCTTTCAGGTTTGAATATCACTATCACTATAAATATGACTTAATATCCCTCATTCTCATTTATTCAATTCTCTTTTTTTTTTTTTCTGATTAATCTCCTTCTCTCTTTATATTTTCTCTTTATATACTCTGACTTAGGTATCATACGGTTTATGGGGATCCTTCCCACTTCTCACATTATCCTTTGTTGACCACTCGCAAGATTTTAACTTAATAGTTTTGGAAAGCAAGTTATCAATAATAATAAACAACTATATCCAATAATAACTATTAAATAAATATAAAAAAAATATCAAAATTTAATAAAATTTGACCAATTATATTTATATTTTTAGATACTAATTTAACAAAATATTATAAAAAAATATCACTGTCTAAATATAAAAAAAGAAAAAATTTTAAAATAAAAAAGATAACTAACAAAGAGAAAAATATCTTTTATGACAAAAAAAACTCCTACTTTTTCTAAAATTTCGATGCGGGATTTTAACAAAACAAACAATACGAAAATGCAATAATTTAGTATTCATATTCTTGAGATGTGAGCAGGGTGTTTCAAAAAAAAAAAATGTGAGGTGGGCATTTCAGTTGACATGTTCCAATTGGATGTCAGAATCATGCTCTGCTGTTTTGTGCAATGAATATCAGAATCAACTCAATCACTTCACAGATTCTGATAAGGTGGTCTGATATGTTTTTGTTTTTGTTTTTTTTTTTTAATTACAGCTTTAAAGGGGCTACCGTCAGATTACAATCTTTTTAGCCTGGCAGTTTTTTTTCCCCTTGCCCCTTCCCTTTACATCATACACCTCATAATCACTTTAAAAGAGAGAAACAAGTTGAATTAAAAAGCAAAAGGCAATTTTAGAATAGCGGGTGCCTTTTTATTATTGTGTCAGATACCACTTTTATATATATATATATATATAAAAGCATAATTTTTTAATTTTTTAATATAAGATGAATAAAATTATAAAAGTACTATAAATTTTTTAATAATTAATTTAATAAAATTATACACACTACAGCTTAAGTTGAAATATCATTTATATAAAATAACTTCTATATGCTGATGTTGATTGTTGGTGGTTTACAAGTATTTTCGCTTGCACATCTATAACAGAAAGTGTTACAAATTAATCAAGGATTCACGTGTGATGGATTTTGACATCAAATCATACATCAAATTAATTTAATTATGTTTGATTATGTATAATGAAGATCCAACTTATTACATATTTGACAATCTTTTACTTGCGGGTGGGATGGCAAATTATGCTTTTTGTCTCATCAATTCAAAAGCAATTCTAATAGTGAGAAATTGACAGCAAAAAACTCACAATCTTAGATAATATCGTTTATTAGTATCTATAAAGTAACGACATAACGGAAAAACTTTGAAATAGACCGAGTAAATAACTGTGAATCGACGGCCAAATGGCTTCGGGGAGGAGTCCAAAGGGCTCGCACGAAGGCAAGTGAGAACTCCCAACAGCTCGAGGCTCTCCACTTTCCGGTGCTGCAGGCATTGGCCCGGGGACAAAGTTCATTTTGCTGGTTATGGTCTCCTGTAATATTTTATTCGTCCTTCCAAATAAGAGAATTTCATAGTCACTTTAAAGGTGCTTCAACGAGAACCCACATCCCAAAAAAAAAAAAAAGTATGAGCAGAAGAGTTGATTTTCTTTTGGTTTGCTTTAACAAAATCTGAATCATTATATAGGGAAATGATTAATATTGCATGTCGGATTGAAACAATGCTATTACAACCTCATAAAATAATAAAAATATCATTTTTTCTAGTTGATAGATTTCAGAATATGAAGTGAAAAGTAGAATTTTTTTTTAAAAAAATTATCTGTACATCGCGATCCACTGAATTTTTTTTTTCCATGTAATTATATACAGACCACACATAAGCAGAGACAGGAAAAAATGCTTTTGCTTTTGTGGCAAAACCCTCAAAACAAGATAAGGCTATCCCTACTCTTTTTGTTACTATCATTTTTTTTAGTTGATAGAGCTCCAGAATATGAAATGAAAAGTAGAATTTTTTTTTTTTTAAATCTGTACATCACGATCCACTGAATGTATTTTTCTCCATGTAATTATATATAGACCATACATAAGCAGAGATGGGAAAAAATGCTTTTGCTTTTGTGGCAAAACCCTCAAGACAAGATAAGGGCTATCCCTATTCTCTTTGTTACATTGAAAGTAGAACAGTGAATCATCCACAACATAGAATTCCATTTATTTTCTTTCTATATTTAATTTAAACTAAGACCAATGAGTGTATATGTTGCCCACTTCCACTTTTTCAATTGAAAATTTTCTAAACAGATTATTTATAAGAATGATTGGGGTAGTAGAACTCAAAGTTCACAATTTAAAATACTTTTCGAAAAAATGATTGCCAGATTATTTTTTACTAACATTTTTATTGTACTTTTTTTAAAAAAATTTCTTCCTTGAAGTGATTAATTTTAAAAAATCATTCAAATTAATCTACATAAGGAATGAAATGGAAATGACTGCTGATTTTGCTGATATACATCACTCCAAACAGATATTGCGAGGCTGAAAAAGTCCACAAATGTAAAAGTTATATTTCTTCAAAAAGGTTTGATGAGATTGCAATTTCATCATCATGATTAAATATGTGCATAGTATCAAATTATACATATCTGACTCAGCAACCCATTCTATAGTAGTTTTTAACTCAAATACTCCAGATAGTAACAACAACATTAATTAAACGTTAACTAAAATTAAGGAAAAATGATTTTATTTATATATCCTCAGCCATAAGGTAATTTTTTTAAATAATTATATATTTTTTTAATATATCAATTTTCAATTTTATCCGTGTAGTTAATGATGTGACTTGCTAATATGTCAAACACAATACTGATAGAACAAGTAGCTGTGGGTAAAAATAATTGAAAATCCAATTGATTTGGTTTAGTTTTAATTGTAAGAAATTTAGTTCGGTTTTTACGTTAAGGAACCAAAATATTTTCAGTTTGGTTCGGTCTTTATTGTAATAAAAATAATTAAACTAAACCAAATTAACTTTTTAAATATTTTACATTATATGGTGTTTATAGTTCGATTTGATCATTTTATCACTAATATTTTAAAATAAATTAACAACGACATTTTTAAATATTTAAAACTCTTAATAAAATTATTTAATACCAAAAAATTCAAATCAAAATTATTTAAATTCATTTTAGAAAATTAGTTCAGCTAATTTTCTCAAAATTAATAAATATATTAGCGGTAAAACTAACAATAATAGATCTCATAAATAATTATTAAAATAGTGCAAAATTACATAAATTCAAGGTTTAAAATTGCATAAATAAGAAAAGTTAAACCGAATAAATTGACCCAACTAATTCAATTTGATTTGACCCTTATTTAATTTGGTTTGGTTATTTTAAATATTTCTGGTTTAGTTTGGTTTTATGTAATTTTCAACTGAATTGAACCTAACTTTTTTTTTTATTTTGGTCTTGATTAAAATGACACTGTTTTGATTTCTTTATAAAAATTTTTATTTGTAAATATTATGAATTTATTTGAATTATTCAAAGTTTAATATAGCAAATAGATTAGGAATTAGTTGCTAACTCATTCATTACTATATATATATTCATTGCAATGCATTGTACAAGTGTGTTAAGATTGTGTAATCTGGGTTTGGCGCGGTTATATTATTTTTGGTGATAGTTGGAGGTGGACAAGTTTTCGAGCCATCAATATATCTTAAAAGATCATATCCCACAAATAATGGTAGAAATTGTAACTTTCATGAGAGGTAGTTTGAAGAACTAAGTTTCAGTGGTGCTCAGGGGTGTGCAAGCCTTTTAAACTAACTGAATAAAAAATCGAACCAACTCAATTCGGTTTTGTTTACATGAGTAAAATTTTTTATTTTTTTGAACTGAAACGAATTGAAATTTTTCAATTCGGTTTTCTACTCAAAAAATTGGTTAACTAAATTGTAATATTTTTTATTCTTTTAATTTTAAATATTATAATCATGTAATAAAAAATAAAAAATTAAATTTTTTTTAAATTTTGGTTATTTCGGTCGGTTTGGTTTTCATTCTAAAAATTTGGTTATTTCAGTTTCGGTGTTGATTTTTTAGCTTGATTTGATTTGGTTCGGTTAGGTAAGGTAAAAAAAAGCCCAAAACCAACTGAATCGACCAAATGCACACCTCTAGTGGTGCTTGTGCAACAACATTAATGTTTATCAAAGTTTTGTGTGGATCATTAGTGTTATGTATGGTGGGAGAGTGGAAATTGTTGTTAGACATGATTGAGTGGTAATGCTCTGATACTATAAAAAATTGCTACCAGACATGAATTAAGAATTGAACACACTTGTACAATGTTTTGTAATGAATATATATACAATACTATTTGTATTGAATTGCATATAGTTTTAGGACTCATTTTAGCATGAATTCATTCATTTTAGGTTGCATTTAGTGAAGTTTAATTACTAGAAATAAATACTTTTATGTTTTTGTTTTGTTTTTAGGGAAAAGAAGGATTTAGAGGTGATTGGTAGTTTGATGGAGCATGAAGGAAAGGAAAAAGAGTATAGTAAAAAGCAAAGTAGAGTTGCCATCACGATCGCGGCATGAAAAGCGATCGTGAGGTAGTCGGAGCAAGCCAGTTGAAGTAATGTTGAAGTTTTATAGAGGTCATGGGAGTGTCACGATTGCGGAGTCCTAGTACCCAACATTCTATAGTAAGCACAACGGTGTAGCGACCACTACCTTTTCATTTGAAGCCCCTCTGTCACAATCGTGGCTTGATGCGCAATCGCTAGCAGTGCGATTCCAACACAAAAAACATGCTGATGTGTACATTTTAAAAGAAAAAAAATTCTAGGGGAACATAAAAGAATGTTCTAAAAGGGGGTATAAGTGGACAAGAGCCACGAATTTCTAAGGGGATCTCTACATTTTTCCAAGACCTAATACACTTAAGTGAAGAAGAAGAAATAGGATACAAAGAAACTTAAAGACGGAGGCACTATTGAAAATTCTAAAGCTTTTTTATAACAATTTTCTCTCCCTTTCTCTATTTTGAATATTGTTTGATATTCTCTTAGGTTGTATTTGATTTGAATATTGAATATTAAGCCATGGGTGGCTAAGTTACTTTTTATTATTAGGATTTGAAAACCCATGTAATTTAAGTTCATGTTTAGATCTTGTTTTTATTATCTTGCTTATTGTGCTTGTTGAATGCTTTAAATGGCCAATTATAGCTCTTGTCTAAGGTTATACATTGAGAGTTGGTAATTTTAATAGACCTATGAATATAAGTTGAATGAGTTAATGACTTGAGAGAGCTTAACTTGATTCAACTCTCATTGGGTTTACTGATTGCCTTGCTTGCCTGATATTAACTCATTTCCTTAATGATGATAAGAGTTAAGCCACGGTTTTCTATTTTAATTCATTAATGCATGTTGAGTTAAACATTACTTAAGAGAGAGTGTTTAATGATTAATGAAAACTTGAGATTTGCAAGTAATTTAATTGGATCTATTCATTAGCTTAATCATAATATGGTGCTTAAATTCCTAATAACATTGATTCCAATTTGATTTTCCCTTATTCATTGTTAAGTTAACAATTGTTAGTTAGTTTGTTATTTTAGTTTATAGATTGCTTTTATTCAAATTACATTAGAAAGCTCTAAACAAAATTAACTAGGACTATTAGGTGGTTAGTTGGCAATCCTTGAGGGAACGATACTGTACTCTCTACTATATTACTTATCGCAGTCTGTATACCTATGGTTTGCATTGGTATACCCAATCTAAAGAGTGCTCAGCAGAGCATAACAAGGCTAAATATTTAAGCTAACAATTTTGAGATTAAACCAACACTTCTATAAATGATTGAGTCTACTGTTCAGTTTCATAGTCTAACTTTAAAAGATCCAAATGCTCATATAGAAAATTTCTTAGAAATTTATAATACTTTCAAGTATAATGGTATGTTCGATAATGCCATTCGACTTAGGCTCTTTCTATTTACACTTAAAGATAGAGAAAAGGCTTGGTTCAATTCTTATCCACTAGCTTTTATAACAACTTGGGATCTTCTTGCAAAGCTTTTCTAGTAAAGTATTTCCCACCTTATAAGATGGCCAAGATCATTAAAGACATTACTATATTTCAACAATATGAAACAAAATCCTTATGTGATGCTTGGGAAAGGTTTAAAGAGTTATAAAGGAGTTATCCCCATTATGGTCTTCTAAAGGATATGCTTATACGTACTTTCTATAATGGAGTGATAACGTATACATAAGAAAAAATTGACGCAGCTACTGGAGGTTCTCGTATGCATAAAACAATGGATGGAGCTTTTGAATTGTTAGAAGAAATGGCCAACAATAATTGTCTTTAGTCATCTAAGAGATGATTGCCTCCACATCAAGGTGAAAGGATAAAAGTTGATATGGTAACATTATTACAAGCTTAAATTGCTGCACTTTCAAAGCAAATTGGTGACTTAAGTTTAAATGGTAATGCTATCCCCTTTACTTCTAATGCACCTTATAAATATTGTTATAAGTTTGTTATTTGTAGAAAGTATGATTGATAATTATAGCTATGTTGGAGGTCAATTCCAATTAAGACAAACTAATAACCCTTTCTCCAATACATACAACCAAGGGTGGAGAAATCACCCCAACATCTCATGAAGCAATAATCAATTTTCTTATGGGTTTTCTAATCAATTCACTAAGCTAACACCACCTAGATTTTAGCCATAACCGAACAACGATAGGTTGATAGCCATAGAGATAAAGCCAGATAAATTCTTTTAATGCTGTAATTTCTAAGATGACTAATTAAGAAGAAAATCAAAAGAGGATGGAAGCTAAATTCGACCAAATTGCTAAGAACAACACATCTTTGATTCACAACATTAAAGTTCAGCTAGGATAATTGGCTAATGTGGTTGACATAAGAGCTTGAGGACATTTTCCTAGTAACATTAAAGTCAATCCTAAGGAACAAGTTAAGGGTATCACACTAAGGAGTGGTAAAGAGTTGAAGTTGCCTAATGAAGTTCCATTAAAGGTTGAAGATGCCAAAGAGAAGCAAAGGATGAAGAATGAAAAGACCAAAGAGAATAGCAAAGGAAAGTTAGTTGATGTTGTTGTGATTCATGATTCCATACACCGTAAAAAAATAAAATTTGAATCATAAACCCAAACCTGGATCTAGATAATTCAATTAATTGATTAAATCTAGGGTTTTTATTTTCTTACCACAAACGCAGAAGAGGTAAGAAATCTGAAAGGAAGAGAGAAGGTTCATTTTGATGACACCCTACCTCGAGCTTTTAATTTAGCTGTTCGGATTTGAGATGTCTCCAAAAGAATCCATCCTCTAAAAGTGTCCACATGAACAACCCTTGATTTTAAAAATGAATATTTGTGTACTAGCACCTTCTCTTAATTTCTCACAAATCAAGAATTAAAAAGAACTTTGTGTTTTATTTTCTAAAAGAGAGAAAAAAAATTTGTGGCAGAATTATGAGAGTATGTGAAACCCTAGAGAATATAACATATTTATAGACATTTAAATTAGGGTTTCATTTGACAAACAACCTTTTGATAATTTCTCATTGATTCTTATTATGATTTTATTGAAATAAAATCAGAAATAATATTCTATTTATTTAAGATAAACTTTACCTTAAATAAATAAATAAATATTTTATTTATTTATTTATTTCCACAGAGCTTATTTGGGCTTGTTAAACTGATATTCATTTTGGGCTTGTTTAAAGTGTATGACCCTGTAGGTTCACATGACGTTGACAGTGGGCCTTAAATCTCTATTTAGGCCTACAAGTCATAAGTGGCCTCCAGCAAGACATTATGAATACCCAAGTCATGTGAAGTCAATAATCCGATAGAACCTAATATACATTGAATATTCTAGTCCCTTTGTCACATGATATCTTGATGGAATATAAGGCATCGATTATGTCATCCTTATAGAATTCAATCATATAATTTCTTGATTCTAAGTAAACTAAGAATGATAACTCTTTATCAATTTACTTTAGCATGGCCATGCATTTTTCTCAGTCTATCTTATCAAGGGGCCCATAGAAATCTTACTCATATTAAATGAGGGACAAATTCCTTCTTAATCACTCACATTTCTCACATACGTCATTTTATACCCTACAACAACCTGTTTTGTCATTCAGTTAAAGATAATGTAAGATTATGTCAAAATATAAAATAGTTATGTAGAAATCCATAATGATTTCAAGGTCAAAGGACTAAGCTAATATTAATATGATGAGAATTACTTATGAAAATTTTCTATGTAATATTCTCATGATGGGTCAATCCAGCACTTTATTTCTCAAACAAGTACCTATAAGTTGACTTAATATCTTATATTCATGATTAGTAAAACATAATCATCAATCAACACCATACTAGCTATAATACATTGTTATGACTAGGGATAATTTGAATAGAACTCATATTTAATCTAAGGGTTTTCCTATCAAGTCACATACTTAATGACCTCAGTAAGAATTCACTATTCAATTAATTATTATAACATAAAATGATAATGAAAAATGCCTCTTTATTAAATAAAATGATAAAGTTAAAATGTGGTTATACATGATTGACCTAGTGCATATCATTAACAGATGTGTAAAATAATTAAATGGAGCAACCATCTCCCATTGACACATCCAAATATGCTCTAAGACTTCCATTCCCTCTAAGGCAAAGAAAGATGAATGAGGATGAGAAGAGATTTGTAAAATTTCTGAAAACTTTCAAGAAGTTAGAACTAAAATTGTCTTTATCAAAAGCATTAAATGAAATTCTTAAGTATACCAAGTTTCTTAAGGACATCATCACTAACAAAAGGAAGTGGGATGACAATAAAAAAGTGCCATTGACTGAGATTTGCATCTCTATAATTTCAAGCAAAATTCCAATAAAGCTTAAAGATATAGGGAGTTTTACTATGCCTTGTATAGTTGGTTGTAAAGAATTTCCTCAGTGCTTGTATGATCTATGTGCTAGCATTAATCTAATGCCTTTTTCATTTTTCAGGGAATTAATCTTGAAGATGCAATCACCACAAATATGACTCTTTAGCTAATAGACCATTTTATAAAAAAACCTTTTGGTGTGGTTAAAAATGTACTAGTCAAGGTGGATAAATTTTTATTCTTGATGGATTTTTTAATTTTGAATTTGAGCAAAACAAGAATTATCCTTTAATTCTTAGGAGACCATTTTTTTAGTAACGGGAAAGCACTTATTGATGTATCTGAGGGCAAGATCACTATGTGAGTAGGGGAAGAAAGGTGGAATTCTTAATAAACAAACTCATGCAAGATGTGAAAGTTGAAGAACACTATATGGAAGTGGAAGTAATAGAGAGAAAAAGGGTAACCAAGAGAAAGCCAACCCTAAAAAAAAGAAATAAGGTTTGGCCAAAGATGTTCTCAATTTCTTAATATCAAAACAAGATTAAAAAGGCTAAAACAAAAGTAAATTTAAAGAGGAAAGCAATGTAAATGGTTAAGGTGCTATACATTCCAAAAAGCCATTATCATCCAATATGTTAAAAAGATGGAAATGTGAACCAAGGGCTTATTAGTAATAAGGATAAGGGATGTCCATCCTCCATACTTCTTTAAGTACTTGAATTATAGGAATAGTCAAGTTAATGACCTTAAATTAGCATGTTTTTACTTTATTTTGTTTATTAATTTACACTTTAGTAAGTTTATATTATGTCACTTGTATTAATTATCATTATTAGAATGTGTGTTAATATTGATGTTTGGTTGTTCTGTATCTTTAAGTACTGTCATAATCGTGCAAGTCATTGCAATCACTACTTCTTTGATTCTTTCCTGGCTTGTATCTAGCTCACAATTGCTACATTCTACTGATCGTAAGTCCCAAAGTATCTCAGCCCAATCACTTTTTTTGCTGACATTATGATCCTAAGCTAATCGGTAGCTTATCACTTTAAGTGCTTCATTTTTCTTCATTTTGCTCTCGATATCATTTAAGATTGTGCCCTACCTAGATCCTGTACCCTAAAATCATTAACACCCACTTTCCCTCTTCCCTTTCCATTTTGAAATCCATAATCTCTATTAAAAGTGCACCCTAACAACTTTTCAAAATCTAAGCACCCACTCCAAATAACCACTTTATCATTTTTTCTCATCCACTCTTTATCATTCATTTACCCTAACTTCCTAATTTCCCTCATTTTTATTTCTTTTTCTCTTAAACCACCACATATATTTCATATTCTTTGAAATAAAGCATCCAACTTTTTTAGGCCTATTGTTTAGACTAAAGAAAAAGGCTAAGATGGTAACATTCAATGTACCACTCTTGGAAGGAGAGGATATCGCAAAAGAGTATAGAGCCCAATTCCCGATCTATCTCACAAAGGAGATAAGTATATCAAACTCACTGATAGAACTTTTACCATTCCTAATGGTTTAGACATAAAGACTTTAAAGGATATTAAAATCAAAGATAGGGTTCTTAATCTTTATAATAGGCTAGGATGGAAAAAGTTTATTGGTTTAAATCATGATGTTTACAAATATTTGACATTAGAGTTTTACACAACTCTAAAGCTTTTTGACCAAGCCCACAAAAAATTTGAATGTCAATTCTTAAGGAAACCTTATACCAATGATTATGAGATTATGCTTAGAGTGTTTAGTTTTAGGAAAGGAGGTGCATATGAACCACCGACTAAATATAAGCCTAAAGAATTTTGAGAAGAAATTTCTTATCGAGCAGAGGTTTGGGATCATCATGGTGTTCCCAATTGTTTAATTACTGATCATAGTGACATCATTATGCAAAAACTCATCTTTCATGCCATTTTTAGAAAAATGGATAGCAATAAAATCTTTAGCCATAAAATTGTTGATACTTTCATGTATGCATACATGCACACAAATTTCTACTAACTTTTTTTTAGACATTGTGGCATGTTGCCAAAGCATATAAAGCATCAATCTCGACTTGACACATTATGATAGGTTTGGCTTTTTACTTCTATACTTGTGATCCTCTTACTTTTAAGATGCCTTTTATTTTGCAGAAAAGATTAATTGGCTCCTGCTTACTAGAGCTGAGGTACTTAAATCTTCAAAAAGCACTACGGGATCCAACTACCAGGAAATGCTATCATTTAAGGAAATTCACCTCAAATAGGAGAAATTTACCTAAGCCATATGAGGAAGAAGAAGAACCAACAATTCCGCAGCTAACTCAATCATCGAATGAAAGATGAAGTCAAGTCTTTGAAAAGCTGCATATCTTGAATGTAACAATGGGCTCTAAATTCCAAAGCCTTAAGAAGTTAGTGGATGATAAATACCATGACCTTAATGATAGGCTTATTGACATCAAGATAGAGTTGTATTATCATCATTTTAAGCTTTAAGAATATTTCAAGGCTACAGGATACAATCTTCCATCTCCATTACCTCAACAACCTACTGCACCACCTTTGGACTCTCCACCACATAAGGAGTAACCTTTGTTTTCCCTATTTCATTTTTATTTTTATTTTTAGTTTAGTTTAGTTTTCATTATTTATGCAATTCATGTTTATAGTTTTTGTTTGTGAGTCTTATTTCCTTTTTAATAATGTTTGTGCATAATTTTGTTTATAAGTTTTACATTTAAGCTCCCACTACAAATTGAGGATAATATGTCATTAAGTGTGTTGAAGAGGGGGGGGGGGGGGGGAAACAATTTTGCACTTAAATATATCATGTGTGTTAGTGATATGATATAGGCCAATTATGTAATGGCCATACTTTGACTTTATCATATTTATATTTTATTAATAAAAGAAATTTTTATTATTACTAGTTAATTCTAATATTATCCTTGATTAGTTATTCTACCTAAGATTATCAAGTACATGACTTGATAGTAAAAATCTTAGATGATACTTGAATTCTAATATAAATATCTCTAGTCAATTATTGTTGTGGGAAATACAATGAATAAAGACTAGTATGAGGTTGACTGATGATTATGTTTTACTGATTATGTATATTAGATATTAAGTCAAACTCATAGGTACATATTTGGAGAAATGATGTATTAGATCGACCCACTATGAAAATACCATATGGATAATTTTTATAAGTAATTTTTATCATAATAGTATTATTTGAGTCTTCTATTATGAAAGCAGCATGGTTTCCTGCATGATAAGTTTTGTATTTTGACACATCCTTATGTCATCTTTAATCGGATAATAAAACAGGTTGTGATTGGATGTAGAATAAGTTACGTGAGGGATGTGAGTGATTAAGTGTCACGACCTAAACCTAGGAATCATGATCGGCGCTAGGGAACAGAAATTCACACGAATCTGGAACCCATTGCAAGCCTTAACACAAAAAATAAACACTAATTTTGCTCAAAATTAAAACTTTTTAAATCATATAAAGAAATCTTCAAATCAGATCATAACAAAATATTTGTTTACAAATATTCAAATACAAAACCTCAGTCAATAGCATATAACTCAATACATCAAGTACGTAATACTACTATGACATTTAAAAAGTACTAGAAAAGTATAGTTTAAAATTTACATAAGTTAGTCGATGAAGAAAGGGTTCGACAAATAGGATTAATAGGGGAGGTCTGAAGTAAAGAGCCCTAAAAAAATAATTGATGAGGGTTAGACTTCATTGAGTGAATTATTATTATTATTATAGATTTATTTATTTTATACATGCATTTCATACAGATGCTCAAAATTACTTTTTATGAAAAAAAAATAAATGTAGAAAGATTTAGGTGGAGGATCAGGGTAGAACCCTAATAATATTCGTAACCTTAATCACTGTATTTCACTAGCCAACAAGCTTTCCTCAAATCCAAAAAAAAAATTTCTTTTCTCCAATTTTGGCAGTGGACTGGCCTCAAGTACATAGAAAGGTCAACCGAGGATCTGTAGTCCCACTACTGGTATGACTGGCCTTAAGTACACATCAGGTCAATTGAGGATCCGCATTCACACCTTTTTTATCCACAATTTTCAATAACCAGTTATCCATATCTCAATTTAATCAAAATTCATAACCTAACATCTAGTGTATTGTTGCGCAACAGTCCTAGTGTGATCCACTAGGTGGCACGTTCTATTGCAATCCTCCAAAATATTTATTATAAATAAAATTATGAAATTCATATTAAAATATCGTAGCATCCATTAATAACAATTAATATTCACACACACAAATATATATATATATATATATATATATATATATATATATAGAACGTGCCACTAGTAGATCACACTAGGACTGCTGCACAATAAATATTTATAATAAATATTTCATTATATATATATATATATATGATAACAATAATGATAAAAAACGTTTTAATGCAATATAGCATAATAAATAATAAAATCATATTTATTCGAAATATGGATTCCAATGACATTTTACATGCAATGCATACATATAATAATAACTAACAGGTGAAATGCACTCCTTCAAGATGACTAGACTATCTCGGTCTTGTAGACCTCGGTCTCGGTGCAACTATAAGAAAAATAATAAGTAAATAATTAGGATTAAAATCCTAATCTTAAATATTATAGATTTATAGAGGAACTTAATCTAAGACTCGACTCTAAAAAATCAAAAATTGATATAGACCCGATGTCAAACTTTATGAGAAATCTATCAAAAACTCGGTAGAGTTTTCTTTATAAAACGGACATCCCTCTACTAAAAGTAGAGCCAAACTTGCACGCAAACACACTTCAAAATATTCTAAGGCTCAACATCTCGGGTTGGGTCCCTGAACGACAAATCACACCCAATTGAGAATCAACATCACAAAATATATATAAAAATAAAATAATTCCTCAAATCACCAAAATATATTGTAAAAATATTAAAAACCTTTATTTTCCAAAATAATGAAATTCTAGTTTTTTAAATAATATTTTCTAATAAAATCCATAAATGGAATAAAATTCCCATTTTACAATTAAATTAGCATAAATTGTAAATAATTATTAAAATCATTTATTAACATCATACAAATAATAAAATGCACATTTAAGCTAAAAAATAATAAATAAATTTGTTTTTCATATATTTTCCCAAAATTACCATGTATTGATTAAAATCAAGAATTAATTATAAAAATTATTTTTCATACCTTTATTAATAAAAAATAGTATAAAACTGAATAATTAACAACAATTTCAATTAAAATAAAATAATTTACTGAATTCCAATGATGTTCTAAAAATACATATTTAGACATAAACTACAAAAATTCATAATTAAAATTCTATAAGGAATTTCACAAAACTTTCTTCACAAAGTATAATCTACATAATTAATAGAATTTATTAAAAAATTTTTGCCGAAACACTTCCAGAATTTATTTCTCAAAATCCATAAATAATTAAATTAAACTCTATTCACGGAAATTGATTGCTATAATTTATACTTTTTATTAAAAATAGTTTTATGCATTTATCTCGGGATCAATACTATTCATTCACTGGAGTTCGGGTGGGACCCATAAGAATTTTTACTAGAAAAGTGTCACTTGATAAACTGAATATTCCAAAATGTTTCTAATAATTACTTGAACACAAAAATAGCCTCAAACAACCTAAAATAATATACTGAATAAAACAATTGGAATAAAAACTGAATTTATTTAAAAGTATTTGTCAAATATTCTACGGGTGTATATCGAACACATGGTTAGTACCTATAAATTCTTGACGACGAGAGGGATGTAATGGAGGCAACTCCATCGCTTGAAACCCATCAGAATAGTAGAAAATTGTAGAAAAGTATGATGGTTGTTTGAATTTTTGGGCATTTTCTGAGTGTTTTCTTGAAAAAAAAAATTATAGAGAGATAAAAGAGGGTGAGGTGAAGTTATAGTTTAAATTTGGGGTTGATCGGAATTTGTTTGGATATTTAACAAAAAAGAAAAAGAAAAGAATTAGTATTAAAATGAAACTTTCCCCCTTGATGCACTATACACCCGCTGCTTCTCCATTTCACTCTACAAAATCACTTTAACAAAGTGATGGACACCTATGTGTCCATCAACAACTGGTTCTTTTTTTTTTAACAAATAATAATAATAATAATAACAACAACACATAATAATGTTAATGATAATAAATAATAATAATAATAAAACTTCTTCCAAACATTTATAACATATATATATATATATATATATATATATATATATATATACTCTTAATAATCAATAAATTTAATAAATTACTCATTTAACAATAATTCCATAAAAACAATATTTAAGACTTTAAAATCCATATTCAATTTAATAATTAAAAATACGGGTCATTACATTAAGATGGAATTTGTCCCTCATTAATTATAAGAAGATATATGTGGGCCACTCGATGATTGAGAATGAGAAAATGCATTGCCATGTTAGAGTAAATTGATAAAGTGTTATAAATGTCAGATAAAGAGTTATCAATATTAATATACTTGAAATTGAGAAACAATATGATTAAACAATATAAGGATGACATATTTCATGCCTTATATTCAATTAAGCTATTGCATGACAAAAGGGCTATAGTACACACTATGTATTATGTTATATTGAATTATCGGCCTTCACACAACTTGGGTAGTCATAATGTCTTGCTAGAGACCAATTATGACTTGTGGACTAAAATGGAAATTTGAGGCTCATGTCTAACGTTTTGTGAACCTAAAGGGTCGCACACTTAGAACAGACCCAAAGTAGACTTGTGTTAATTAGCCCAATAATTATCTCTATGTAGGATTAAAGGATTATTTGCAAAAAAAATAATGATTTTTAGTGGTTTTTGCAATTTTAACCAAACATTTCAATTTTGACAAAATAAAACATAAATTTACAATTTTTGGCAATTCGAATCACTGATCACAATTCCTATTAACTCCTACTTGCGTGTCAATTCATTGCTGGGTATACCTTACATGCTTAACCTTTTTTTGCCACGTCAGTTTTGCTTTTGGGATAGGAAAACGTACTATTTTGCAAACTGATATTTTAATCTATCTTCTTCTTCTTCTTCTTCTTCTTCCTTTTGCAACTTAAACTCCATTTTTCTTATTCTTGTTCATTTTTTCAGAGGTTAACACTAAATTCTCAAGGAGGTAAGATCCTAAAACTAACACACAATAAACTTTAGTGAAAAATGCCATTATTCATGTTGATGCAGTGCCTTTCAAGCAGTGGTATCTTCAACACTATGGAGTTGACAACAGAATCGTAAGCTTGACAACACATATTGAAGAATAATTTGGTAGAGGTCGTCTATTAGCATGCATCTCATCGTGCCTTGATCAGTGTGGTAGTGTTGACGGTTATATTTTGGAGGGCAAAGAGCTGGAGTTCTACATAAAGAAGATACATAGGAAGAACGACAAGGGAGTTGGATGGCTTCCGCTTTTTAATAAAATCAACACTAGAAACAAGTTCAAAAAGAAGAATCATGAAAATAATTTAGTTTACAACTAGAATCAACATAACAAGCAAGGATTACAAAAGAGTTTAATCATGACTCAAGGAAGTAAGCGATAAGAACTCTAACATAGGCAACAACAACATAAAAAACTCAAACTTCTCAAAGATTGGTTTACTACTTATAAGAAAATACATCAAACCACCATAGTTGAACCAAAGAAAGAAATGTAGAAAAGATGACTTCTAGATAAAAGAAATAATTCAATATTTAATTCAGAAGGTAATTGGAAAGGAAATTCATCGATAGACCCATGTAGTTCAGTATCTAGAATTAAAAATTTGAATAAGGGAGGAGGAGAAGATGCTTACCTACCGATTGTAAGTCCTTTGCGTTTCTTGATTTTCTCATTCTCTATTCTATTTTTTCTTAAGAACTTGCCTAAAATGGCAAGGAAAGAGCTAGCACCAAGGACAAAGTGCATGATGTGTTTGGACAATATTAAAGGCGAGCAGGCTGCTAGGGTTGTTCCTGATTGTAGACATGGCCTTCATCTGGAGTGTGCAAATACTTGGCTTTTTAAGCATTCTGTTTAAGAAGACCACTAACTGAAGGACTAGCAACTCATGTAAGTTAACAACAGAAGCAGGGAAACAAAAGATTCAAAGAAAGGCACTTGGCATCTTAAGACTTTAGTGTTAACCCTTGAAAAAATGAATAAGAATAAGAAAAATGGAGTTTAGGTTGCATAAAGAAGAAGAAGAATAAGATAGATTAAAGGAAAAACCCTATTTTTTGTCCCTTAACTTTTCGAGTTTTTTTTATTAAGTCTGTATATTTCAATTTTGCTCTATGCGATTCCTATACTTTTATTTTCTTATACATTTAATCCCTTTGTCAAAATTTTAGTTCCTGTATTTAATACTATATGTAATTTAGTCCTTACAAAATATATAATTGAATCCCTATATTTTAAAATTATATTACTTAAATCCTTACAATTTTTATTTTTAGTCAATAAAATCCTTATTTTTAAATTTTTTAAGTGGATTGTTAAAATCTTAAAATGCATATATATTTTTTATTTTTTATCTAGTTAAAAATATAGATTATCAATTTCTAATAAATTTCTATTGATAAAATTGTGTATCATTTTTGAAAACATGTATAATACAACAAATTTTATATTTTTTATTCAAAAATGTTTTGGCTAGTTATTAGTATTTGTATAGAAAATTAATAAATTTGTGATTTCAATAATTTAAAATTCTAATTAAATATGTAACTAATACACCTTTTGAACACATAGTAAATTTAAATTTTAGATCATCATTAATTAAAATATAAAAATTTAATAAATAAAAAATTGTATCAACCAAATTTT
Source organism: Mallotus nudiflorus (assembly GCA_947683625.1). NCBI lineage: Eukaryota > Viridiplantae > Streptophyta > Magnoliopsida > Malpighiales > Euphorbiaceae > Mallotus > Mallotus nudiflorus. The sequence goes on along the minus strand of CANTUR010000126.1, from coordinate 3,357,170 downwards.
TTTAAGCAAATATTTTATAATTCACGTCACATTAAAGCTACAATAATTCATACATATAATTAAGATACTTATTAAATTTATCTATCGATTAGCAAAAATATGAAAATATTTATAACATTGTTTAACATTTTTATAAGTAATGATTTATATAGAAGTCTTAATTCACCAAATTAAAAGTTTTAAATTATAATTAAATGACCTAAGGGTAAATTAGATAAGAAAATAATTTAAAAAATAATGATTTAGATTTTTAATAGTTTTATTAGGTTACTTTAGTGAAAAAAATTAATGAGATTACAAATTTATTAATTAGGTATATAAATGTTGATGATAATTAAAATATTTTATATCAAAATAGATAAAAAATATTTATGATATATATTTAATTTGGATTATACATATTTTTAAATTATATTTTAATATTATATATATCTTTTATTATTAAAAATTTATTATAAATAAATGACCTATATTTTAACTATATGAGAAAAAAATTAATGAAAGAATATGTCTTTTAAGATTTTAATAATTAAATTGGAAAGTAAAAAATAAGAATTTAACTGACAAAAAATGAAACTTTTGAGAATTTATTTAGTACAATTTAAAAAAATAGGGAGTCAATTATATATTTTACAAGGACTTAATTAGATATAATGTTAAAATATAGGAACTGAAATTTTGACAGAGGAATTCAATGTATAAGAAAATAAAAGTATAGGGATCATATAGAGCAAAATTGAACTATAGGGACTCAATGAAAAAAAAATCAAAAAGTTAAGGAACAAAAAATTGGGTTTTTCCTTGGTAAAAAGATCGACTTGAAAAATGGTGCGTTTTCTTGTCCAAAATGCAAAACTGACGTGGTAAAAAAAGTCCAACATGGAAGGTAGACCCAATAATAGTTTGACATGCAAGCAAGAGTTAACCGGAAATGTGATTGGTGATTCGAATTGTCAAAGATTGTAAATTAGTGTTTTATTTTGTCAAAATTGAAATGTTTGGTTAAAATTGCAAAAACCACTAAAAGTCATGATTTTTTTTTTTGCAAATAACCCAAGATTAAATAAATAAGTGTATATACCAATATATATATATATATATATATATTGGTATTTATTTATTTCCTAATTTATTTAAGGTAAGAGTTATCTAAATAAATAGGAAATGATTCTAATTTGAAATTACAATCAAAGTAGTCTAATCTTACCCAAACTGTTTTGCCAAGAGAAACCCTAGATAGGATGTATATATATAAATATCTCTTTCTCTAGGGTTAGCTAAGCCACTAATTCGCTTCCTTCTACTTCTTTTGTGAAAAGAAAACACATAGAGAAAAAGTTATGAGACAATAAAGGAGCTAGCACACAAACACTGCTTTGGATCACCTTATTCTTGTAGATATCAATAGAGTACATGGTCTTATTGGCGGTATCTTAATGTAATAAGAATACATGAAAAGGTTGAGGTAGGGTGTCATTGAAATGAACCCCCTCTCTCTTCCTTCCAACCAACTTCTCATAAGATCATCTTAGTGAGTGTTTGGAAACCCTCTCAATCAATATACTCAAATTACATGGAATTGGTTTTAGGGTTTTCATGGTTAAAATTTTTATTTTTTGCTGTGTTTTGCATTATGAAACCCAACAATGTGTATATTTTAAGTATGTAACATGCATTACATTTCACTTTTCATGTATTTATGAGTATTTAGCCCAATGAAATGCTGAATACTTGGAATTTTTGCTCAATTATCATTATTTTGGGCATTGTGTGTGTTTGTGATTTTGTTGAGCTTATATTGCTTAATCATTTAGTAATGGTTAGTTTGATTTTCTTTTAAGCATTGTTAACAACTTAAGTTGAGAATTTAGAGCTTTTAATCAATCTAATGCGTGTTGTTGTTCAATTGATCATGTTGTAAGTTGATGTTTTGAGAATTAGTATAATGAATGAATTAAACTTCTTTCTAAGGTTGCTTTTTGTTGTATATGAAAGAAGTTGTCAAAAGTACTCTCTCCTAATTCTCTAAAAAAAAAGAATAAAATGTGCTAAGGAACTTAAATTCCTTCTACTCCAATGCTCTTGCAAAAGAGTACAAGTATTCAAAGAACCCTTTTAGCGGTGTTCACATTGAGGAGTTCAGGAAAGATGAGGAGCTACTAAGAGAGAGAAGGAATATACAAATTTAAAAAGAAAATAAAAAGGGAGAGAATTATAGAAAACAATTTCCACGTAGTCTTTTTCATTCGTTTGTACTCTTTTTAAAGTGTTAACTCATAATTATGTGATTTTGAATAAAAAAAAATATATTTTTCACATAGTAATTTATATTCTTAGCTTAAATTGTTAACTTTGTTTATAAGATCTTTATGGTAGCTTTTAAAAGAAGATTGCAGTGTGAGCTTGATGAAAGTTGGATATATGTTTACTCATTGCATTGATAGTTGTTATGTTCTTGAGTTTGCTTGAGGATAAGTAAGGACTCAAGTGTGGGGTTATTTGTTGGTGTTAAATTGCATATAGTTTTAGGACTCATTTTAGCATGCATTCATTCATTTTAGGTTGCATTTAATGGAGTTTAATTACTAGAAATAGATACTTTTATGTTTTTATTTTGTTTGTAAGGAAAAAGAGGATTTAAAGGTGATTGGTGGTTTGATGGAGCATGAAGGAAAGGAATAAAAGTAGAGTAAAAAGTAGAGCAGAGCTGATGTAGCAATTACGGCATGAAAAGTGATTGTGAGGTAGTTAGAGCAAGCCAGTTGAAGCAATATTGAAGTTATATAGCGGTCGCGGGAGTGTCATAATTGTGGAGTCCTAGTGCCCAACCTTTTATAGCGAGTGCAATAATGTAGTGATCGCTACCCTTTCATTTGAAGCCCCACTGTCACAATCTTAGCTTGATGTGCAATAGCAAGTAGTGTGATTCCAGTATAGAACATGCTGATGTGTACATTTTAAAATAGAAATTCTAGGGGAATATAAAAGGACATTTTAGAAGGGGGTATAAGAGGACAAGCTAGAGCTATGAATTTTTAAGGGAATCTTTACATTTTTCCAAGACTCAATACAACTAAGTGAAGAAGAAGAAAGAGGAGAAAAAGAACCTTAAAGAAGGAGGCACCATTGATGATTCTAATGCTTCTTGATAACTGTAATATCCCGTGTTTTTAAATATTTTTACACTGTACCGGGATATGCAGTGTTAATAAATATTGAATATACATATGATATTTTTACGAGTTGATATGTATTTAAAATCTATTTTAATTACTGTGTATTATTTACAGTGCTTTACGTAAAATTTTCCCGGGACTTTCATTTTCGAGGAAATTTTCACGTAAATAATTTATTATTAATTATTTTAAATATATTTTCGGACTTGCATGAACTCATACGTATTTTTAAGATACTAAATAAAGCCTATGTGTACTTATTTATTTAATTAAGGTTTAATTAATATTACCCTAATATTTTATTAATTATTTATTAGTTTTATTGTTATTTAATTATTTTTATTTAGTATAAATTATTAAAATATTAAATTATATGTGTGTGGTGTATATTTAATGTGTGTAATTTAATATTATTTTAATATATAGTATAAAGTATATATATATACATATATGTAGTCAAAAATCAAAATTTTTGGTAAATTACCGAATTGCCCCCTCCCTTCTCCTTCTTCTCTCCCGATCGTCTACCGTCACTGTGCCTCCCATTCCAGCACGCCGGACCGCCCTTCGCCACCACCAGCTGCCGCCAACCTTCTTCCCCTTCCTTCCTCTTCCTCTCTGACGTGACCAGGCCGCCGGAAGCCCGCTGGAACGCCCGGAATCCGCCATGGCAGCAAGTTGAGCTTCTTGTCGTCGACGACGATTCCGGCCACCATTTCATGCACCGCCAGTCTTCATCGACTCCTTGAGCTCTGGTGATTCGAATTCTAAGCTCCTTTTGGCCTGAAATCAAGTGGATTTTGAGGTTTGAGCTAAAACTCAATTCGGTCACATTAGGGTTTTTGATTTTTTTTGAGCTTCGAATTGATTGATTCATGAAAACTTTCTTCACAAATGTTGATCCTAGTAGCTTAATCTACATGTATGAATTTTTGGAGATTGTTTGGATTTTTGGGTATTTTTGAATATTTTAATATTATTTTCTAATTTTCGGAAATTAATTATTTAAATTATGAAATTGTGTTTTATGGTTAAATTAGGTGTTTAAATGAATTATAGGAATTTATTTGGAATTTTTATGAATTTCTAAGTATTTATTTTGAATTATTGAAGTTTATGTAATTTGGAAAATTAGGGTTAATTGTGTTTTAAATTGAAATTAATTGGATAATTGGGTTTAATTATTGATATTATTGATAAATATGTTGAGAAAATTAATTTTGGATAATTGTATAATTTTTGGTGAATTTTTGAATGAATTTTAGTATATTTATATATATAAGGGCATTTTGGTAATTTTACATAAAATTGGCTAAAAATGTAATTTAATTGGTTTTAATAGTTATTTAAGGTATAAAAATGATTTCTACAAATTATTTAGTATTTTTAACTAATGAAAACTATTTTTTGTGAATTATTTTCAATTATATATATAATATACGGTTTTTCTAATAAAACGAGTTTTTTATCGGTTTTTACAGTGTTTTAAGGTTAATTATGTAATTTCTACTTATAAAATGTATTTCTATGTTGTAAGGGTGTTTTTGGTATTTTCAGAATTTTTCTGTGTTTGTGGACCCCGATCGGTAGACTGTAGTTTGGAGTCCGACCGAGGGGTTGTGGATTTGTGTTGAGCTTATTTTTCGAAGTGTGTTTCTTTGCAGGGTCGGCTCTACTCTTTTGAGTAGAGAGATGTCCGTTTTACAGGGGAGGTTCTGTCGGATTTTCGATAGAATTCTCGTAAAACGTGATATCTCATCGAACCCTAATTTCTGATTCTGTGTTTAATACTCTAGATCGAATTCTAGGATTTCTGTTAGGATTATTCTAATGTCTGTCATTATTGTTTGTTTAGTTGCGCCGAGACCGAGGGCTAGTGGACCAGGCCCGTCGGATCCATCTCGAGTAGCGCACTAATTTGTGAGTTACTATACTATATATATATGCTTAGGATGCATGATTTAGAAATATATATTCTATTTCGATTAAAATGCATAAATAATATGATTTGTATTTAAGTATATTTTTGGTTTATTTTTGGTATATATTAAATTATATGCATGTTTTGTAAATAAAATATATTTAAAATGTTTTTAAATATATTTCCAACTTAATTTATAATTTGATTGAATTCATTTGATATATATATACTCGAAATATACCTGATTTACTTTTGGTATATTTCCGGTATATATATGGTTTATGTTATTATTTTATTGAAATTCATGCATCATTTATTTTTATGAATGTATGTTTTATTATTTATTAATGAAGGATATCGATAGAACATGCTACCTAGTGGGCAGCACTAGGACCGAGTACGTACCGGTACACCTATAGTGTTTAGGCTATATTACTAACTTATTTTTGGATATTGATTGGTTATTATTATTTAATGTGTGAGATATGATTTGGGTGTGATTGCTGGAGCTCGGTTGACCAAGTGTCTCGGGGCCAATCACACTGGCAGTCAGACTGCTGGAGCTCGGTTGACTTAGTGTCTCGGGGCCAGTCTACTGTCTAAATGGATTAAGTGGATATATTTGGAATAAGTGAGCCTGTGTGGCTAGAGTGTTGTCTAACACTAATTCCGAGGTTGCGATATCTTAGGGTTCTATTTGATCCTTCGTAAATTGTGATTTTCAATAGAAATATATAAAATGATTTTACTGCATCTGTGTGTATTTGCCTGTATATATACATATTAGATATATACCGTTGACTGTATGCATTGTCATTTAGTATGCATGTATATAAATTATAGTAATTCACTCAGTGAGGTCTGACTCCCCTCCGTTAACTATTTTTCAGGAGAGTCAACATCTTTAGACCTCAGTAGCAGGCCTGTACGCCGGATTTCTTCCGCCCCGGCTTCTTTGTGTAAATTATTTACTTGAGTCTTATTTTTATAATCTAGACACTGCAGTAGTTGTGAATTAAAGTGTGGGATTTCATGTATTTTATTTAAAGAGATGTATTATATTGAAACTGGATTTGTACTGAAAGATTATATATATATGTGATGAGATGAGATTTGATTTAAATCCAGTGATGAAAATGTTATTATTATATTTATGATTTTTATTTTCGCTGCATATAATATTGTTATTGTTATTATTGCATGTTTTATTTTATTTTTAGGTTTGTTACGGGTTCCGGATTCGAAAGAATTCCTATTCCCTAGTGCCGGTCATGGCCCCTGTTTTGGGTCATGACAATAACAATTTTCTATCCCTTTCTCTCTTGTGAATATTGTTTAATATTCTTTTGGGTTGTATCTGTTGAATATTAAGCCATGAGTGGCTAAATTACTTTTTGTTGTTAGGATTTGAAAATCCATTTGATTTAAGTTAATGCTTAGATCTATTATCTTGCTTATTGTGTTTATTGTGATTGTTGAATGCTATAAATGGCCAATTATAGTTCTTGTCTAAGGTTATACATTGAGAGTTGGTAATCTTAATAGACCCATAGACACAAATTGAATGGGTTAATGACTTGAGAGAGATAAAATTGATTCAACTCTTATCAGGTTTGCTTAATGCCTTGCTTGCTTGATATTAACTTATTTTCTTGATGATGACGACAGTTAAGCCATGGTTTTTATGTTTTAATTGATTCATGCATGATGAGTTAAACATTACTTGAGAGAGAGTGTTTAATAATTGATGAAAACTTAAGATTTGCAAGTAATTTAAATGGATCCATTAGTTTTATGATGATGTGGTGCTCAAATTCCTAACAATGTTTATTCCAATTTGATTTTCCCTTATTCATTGTTAAGTTAGCAATTGTTAATTAGTTTGTTATTTTACTTTATAGATTGCTTTTATTCAAATAACATTAGGAAGCTCTAAACAAAATTAACAAAGACTAATAGGTGGTTAGTTGACAATTCTCGAGAGAACGATACTCTACTTTCTACTATATTACTTGTCGCGATATGTATATTTGCACTTTGCATTGTGGTTTGAGCGCAACAAGAACAGAATGAGTTAGCAACTAATTCCTAACCTAACTGCTATATTAAAGTTTGAACAATTCAAATAATATTTGCTGATAAAAGCTGTTACAACAGCTTGTACGAGCAACTTGTATTTTCCATGTCCATAAAAAATTGGATGAATTTTTGATGCACCGTCAGGGCGTATTAGAAATTATAATAATGATAATAAGAATAATAAAGTTAATTTAGGTATGGCTACTTTTGCTATATTATCCCTAGCATGCCATGCAATGATATGCCTGAAACTAATGGGCATGTTGACAACTACAGGACACCAATTATTTGTTGCTCTTGGCGACCATCGAGCGACTACAAATTCAAGATCTGCAACTTATTCATGCATGGATTAATTAGTATATAACATAGCTGGCAAATTCTGGAAAGCAGCTATTGCATACGACAGCTTTCCAGACAATTGACCACACCAATGCATGATTTGCATAAATTAATAGAAAATACCATATTATATATCTATTTATAATTAAAGCATGTAATCCAAGAAACCGAAAAAAAAAAAGAAATGTTGTTAGTTACAGTCTTGATCTCGAACTCATTTGCACGTCTCATACTGAAATCATCATGAGCTGTATTACTAACATTAATGAACTCGAATCATGTGATTCTGATGTCCTTTCATCACACTTCTATTCACTTCAGAATGATAAAATATATATATTGGGACTTGACAGAAAAATGGACAAGAAGACATGCATGTTTCTTGCTATTATGCACAAGAAAATTCCAAGGCAACGCTGGCTAGCTAGCTAGCTGCTGATGATAATACAGACACATTCGCACACCACGATAAGCTTTGAGAGGAGATTCAGCACTGTAACCAGCCTCTGTATAGTAGAATGCAAGGAACTCAACATGATTGAAGGGCTTAAACAGCAAAGGATGTTCTCCATCAATTAGCTCCTGTGGGGCTTTCACTATATACCCAGCTTTCGGGATCGAAAATAGTCCACAAGAATACCTTGTTTCGTTTCCAGTCATCATAACACGATGAGAAGCAGAGTATAATCGACCATTTGTCCAAGCCTGCATTATCGTAACAACTTGAGCTTCATTTTATGATAGCTTGAAACTTGACTCTAACTACATCTTTTTTTTTTTTTTTCTATTAATTTATGCTCAAACATTAATACTCCTTTGTATACTGAAAATATGTTATAACTCAATTCAGCTTGACAAATTAAAAATTTTTATATAACCTCTAGTAAATCCAAATACAATGGGCTCAATTAAGTTTGAGCTCGAATTAAAAAGCTTATGATTTATTTTTTATTTTTTGTTTTTAATCCTGATAAATTTTTATTTATATCATTTATTAGTTGTTTACTAATAATTTTTTTTTTTCTATCTCCTTGTTAAATTGAAAAAAAATTATTTATTATAACTCGCATACTGCATGGACTTTAAATTAGTTATGATACTAAAATATAGCTTGATTTGCTTCTAGAACTACATGACTCTTATGATATGCATCAGCTGGGTTCGGGCTGGTCTAATATTTATTTTCTAAAAAAAAATTTAAAACTGAATCAAACCAAAATTCTAGGCTGGTGGGAGGTTGGTTTTCAGGTAACCGACGCCACCTGCATCTTTACACCTTGGGAACCTTTTTTCAAATATAAAAAAAAGGTACAGGTTGTGAGATTCAAATCTCCACAACCTGTTATTTTCAATATAAATATCTCACCACTTTGCTATAAACATATTATTAATATATTTTAGTTATATATATATATATTGTAAAATTTGGTTTCCCACCAAAAATTTACAAATCAATAAAAATGAAAATTTTCAAAATTGAATTTTTGGGTGGATGGATTTTGCTCACCCCTAATGACTCTTGAGTTTCTCTATCTTAGAAATATTGAACTTTAGAACTTTACAATTAAGTTGATTATGATCATTTACATTGCTGAGCATTAATTTGAATCATTTAATTGGCCCCCCAAAACATTGTATGTACAAACACCTTCAGTTAATTTAATTTTATCTTGCTAAAAATAATAATAATAATATTATTATTAATAAAAGAAATTAAGGAGAGGAGAACTTACTAGGAGAGAATCTCCAATCATGACAACAAAAGAGTCTGGTGTAAGTTTCATATTGATCCACTCACCATTTTTGGTCTGCACCTCTAACCCATCAACCTGATTTTGGTACAATATAGTCACAATGTTTTTATCTGTATGAGGTTGTAGTCCCATCTCTGTCTCACTGGTTTGAGGCCCCTTATACTTCATTACCCTGAGAAGGTAATCTGTTGAGTTCATATGTTCATCCATGTATTTTCCAAGACCAAGGCTCTCTATTATCACCATCCTTACTATTTTATCTAATTCTGATACTTGCTCTGAATATGACTGCACAGCTTTGCTGCCAAAATGAATGTTTTAAATCAGTGAGAATATGAAATTTTCTAGCAGAGATGATTCATAGTTTGTCAGATTTTTTTATACAAAAATGAGTTAATTTAGTTACTTGGATCTTTTAAAACATTTATGAAATATGAATAGTTACTCGGATTTTTTTTTTTACTAAAATTTAAAGAATAAAGAGATTTTTTCATAAATAGTAAAAAATTTAAAAATAATATCAAAAGTCACATTGACTAAAAGTATTTTAAAAATAGCTTTAATGAAGTTTTTTTTTACCATATATAATCTTATATTTTTTAGCTAAAAGATAAATGTTCCAAAATAAAAAAAAATCATTTCCTAAACAATCACTGATTCCTAAAAAAATCATAATAAGCTCAACAAATCTTCCTCACGCTTCGATCAGGTCAAGCTTTTCTCCAATCAATTTCACTTTTTTCATCAATCCATTAAAATCGTGATCAGCTCAAACCTGAATCTTATTTCTCTATTTTGTTTTTCATTGTTTTTTCTTCTCATTTTCACGATCGTCTGCAACTCCAATTTCCGAATCTACAAAAGTCAGATCTACAACAAATTTGTTAAATAAATCAAATAGATCAACATTCAAATAAGAATCAAAACAATATTGAAGATCAAAAGCAACAATCATTCAAAAAAACAAGTACGCAGCTCATAAGCATATTAAATATGGTTTTTTTTTTTACTTTTTTTCTTTTTTTTTTTTTTAAAAAAAAACACTAAATCTTGATTGTAAAAAACATTAACTAATATAAATTTTGTTTCCATGGTTATAAACAATAAGAATAATATTACACATCAGTTTTTTAGAAACAAAAAAAAATAAAAATAAAAAGCAACACATAGCGAAAAGAAACAACAAAAGTTTAAGAATGAGAGAAATAATATTCCATGTCAGTGTCTTAGAAACAAAAAAAAAAGAAACAAAAAACAACATGAAGCAACAAGAAATAACAAAAACTTAAACATGAGAGAAAAAAAGCAACACAAAGAAACAATAAGCAACAACAAGAAACAAAAACTTGAAAACATGAGAAAAAAAGCAACAAGGAGAAACTATAAGCAACAACAAGCAACAATATTTTAAACTAAAAAATGACTAACCAATTTCTTTGATTTTTTGAATGCAGGTACAATGGAAGTCATACCTATTTTCATTCATCGCAATGGGAATTGGAATAAAGCAATTGATTACATTGATTTTGATGCGACATGAATTACTATACAACCAAATTGTAGCTTTAATGAAATGCTAAAAATAATAACAAAGCAACTTTAAATTGAAATAGATTTTAGCACATGCTCATACAGTTCAAAGTCAAAGAAGATTATCCACCTTTCAAAATAGAAGACAATGCAACTCTTTTCTTTTATTTGCAACTAAAGAAGAAAGTGCATGATTTCACCAAATTCCCTCTATGCATCACTGTTGATAAGATGGAATTTCTACAAATAAGCTTCAACAACAACATGTTGCAACAACAATCAACAATTCAAATATATATGGTATCCCTTTCTAAACACAGCTCAACAAACATAGAAGCAAATAACCAAAATTTAGATTTTTTAGATTATGCAAAAACGATGACTAACATGCTTTTACTATAAGATGGGAGTGAAGAATCATCAACAATCTGCAATAAAATAGTAATAGAATATGAAGAAGTTGTAATATACAACAACAAAGAAGAATTCAAAAAAGCATTAAGACTTAGTGCTATAAAAAACCACTTCCAATACATAACTGTTAAGAAAAACACTCTCAACTTTGTTGCTAAATGCTTGGCTAAAATTATAGCTGGGTGATAAAAGCTTTAAAAAATGGAAAAATAGATAAATTTATTGTTAAAAAGTTCAACAACATCCACACATGCAGCATGGACATTAGATTATGATTAAACACAAGCAACAACAACTCTGGTGGCTAACTGCATAAAATCAAAATACCAAAGTGTCAAAACCATATACTTACCAGTAGATATAATGAGAGACAAAAAAGAAGAGTATAGTGTCAATAGAAACTACCTAAAAGCATAGAGATTGAGAGAAAAGCCACTTCAAATGGTAAGAGGTAAATTGGATGAATCCTATGTATTTTTACCAAGTTTCCTATACATGTTAAAGATAACAAATCTAGGATCAATTATTAACCTTGATACGAAAGAAGACCAGTCATTCCACCATGTGTTCATGGCACTTGATGCATCAATAAAAGGGTGGAAATATTGCAGACCTATTATAGTAGTCGATGGCATATTTCTGATAGGAACATATGGCGGCACACTACTTTCAGCAACAATGCAAAATGCTAGTGGTAAAATCTTTCCTTTTGCTTTCTCTATTGTTGACTCTGAAAATAATGAATCTTAGGAATGGTTCTTCAAAAAAATAAGATAGACTTTTAGTTGTAGAGAAGAAATGTCTATAGTTTTTGACAGACATGAAAGTATAAAAAAAGTACAAGAAATATACCTTGAAGTAGCCCATGGTATTTGTAGTTACCATCTTTTAAAAAACTTCAAAAATAACTTTAAAAAGCACTAAAAAAGGATCAAGGATTCTTTTTTCCAAGCAGCAAAAGCATACATTGTTGAAGAGTTTGAGTACCACATGAACAACTTGGAAAAGATTAATCGAGGGATAACCCCATACCTAAAAAATATTATGTATCATAAATGGGCTAGACCTTTCTCAATCAACAATAGATATTCAGCAATGACTTCAAATATAGCTGAATCATTGAATTCAATGATCAAGAAATCTAAAGATCTTCCAATAACAGCCTTGTTACAATGCCTACATGCTTTAGTATAAGAATGGACCTATACATAGGAATCTTGCAAGATCAACATTAAGTAGTCTTGAAAAAAGACCACAAGGTATGATCAATGACAACTACAAGAAAACCCTAAAGCTACAGGTTATATTATTACTTCTTTACTTAATATTAGTCATTTTGTTATTTTTTTTATTGTTGTTCTAATTGTTACTGATACTATAATTATTTTTATTTTGATATTTATTTTTAAATTATTGATATTGTATTTATTGTTGCATTTCATATTAAAGCAACAAAAAGTAACAACAAAGCAACAAAAAGCAATAAGTGACACTGCTATGTTTTATTTTTGTTTTCCTCATTTTTTTAAATTTCAATGCAGGTTAAACCTTCAATAGAAGAAATATTCACTGTCTATGACTTGGATATAACATTCATTGCCAAAATGGAAGAAAGAAAATGCACATGCAACAGGTTCCAAATTGATGAGCTACCATGTTCACATACACTTGTAATATTGAAGCAAATGAATCAAGATCTATACAGATATTGCTGACATTTCTACATAAAGAAGACACTCTTGGAAATATACAAAGAAACAGTACATCCAATTCCAAATCAAGTAATATGGAAAATACCACATTAAGAGCAATAAATACAAGTAGATCCATCGCAAAGCAGAATAAAAGCTGGAAGACTAAAAAAAAGAAGAATAAAAGCACCATAGGAGAATGGAAATAAAAACAAACGTGGGAAGTGTGGATTGCTTGGGCACAATAGAAGGACATACAAAAATCCACAAAAAAAAAATGAAAATAATCCATTTCTTTATTAGAAAAACAAAAGTTTTATAATTCTTATTGTAAGAATTCAATATTTTTATTAATGTCACTATTGCTACCAAAATTTTAAAATTTCAAATTATTTCTGATGTTTTTTCTCCTTATTTGCTCATTTTAATATCAGTAACAGTGATAATAACAAAAAGCAACAAACAACAACAAAAAAGAAACGAAAAGCAACAACCAAGAAATAATTAAAAAAAAACATTAACACTAAAAAAATCATAAAAAAAGCTTTAAAACTTATAGTAATAAAAATAAATGTGCATTACATGAATTCAAACTTAATGTATTAACAAACAAACTGTACTACAAAATAAAAGAAATATAACAAAAAACTAGACAATACTAAACAAACAAATAACTCCTAAAAATTATTTCTTCAGCTTCCTTCTCCTTTTAATCTTTGTAGTTTGCTCTGAATCACTAATCACTTCACCATGGACCTTCCTCATACTATATCAATAAAGCGATAATGCAAGCCTGGACCTATAAACTTCGACATCAAAATTTTTGGAAATCTCCTTGTCATGAATGAAATATTTAGCAAATGCACAAACAAAAGCACCATAGTCACTGAAAAAATAATAAAATTATGAAATAAATAAAGAAAAAAAGAAACAAAAAAATGAAATCCTTATGTCATAGTTTGAAGAGGTAAATTAGAAACAAGTTCAATGCATAAATGTCTTTTATCATTGGCAATATATTCAGGAAAAACCTCAACCTTTTCAAAAAAATTGACAACATCACATTATAACACTTCATCATATAAGCAACATAAGCATTATCACAAGCACTATTCAAAGAACTATAAAGATAAATGCACCAATCCTTTACACTAAACCTTGCAAGAACCCAATGCCACTGAGAATCAATATTAATAGAAAACATAACATTCTCAACATTAACCCATGGCATTGAATTCAGAATAACATCTCCTATGATATACTCAACAACAGTATGTTCACAAGAAAATGTAAAAGTATTATTCAAAAAACGAAAATAAGCTTTCTGCAAACTTCCATTAAATAATATATCAGTTGTTGTAAAAGATACATTGCAACTTCCACAAGATTTCTCCCACTTTTTAAAATATTAAAAAAAATAACATCAAGGTGTTGAAAAAAAAAAACAATAACAACAAAAAAATTAAAAACAAAATAAAAGACAATAAATAATTAAAAAAACATAAAGTATACATAATCAACTCCCTAGGATAAAATAAGGTAAAAAACCATGTTTTTGAAGAAACTATAACAACATTAGAGTTAAATCCAGGAGTTAACACCTTATATCGCTCAGAATATTTGATCTTTAACCTAACAAGAATAAAAAATAATATTCAAAAAGAAATAATGTAAGAAAATAAATATATAAAAAAATAAAATAATTACTTTTGGTGTTATAAACTCCTTCCTCAATCCAATTGTTAAAACTTGAAAGCTCTTCAAAATCAGGATCATTATCAACGAAATCATTAAAAGGCCATGGAGCCAAACAAGAAAAATCATTTAAGCTTGCTCCTAAATCAAACTGCTTAATAAATGGAGACTTCATTTACACACTCGGCTTAACAACCCTTTTTAAAAGTTTCAAACTTTTAGGAGAAATAACCACTCATATAGTCAAACATATATAGGTTCAACATATGGTACTAAAGCTCTAAATGGATTAGCATTAGTAGGTGAATCAACAGATGGATTAACAAGTTCATCAGTAGTTTCCTATAAAAAAACACAATTAAAAATCATAGAAATATAACAATGAACAACAAGAAACAAAAAAAAAAGCAAAAAAAAAGAAACAAAAAAGAAATAAAAAGCAACAATAATAAATTTACCCTTCTCTATTTGAAACTCTTCACAATAGCATATACTTTGTCTAAAAAATCTTGATCAGTATCAGAAGAAGAAGATTCACATTCCTCAACAATATCAATAACACCTTTTTTCTTTTCCTCTTCAATATTTTTGTTCAGCTCTTGCTCTTCAACATTTTTCTTCAAATCTTCTTCATTTTCATTGTCCTCTTATTCATTGTCCTTCTTTTGTTCATTTTTCTTCTCCTCTTATTCATTTTCCTTCTCTTCTTTGATTATTTTCTCCTCTTCATTATTTTTCTTATCCACTTTTTCATTTATCTTCTCTTCTACTTCTTTTCTCCAATTCGCTTCATTAGTATAAAAAAATAAAAAATATTATTTCTCTCATCCATATCATCATTATCATTTTTTCTATCAGAAACAACATCTTTCTCAACATTAGAAGAAAGAGAAGAAAATTTATGTTGAATAATTCTATCCAACTTCCCTTATAAAATAGAAAATCTCTCCTCAATAAAAATTCTCAAAGAAGAAATTTTTTCATTGAGCCTTTTCTATAAATCATCAATGTTCTTTCTCAACATAGAGTTCCTATCACCAACAGCATTATAGACACTTAAACGCTCTTTATAACCACTAGATTTTCCTTTTTTTTTGCTTTTGTATAGTAGGTTTTTGAAATCATCTCCACTATCTAATTTTTCATCATGAACAGGAGATACATTGACTTTCTCAACTTTTGACTTCTCAAAATAACCATTGAAATCTAACGACTCCTCTTCAGCATGATTAGAAATAATATTTTTTAGTTTCAACTACAAAAATAATAAATAAAAAAATAAACAAAAAAGAGAAACAAACAGCAATAAGAAACAATAAAACCTGAAAAAATAAGAAAAAAAGCAATTGCCTGCTCAAAAGATAAATTCAAAATCTATGAATTTAACTTCCTAAAATTCAACACAATAGAAACACGCTAATTCAACAGACGAGGAATCAAAGAGCCATCATGAATAGCAAACACACCCTCACGATAAGCACAACATTCATAAAACTACATTTGTAAAGCCAATGGAAAACCAACAAGATAGTAAAAATAGTAATGGTCTTCTTTCTTCTCAGCCCTTATAAACATTCCCCTTAAACATTCTAAATTAAAAGCAAAAGCATCATTTCCCCAAGGATACTGATTATACAAATCAACATCAACAACATATAAAAAAAGTTATTAATAAACTTCTCTTTAGGACCAAAAAATAAAAAATTACTAACAAAATAAACAACAACCAATTTTAGAGCATCCTCATCACAATCAAAATTTGTAGAAAGAAAATAGTTTTCAATATCACTCCTCTTCACTTTTGAAGAACCATAAAAAAACTTATCATCCAAATTATTTTTCACAGATTTCCCAATCTTATTTCTCTCAAAATAATCAATACATTTCAACCCTATAATAAGAGCAATCACCAACAGAAAGCTTTAAATGAACACCAGAACTATTAAACTAAATTTCATCAAATTTAGATTGACTTCCTTTAAAAGCAAGAAACGAAGAACCCGAGGTTGCAATTTAACACCCTTAATATCCAAAAAATAACCAAAGCAAGTTTTTTTCTAAACAAATCCAATAGACTTTTAGTCAATTTCTTCTTCAGCTTTAAAATAACATTCTCATTCATATAATTAGAAATCATACTCTTAAAATGTTCCTCTAGTTTAACAAAATACTCCCATTCCTAAAATAAATAATAAAAACAACATTAAAAAAGCAAAACAAGCAACAAAAAGCATTAAACCTAAAACATCGTATACAACAAAAAAAAAGCAACAAATAGCACAAAAAAAAATAATGTAATAATAAAAATAATAGATTAAGAAAAGAAAAGTTAAAAGAAAAGCAAACATACTTTATAGTAAGTTTCAGAGTTTTTAGGAGAGCTTTCATTAAATGATAACTTTTTCTTCTTAGTAACAATATCATTCTTCTTAAATTCACTGTCGTTCTTCCTCTTTTTAGAAATAGTATGACTCTTCTTCATTCCACATGGCGGAGAAACAATATTTCCACATGAAAGAGAAGATTATGAAACACCACTACTTAAACGAGTAAAAATTCTCTTAGAAATAATTTTTCTACTATCTTTCCTTATAACTACTAACTTATAACTAAAATCAGTAAGAAAACACTGGTTAATCCCTAGAATCCTAGAAATGATGAGAATGACGAGATAAAAAAAGAGAATAAAGTGTAAAAATAAAATCCTTAGAATTTGAAATGATCAAAACAGACATCCAAAGAGAAGTTAAATGAAGCAAAAATAATTGTCTAAAAACTATTGTTGCATGAAGAAGACCAAAAATGCAAAACAAAAACACATTGGGCTAAAACTGAAAACACAAAAACTAATTATGAAAAAATAATGTGGGCTGGACCATAAAAGAAATAGGGCTAGTCAAACAGGCCATTTTTTGAAATTTCCTTAAAAATAAAACTGCTAAGCCATCATCCTTAAATAAAAATAACATGAAAAGAAAAAAAAAAGATGTTAGAGAGGAAGATTGTAAGATACTTAAAAGTTAGGTTTGCTTAAGGCCATAAGACACTAGTAAAGCTCTCAACCTTTTTAACAACATTGGGATGCTCAATTCCTATACTCTTAAATAAAGGAACCTGAGGATACTGTCCAACGTAACCATGAAAGGGTCTTTTTAGAAAAAATTTTCAATTTGGTCTGCAATGGCAGCTCGAAAAGTTCTTTAATTGCCTTAACAATACCCTTTTCAAGGTCTAAATGAACTTTATTGAAAAAAGCCTCAAAACAACCATACTCTTCTAATGCCTTGTGAACTTGGGATTTCACAGACTCCCATTTCTCAATTCCAAGCTTCAATTTTTTATTTAACAAGTCTATGACCGGTAGCTTTATATTAGCTAGAGTTTCAGAACCCATATTTTTTCCTTTTCTTTTCTTTGGGTGTAGGTTCTTGTCGAGCTTTATATATGAATGTGATGCTATCTTGGCTAAGCCTATTTTTATTGTTCAATTAGCACTTGAACAATTCTAAATCTATTAGATACAATTTTATATGCATTATTGTTGCATTTAAAACTCGCAAGTGCATAGATTGTGAATTGCAATATAAATAGTTATCGTTCCTACAAGGATTGTATATTGAGTACTAATATCTCTACTTATAATCTTAGCTAGTAAATTGAATAAAAGTGATTTAACAAATATAAAACAAAGTAATTTAAACTAAATTAAAATCAAATAATTAAAAGCTTAGAGCTTAGGTTTAGTTTCATTATTCCAATCCGATCATGAACACTATTTTGATAAAAAAAACATTGATTTTAGTTAAGCATAATTGTTCTAAAATATCTAAATACTCTCTCGAGTTCAATTAAGCATGTTAAGATTAAAGTTTAACCTACTCTCGTGATTAAGAAATTAATCCTAACTCATTAAGTTCCTTAACAATTAGTTTATAAATGAAGAGCTTCCATACTCTTGTGGTTCTTTGAAGAGCTTGCTTACTCTCATGGTTGAGTGATCTAAGTCCTATGAGTCTTAAGCTAGTAAATTCCCCTAACTCTTGTTGGTTAATCTACTTATAAATATGCAAGGCTGGTTAAAAATAAAAGCATACATTAAGTGCAACTCATAGAATTAATTAAAAATAAAATTAATAAAACTTGTGTTCAATCACATTATAAAATAGCTACTCCTAAACCCTAAAAAAAGTTTAGCCACACATAATTATGGCGAAGAACACAAACATAATTAAAAAGAATAAAGATGAAGAAGAAGAAAATATGAATAAATCTCTTGAATCTCATGACTCACCTTCAATCTTTGGCTTTAAGGATTGCTCCCCCCGAATATAGAATGAGTCCCTTAAACCACTTCAATATCCTTTTATAAAGGAAAGACTTAATAGAAACCTCAATGCCCTTGAATTCCCCAATCCTTTGTGTACAATAACACTTTCTTTTCTCTGATGTGGCATTGACATGGCATGTTGAAGTGGTGTTGTGTTGAAGCTATCCAACACGGCTTCGACATGCTTTCAGCATGGTCCTGGTTAACTTCAAGCTAGGATTCTAGAATATCACACCGATTGCACACCCTCATGCTCAAGCCTTATTGTCCAATCCTTTGACTTTTTGAATTCCTTTAAAGAAAACTTCTATAAAAAAAAAGGAAAAAACTAATTAGGTACTTAAATAAAACTCCTTATTTGACTAGAATTAAACAAAAAATAATAAAATCTTAAATAAAAACACTAAAGCTAAAATAATTCCTATTTAACTTAAATTCCACCCAAACTAAACTAATTAATTATTCATAATTCACTAAAAATCAACTAAAAATATTTGTTGAAATAACACACATCAATTATATACTGACAAATTCCAAATGATTCTTTGTTCAGATAATGAAATGCTTGTGGTGTTCGAAGACAAAGAGTTTATATTTCAGGATCACTGTTTAATTCTTCATTGTAATGCAAGGCTTGATTAGAGGCATATTCCAAACTTCATCTATTAGCCCTATAAATGCAATTTTTTTGTTCATTCATGCTTAAAATTATAAATTATGGACTTTTTAAGCTGGTCAAATTTAACATTGAATAATGAAAAAGAAAAATAAAAACTTAAAATTTGGTATTATATATTGCTGATTAACCTTTTTTTTTTTCAAACGAACCCTCACAACATTTCTTCTATAATTTATTAGTTAGTTTTTATGAAAATTGGGGATTGAACCCAACCTCCTTAATGCACCTATGCACGTAAGAATGGTGCTTGGTGCTATTGCACTACTTAAGGTAGGCATTCATTAACCATTTTGATTGGTAAGATTAAGTAAAATTAATTAAGGGGAAAATGTTAATGTATAATTGAGACTCGATCACAAAATGAAAATGGCTAAGTTTAAAAATATACCTTTCAATTGTCTTATATGTGCTTTGCTAGTGGGGTGTTATTTTTTCCTTTACTACCTTTTGCTTTATATTGGTATACACAATGTTATAATTTTAATTTGATGCCTTATGCTTCTTTTTGGTTTTTACTTGAAAGTTGGCACAACTTTTGACATATAAATTTAAATTTTTTTGGCAATTTATTATTATTTTTAATCTTCATAGAACCATAAATTAGGTGAAGTAGAATTTCAGAGAGTGTTAAAAACTATAATTTAAAAAAAATCAAAAGCAGAATTAAATAACATATACCAAAAATTATTGGAATAAACTAGCATGGGGACGTTCCCGTTTAAGCGATATCTTGGGTTTGAGTCCTAATATATGTAGCCATGTTGAATTAATTGTTAGGAGACCTTTGATGATCTTATAATCTTACTTACTGAATTAGTCATTGATAACTTATTTCTAGAACTCTTGAGTTGGAACTCTACAATGGATAAAAAAAAATCAAAGTGAGAGGTGAGGAGGATCCCCATAAATCTTCTAATACCTAAGTTAGAAAATATAGAGAGAGCATTTAGACAGATAAAGACAGCAATGAGTATGAGAGATTGGAATGAGTGAGAATGAGGGATATGGGGTCCTATTTATAAAGATAGTGATGCTCAAACTTAAGAGGAATAAAATTCCTCTTTGATGAAAGTCATATGCCTATTAGGACAGTTTTTCTTCCTATCCAAGAGTCTCTTTAATTGGAAATCTTTTTTTATTTGTCTTAGGTATCCTTCTTCTACAAGCAACTTGGTATAGAAAAATAAAGACTTTAATTAAATAGCAATATGCATATAGGGTATTAAGAGTCCCCTTAAAAGTATGTTCGGATATTTATTTCCAATATGTATGGGTCTGTAAAGTAAGGAAAAATGTCACTACATCTGACATGGAAGGGTGAACTGAGGCGGCCAACCTCAGCCACAAGAAAAAATGAAACTCGATATTGAGTCTTGAGGTCATTGTATAAGAATATCGTTGAAGTGCTAGCTGGACTTGAGTGACCTACTATAAAAATTCTTGGTGAAAGGGATTCACTCGCCCGTATGGGGACAATGTGGCGGAACCAGCCATCACTAGTGTTTTGATGCTTAGTGCATTAAAAACACGGCTCGAGTGCCAAACCTCAGTACTATTAAAGTGACCTAAGTGTACCAATTTCAGTCACTGGATTTAGATAATTGAGGCTTAGATGCTCAGTCCTATAACTCAAGGCTTACATGCTTGGAACCTTAGTACTATAAAAGCAACCTGAGTGTACTCGCTTTAGTTACTGAATTTAGATTATCAAGGCTTAAATGCTCAGTACTAGGACTCGAGGCTTACATGCTCGGAACCTCAGTACTATAGAAGTGACCTGAGGGTGTTAATTTCAGTCGCTGGACTTAGAATCTTAGTGCATTAGAAGTGTAGTCCAAGTGCCGATGGAGGAGACATGTGGCAGCGAGAGAAACAGGATTAACAACCACCATGTCTTTTCATTTTTCTTTAAATTTTGAATTATGTAACTGTCATGTCTATTCATGAGTCAGAAGATCAAATGTTTCAACTGCCATAATAATAATTGCTCGATTAGTGGGTTTTCTTATTTTCAGAATTGCCTTTGATGATATGAAAGAGATGAAAATGTTTATGAGGGCAATAATGGTTGTTCCAAAACCTTCTACTGTGCTATAAATAGATTAGACCCATTTGTTTATTGCACTTTCACTTTCTTGCTATCTTATTCCCTTTCCAAGTTTGCTTGTGTGTGTTCTTTGTCTTTAGAGCCTCCTTGAGCAAACTTGCACTCTACTTCCCAAGTGAAGCTTCTTTTCTCCTTCATACTACTTCTTTATATTTTCTTAATAGGATCTATAGCTCCTCAAGAGCAAATTAGTTCTGATTTATTTATCTCTAGGATAGATGAGGAAATGCTAAAATAGTACAAGAGAAGTTTTTGCATTTTCGCATTCCAGCAGACTTTGCTCTGCACACTATAGATAAGAACTTTAAAGCCCATATTCCTATGCTAGGTCTTAATAGATTAGTGGTATGCTTTGATCAATTAAAGGGAGGGATTAAAGTTCCTCTTAGACCCTTTTTTCAGAGCTTTCTAAATAGATATAATATAGCCCCTGGGCAACTCTACCCAAATAGCTACCAGATCTTAACCAGCTTTATAGAATTAATGCATGAGGAGGGTAGAGAGCCAACCTAGATGTCTTGTGATACCTCTATAGTTTGAATAAGAAAAAGGAAGAGATGATGTTCCAAACCATAGCCTCTTCTTAGAGCTTTCGAATCTCCATAAGAAATGGAGACATAGGTTTTTTTTATCATTGAAACAAATGTGGTTTGACAACTGCCACAATGTGAAGCATCCTTTAATGCTATTCAATAAGGATACAAAGATAGTTATAAGGCTTCATCTTCACAGCATAGCTAATGTAAGATCCGCCAAAAATCTATTTAAGAGATACCTTTGAAAAGTCTGTTTAGACCGTATACATCTCAGTGGTAAATTTTAAGATTTGGAAGGTATTACTCTGACTTTTATTTTTCTCTTTTATCTGTAAATGGCTAACTTTTTTGCCTTTACAAATGAGATTCAACTTGTAGATGACGAGCTAGAGACTCAGAAGGATTTTTATATTTCTTCTCCTATTTCCTAGCCTCCTGCTCTAAAGGTCTCCTTTGAGGCTACGCCCAGCTAGAAAGGAAAAGTTATGGCAGAAACTTCTCAAGTGGAGAAACCTGAGGGTCAGAAGAAGCGGGCCCTTAATGAAGACTCAGATGTTAAAGAGTTATATGAGGAGGTCTTCGTTAAGCAACCAAAGCTAAGCGGGAGTCCGAACATAAGGACCTGGATCTTGAAAAAGATGAAGCCTTAAAGCATCTTGAATGCATAAGTGAGGGATCAGTATTGTGATAACCCTGGTTTTAAATTATTTTATTAAATAATGAGATATACAGTGTTACTAAAAATTTAAAAGTTAAATTTAATTATTTTACTATTTTGTGATTAATTATTATTATTTGATGTTTAATTGAATTTTCTATGTAAAAATATTAATTTGGAACTTATTATTTTGGACGTTTAAATTCCATTGTGTATATATTTATTATTTTCGAATACTATTATTTAATAACATTAATTTAGTGCATGGTTATTTTAATATTCTTTTTTTTAAGCACATTATTATTATTATTATTATTATTATTATTATTATTATTATTATTATTATTATTATTATTATTATTATTATTATTATTATTATTACTACTACTATTGGTTGACATTATTGCATTATTAAATTATTTCATAAACATTGTTTATATTATAGTTATTTTTAATTGTGTTGTGTGTTATTATTATCGTGATTAATATTTCATTATTATTATCAATAGTCTTATTTTTATTGTTTAATACTATTATTCATATTATTCAATTATTTTATTAATAGTTTTAATTTTAATTGTTGTTAATTTAATACTGTGTATATTAATGTACATATATATATATATATGGATTAAAATAAGTGGTGGAGATTTATTTAGACTAAAGTTAAATTATATTATAACACATATATATGTATATTTAAATGAGTGGGATATTTTTTTTTATTATTATTTATGAGTGGTAGAGATTTAATTGAATTAAAGTTATTATTATTATTATTATTATTATTATTATTATTATTATGCATACAAAAACAGAAGTGTAGGATTTCCTCTTCTCCCCGTAAAATCTGACTCCTTCTTTGTCACTGTGCATCTTCTCCTTCCTCGCGATTCCTCAACCATTTCCAGCGCCACCTGAACCTGCCATGAGCCACCATCTCTTTTCTTCTTCTCCCCTACCTTCTTCTTCCTCTTCTCGCCGGTGGACAGCATGCAACAATGGCAGCAGCAAGCTTCCGTCGACTCCTTTGTCCTCCGGCCGCCACAGTTCATCTTCCTGATATCGTTTGACTCTCGGAGTTGGGTAGAAGCCAATCCTAGGCTCGGATCAAGTTCAAGCTCATTCTTTTTGTAAGATTTTGCTTGATTTTTAGATTATGGTTATTTGAGTTTTTATTTTTTTTTAGTTAGAAATTGTTGATTTATTGAGTTTTGTTTATGAAATATTTTTCTTGGTAACTCAAGCTTGCTAAAAATAATTTTTGTTATTTTTGTTTATTAGTTTAAAATATGGGTAATTTTGATTATTTTATTATTATTTAATAAATTTTTGTTAATTAGTTATATTAATTATAAAATTGGTTAAATTATTGTTATTATAGATTGTTACTAATTTTGAAGTTGAGAAATTATTTTTTTTTGGGAATTTTACATAATTTTTATGAATATTTTTAGTTTATGTAAATTTTGGAGTATTGAATTAGATGAGTATTTTGGTTGAATTTAAAGATTAATTGTGTGTTTGAGTTGATATTAAAATGTTATTTATTTATAAAATAATTTTTATGAATTTATATATTTTTATGGAATTTATATAATTTATGTGTATTTTGAATTATTAAGTTAAATAGGTAATTTTGAGGAAATTATTGATTAAATATGTGTTTTGATTGATATTAGTGTATTATATGATGATTAAATAATTTTAATGAGTTTCTATAATTTTTGAGAAAATCATTTAGTATATTTAAGTATATTGAATATTTGATATTATAGGGGTAAATGTGTAAATTGTGTTAATTATAGTTAAATATTATAATTTAGTTGATTTTACAATTATTTAAGGTATTAAAATGATTTTTACAAATTAATTACTATTTTTAACTAATTAATACTATTTTTCAAAAATTCTTTCAAATAATATATTATATATTATTTTGGAAATAAAAGGGGTTTTTAAACTAATTTTATTATATAATTTAACTATTTAAACAATTAAATGTGAATTTTGTTATATTATGTTAATAATTATAATAATTGAATTTTTATTAATATTAGATAATATTTGAGATTTTAATAGTTAATTGTGATAATTTTAGAATATTATGTAAATAATAAGTGTATTTGTTATTTTGAGATTAAATGTGTGTTTAATTATTTTTGTGATGCTAAATTGTGATTTTAAATACAATTTACAATTTATGTTAATTTAATTGTGAAATGGAGATTTTATTCCATTTATGAATTTTTATTATCAAATATTATTTAAATTAGACTTTTATGTTTAAATTGGAAAATAAAGGTTTTTTAAATTTTTTTTATGAGTTTTTTATGATTTTTATTATTTTACTATATATATTGTTAATTTGTGAATTGTGAACTTCGGTTGGTGATTTGTGGAGTTTGGAGTCCCAACCCGAGGTGTTAAGTATTTTGTGATTATAGAAGTGTGTTTTCTGTGCAGGATCGGCCCTACCTTTGTAGGGAGATGTCTATTTTACAGAGGAGACTCTGTTGAAATTTCGATAGATTTCTCGTAAAATGTGACAATCGGTCCGAGTCTAATTCTAAATTCTTGATTGAATCTGTCTATAGTAATCCTAGAAGTATAGAGTTAGAAGTTTATTCTGACGGTTATTATTATTTTATTTTTCTAGCTGCGTCGAGACTGAGACCTAACGGATCAGGCCCGCCGAGTTTGTCTCGTAGAGCGCTAACATGTGAGTTATTATACTGTATATATATGCATTGCATATTGGATGCATCACTTAGGATTTTTCATTTTCATTATATGTTTTTTTAAAAGTGATTTAATATATTTGGTATATCTAGTGTTGATTTAAATAATTATGCATGTTATTTTGATATATGCATGTTAAACAATTAGGTTTATATTTAATACATTTTAATATATATACATGTTTTAAAATGTACATTTAGTCATAATTATTTGATTGAATGATTAGTATACTTTAGGTATAGTTTCAATATATTTTAGGTTTATTGTTAAATAATTGCATGCTATATTATGAATCTACACTTATATTGTTTTTAAGTTTATTTTTGGTATATTTTTGATATATTTTCCAAGTAAATGCATGTTATATTATTGATACACACTTAATTGTTTTTAACTATATTAATGGTTTACCTTTAGTATATTTTACACTCTATTTGGCATATATATATATATATATATATATATATACACGGTTGATTTTACTAATATGAATATTTTTTTATATTAATTATTTTCAGAATGAATGATTTATGTAAATAAAGGATATCAATAGAACGTGCTTCGTAGTGGGCAGCACTAGGACGGTGTACGTACCGGTGCGATAGATATGGATTGAGTGAGAATTAATTTTAGTGATTATAATTAAGTTGATTGATTTGACTAAGATTAATAGTATGTTAGATACTATGATTGCGGGGCTAATCACACTGATAGTCAAATTGCTGGAGCTCGGTTGACTATGTGTCTCGGGGCCAGTCTACTGTCCATAGTGGAATGAATGATCTATTAGGTTGATTGAGATGTGAGGTAATAGATAGTGTGATTGCTGGAGCTCGGTTGACCAAGTGTCTTGGGGCCAATCACATTGACAGCCAGACTACTAGAGCTCGGTCGACTTAGTGTCTCGGGGCCAGTCTGTTGTCCAGATTGGAATAAGTGTTCTGTTTGGAATCAAGTGAGCCTGTATGGATAGAGTGATGATGGGGTTGATTGAGGTTGTTATTATTAGGGTTCTATGGATCCTTCATGAGCTAAACTAAACGTTTTCTGCATTTAGTATATTTACATAAGCAAAATTGGCATATGTGTGGAATGCGTGAATATATATATATATATATATATGAGAATGTATGATTGGATATGTTTTAGATTGCATGTATATATAGTATAATAATTCACTCAGTGAGGTCTGACCCTCCCCTCAATTATTTTTTTCAGGAGATCCTATATCGTCACACCTTTATAGTAGAGTTCCTCGCCGGTGTTGTTCTGTCCCAGCTATTTTATGTAAATGTATATATTCTGAACTCTGATTTGTATTCTAGAAACTACAGTAATAGTGTCATTGTATCAGAAGTATATTATTTTGTTTTGATATTAAATACTCTAAGAATCTGTATTTGAACAATGTACGAATATGTATTCATTTATGAAAGGATTTGGAGTATTTATATTATATATTGATTTGAAAAATTTTAATTCTGTCATACTTTTAATTATTTATCGTATGATTTTATTTTCTTAGGCTTGCTACGGGTTCCGGATTCAAAAGAATTCCCGTTCCCTAGCGCCAGTCATGGCCCCTATTTTGGGTCATGACAAAGTTGGTATCAGAGCCTAGTTTATAGATGTGGACCTAGCTTATTAAGTCGTGTTTTCTTTATAACTACTGCAGTTAAATTAGGTTCGATTATGTCTTTGAAAAGTCTTCCTTACATTAGGAATTCCGCGTAACCATTAGGGTGTATGTTGATGTTTTTTATTGGTTGAATTATTTGTTTTGTTTTGCTCTTTTCTAATTTCCTTGAGCTTAAGTCGCTCCATCGGTCGATGGGATCGATGATAGATAGTCTTTTGAGCATGAGGTTATACCCCCCTATGCAGCCTGTTAGGCGTAGGGGTGAAGGTGGACTTATAAGGCCTGATGATCGCTGATGACAATGGGAATAACTGAATGAAGAGCTGGTGGCTTAGCATTGCGATGATGTTGCTTCTGTAATAAGAGTTTCGCAGGGCGCAGTGTTGATACCTTCGATTGTATAATAGATGTAATTTCTATTTCAGCCGAGAACTCGGGATATGTCAATTCTACGAATATTCCATATTCTGAATCCTGTTGAGTTTCCATATCTTTTCAGCGTGATGAATGTGAATTGTTTCTTCTGTAGAGATAATATTGGTAATCAGTCTTTTTAAGTTGAGGTTGTGGTTACAGTTTCTGCCTTACTACACCTATCTAGTATAGGGCTAAGTCAGAGGCAACTGTAACTTAAGGGTTAAGGTAGTCATTGTAAGCAATACAAGCATTCTTTTTAAACTTGAACTTATAGCAATTGTGACTATGATAGCTGAGATTAATAAGAGCTTGATAGCATTTAGTCAAGTTTGACAGTTGTTTGAATATGCTTTGACGGAGGAATTGGAAAAATGTCTAATGAAGACGCAATACTCTTGTATCCTTATGGTAAGCTGTTAGTTTTGACTGCAACACATAATTTGAGTTAAAGAGGGATTTGTAAGATACTTCCGTCCACCTTTAAGGAAGGAAAATTACCTGCGTCAACTATTGCACAAAGCAAGAGAAGAGCAATCAGTTGAGAAGAATACCTATAAATTGTTCAATCTGCTACGTCATGTTGAAGACGTGCTACAGTATAAGAGGAGACTGGTAGAACTGTGTGTTACACGATTAAGTTTGATATATATGGGCATCTGAACCGAAAATTGAGATTCAGAGAGTTATTGTGAATTCAGTCTTTCGGATGTAATTGATCTTAGTGAGATGTAAAAGGGGTGTTTTAACACTATACAGTGGTTAATTGTTGGAGTAAAGAGGTGATTTCAGAATTCCTGATGAAGAAGAATTTAGATTTATTGGTGGTATGAGTTTTGCACCTCAGAATCTTATCTCCACTATCACTGCTAGGAAGATGCTGAGGAAGGGTTATCAGGAATACTTGGCATTAGTCAGGGATACTTCAGTGGAGAAGTTGTGCCTCACAGATGTTTCAATTTCCTGTGAGTTTCCTAATGTTTTTCATGATGAGTTGCTAGGTTTACCACCTCACAGAGATTGAATTATGTGTCGATGTGGTTCCTGATGTAGCTCCTATTTCAACATAACCCTACAGAATGGCTCTAATAGAGCTGTAAGAGCAATTATAAGATCTGTTAGACAAGGGTTTTGTCAGACCCAGTGTTTCTCCTTGGGGTACGTTAGTCCTGATGGTGAAGAAGAAGGACAGTACACCCAGACTGTGCATTAATTAGATAGGACTAAACAAGTATCCTCTCCCAAGGATAAATAATCTATCTAATCAACTTCAAGGTGCACAGTTTTTTTCCTAATATTGATTTGAAGTCAGGTTATCATTAGTTGTGGATCAGTTTATAGTAGTTTTCATTAATGATATACTAACGTATTCGAAGTAAATGAAAGGGCACATATATCACTTAAGGACTGTACTACAGACACTAAGAGAATGTCAGTTTTATGTTGAATTCATGAAGTGTGATCTTTGGTTAGAGAGTGTTATTTCTCTTAGACATGTGACATTTAAAGATAGTATTCAAGTTGACCCACAAAAGATCGAAGCAGTATTTGAGTGGCCCATCTGACATCATTACAACATTTCATCATATCATTATAACATCTCATTACAGCATTTCATCACGACATTTCATTCTAGCATTTCATCATAACATTTCTTCATAACATTCATCATAGCATGTCATCATGACATTTCACTATAGAATGACCTGTTGATAAGAGATGCACAAGTTAATTGTATAGGGTTGACGGTGTAATCTGAGAAAGAGATTCTATATAAGCTGCGGAATGAACTTACAGTGTACATCCAAATGTTACCAAGAAGTATCACAGTATTCAGGATCAGTACTAGTGGGTTGAATTGAAGAAGGATGTGACTAATTGTATTTCTAAGTGTTTAATTTGCCAGTTGGTGAAAGCTGAACATCAGAAGTCTTTTGGGAAGTTTCGATCTCTTTTGAACTTTAGGTGGAAATGAGAGAGAGAATTGCTATGATTTTTGTGGTTGGATACCTCATTCGAAGGGTTAATATAATTCCATTTAGGTGACTGTAGATAAATTGGCCAAGTCAGCTAATTTTTTTGCCAGTGAAATACCTGTGTCCATTGTATATGGTAAAGATACAACGTTTGCCTCTCAATTTTATCAGAAATTGCCGAAAGTAATAGGCACTTGGTTGGATTTCAATACTGCTTTTCACCCTCAGATAGATGACAGTCTAAGAGAATGATCCAAACACTAAATAATATGTTGAAGATGTGTGCTTTGGATCTGAGAGGTAGCTAGGTTGATTATATGCTACTTGTAGAATTTGCTTGTAATAACAACTACCATAGCAGTATTGGAATGACACCACATGAGACTTTTATGGAACGAAGTCTTAACTAGATATGAGATGGTTTAGAATGCAGCGGAGAAAATTGTTGTGATCAGAAGAGCTTATCTGGGAGACTAAAGTTGAGATACGAGCCTCTTACCCGTATCTCTTTCCTCCTTGATTCTTATATTTTCTTGTCTTTGAATTCGAGGACGAATTCTTATAAGGAGGGGAGACTGTGATAACCCTGGTTTTAAATTATTTTATTAAATAATGAGATATGCAGTGTTAATAAAAATTTAAAAGTTAAATTTAATTATTTTACTATTTTGTGATTAATTATTATTATTTTATGTTTAATTGAATCTTCTATGTAAAAATATTAATTTGAAACTTATTATTTTGGACGTTTAAATTCGATTGTGTATATATTTATTATTTCCGAATACTATTATTTAATAACATTAATTTAGCGCATAGTTATTTTAATATTCTTTTTTTTAAGCATATTATTATTATTATTATTATTATTATTATTATTATTATTATTATTATTATTATTATTATTATTATTACTATTGGTTGACATTATTGCATTATTAAATTATTTCATAAACATTGTTTATATTATAGTTATTTTTAATTGTGTTGTGTGTTATTATTATCGTGATTAATATTTCATTATTATTATCAATAGTATTATTATTATTGTTTAATACTATTATTCATATTATTCAATTATTTTATTAATAGTTTTAATTTTAATTGTTGTTAATTTAATATTGTGTATATTAATGTACATGTGTATACCTATATATATATATATATATATATATATATATATATATATATATATGGATTAAAATAAGTGGTGGAGATTTATTTAGACTAAAGTTAAATTATATTATAACACACACACACACACATATATATATATATATATATGCATACAAAAACAGAAGTACAGGATTTCCTCTTCTCCCTGCAAAACCTGACTCCTTCTTTGTCACTGTGCATCTTCTCCTTCCTCGCGATTCCTCAGCCATTTCCAGCGCCACCTGAACCTACCATGAGCCACCATCTCTTTTCTTCTTCTCCCTTACCTTCTTCTTCCTCTTCTCGCCAGTGGACAACATGCAACAATGGCAGCAGCAAGCTTCCGTCGACTCCTCTGTCCTCCGGCCGCCTTCTCCCGGTATCGTTCAACTCTCGGCGTTGGGTATAAGCCGATCCTAGGCTCGGATCAAGCTCAAACTCATTCTTTTGTAAGATTTTGCTTGATTTTTAGATTATGGTTATTTGAGTTTTTATTTTTATTTTGTAGTTAGAAATTGTTAATTTATTGATTTTTGTTTATGAAATATTTTTCTTGGTAACTCAAGCTTGCTAAAAATAATTTTTGTTATTTTTTTTATTAGTTTAAAATATGGGTAATTTTGATTATTTTATTATTATTTAATAAATTTTTGTTAATTAGTTATATTAATTATGAAATTGGTTAAATTATTGTTATTATAGATTGTTATTAATTTTGATGTTGAGAAATTATTTTTTTTTTGGGAATTTTACATAATTTTTATGAATATTTTTAGTTTATGTAAATTTTGGAGTATTGAATTAGATGAGTATTTTGGTTGAATTTAAAGATTAATTGTGTGTTTGAGTTGATATTAAAATGTTATTTATTTATAAAATAATTTTTATGAATTTATATATTTTTTATGGAATTTATATAATTTATGTGTATTTTGAATTATTAAGTTAAATAGGTAATTTTGAGGAAATTATTGATTAAATATGTGTTTTGATTGATATTATTGTATTATATGATGATTAAATAATTTTAATGAGTTTCTATAATTTTTGAGAAAATCATTTAGTATATTTAAGTATATTGAATATTTGATATTATAGGGGTAAATGTGTAAATTGTGTTAATTATAGTTAAATATTATAATTTAGTTGATTTTACAATTATTTAAGGTATTAAAATGATTTTACAAATTAATTACTATTTTTAACTAATTAATACTATTTTTCAAAAATTGTTTTCAAATAATATATTATATATTATTTTGGAAATAAAAGGGGGTTTTAAACTAATTTTATTATATAATTTAACTATTTAAACAATTAAATGTGAATTTTGTTATATTATGTTGAATAATTATAAAAATTGAATTTTTATTAATATTAGATAATATTTGAGATTTTAAAAGTTAATTGTGATAATTTTAAAATATTATGTAAATAATAAGTGTATTTGTTATTTTGAGATTAAATGTGTGTTTTATTATTTTTGTGATGCTAAATTGTGATTTTAAATACTATTTACAATTTATGTTAATTTAATTGTGAAATGAAATTTTTATTCCATTTATGAATTTTTATTATCAAATATTATTTAAATTAGACTTTTATGTTTAAATTGGAAAATAAAGGTTTTTAAATTTTTTTTTATGAGTTTTTGATGATTTTTATTATTTTACTATAAATAATGTTGATTTGTGAATTGTGAACTTCGGTTGGGGATTTATGGAGTTTGGAGTCCTAACTCGAGGTGTTGAGTATTTTGTGATTATAGAAGTGTGTTTTCTATGCAGGATCGGCCCTACCTTTGTAGGGAGAGGTCCATTTTACAAAGGAGACTCTGTCGAAATTTCGATAGATTTCTCATAAAATGTGGCAATCGGTCCGAGTCTAATTCTGAATTCTTGATTGAATCTGTCTATAGTAATCCTAGAAGTATATAGTTAGAAATTTATTCTAATGGTTATTATTATTTTATTTTTCTAGCTATGCCGAGACCGAGACCTAACGGATCAGACCCGCTGAGTTTGTCTCGTGGAGCGCTAACATGTGAGTTATTATACTGTATATATATGCATTGCATATAGGATGCATCACTTAGGATTTTTCATTTTCATTATATGTTTTTTTAAAAGTGATTTAAATTATAATATATTTGGTATATCTAGGGTTGTATTTATATATATATATATATATATATGCATGTTAAATAATTATGCATGCTATTTTGATATATGCACGTTAAACAATTAGGTTTATATTTAATACATTTTAATATATATATATATATATATATATATATATATATATATATATGTGTGTGTGTGTGTGTGTGTGTGTGTTTTAAAATGTACATTTAGTCATAATTATTTTATTGAATGATTAGTATACTTTAGGTATAGTTTCAGTATATTTTAGGTTTATTCTTAAATAATTGCATGCTATATTATGAATCTACACTTAAATTGTTTTTAAGTTAATTTTTGGTATATTTTTGATATATTTTCCAAGTAAATGCATTTTATATTATTGATACACACTTAATTGTTTTTAACTATATTAATGGTTTACCTTTAGTATATTTTGCACTTTATTTGGCATATATATATATACCCAAAATATACTGGGTATATTTTAGATATATTTTTGGTATATATATATATATACAGTTGATTTTACTAATATGAATATTTTTTTATATTAATTATTTTCAGAATGAATGATTTATGTAAATGAAGGATATCAATAGAACGTGCTTCCTAAGGGGCAGCACTATGACCGTGTATGTACCGGTGCGATAGATAAGGATTGAGTGAGAATTAATTTTGGTGATTATAATTAATTTGATTGATTTGACTAAGATTAATAGTATGTTAGATAGTGTGATTGCGGGGCCAATCACACTAACAGTCAGACTGCTGGAGCTCGGTTGACTATGTGTCTCAGGGCCAGTCTACTGTCCATAATGGAATGAATGATCCATTAGGTTGATTGAGATGTGAGGTAATAGATAGTGTGATTGCTGGAGCTCAATTAACCAAGTTTCTCGGGGCCAATCACACTGACAGCCAGACTACTGGAGCCAGACTACCATAGCCATTAATTTTGAAAAGAAATTGGAGAAGGTGAAGGCAGCATTGGAGCTCTCCCAAACCAAG
The DNA here is from genome assembly GCA_947683625.1 of Mallotus nudiflorus. Taxonomy (NCBI): domain Eukaryota; kingdom Viridiplantae; phylum Streptophyta; class Magnoliopsida; order Malpighiales; family Euphorbiaceae; genus Mallotus; species Mallotus nudiflorus. The sequence goes on along the minus strand of CANTUR010000126.1, from coordinate 3,323,183 downwards.
CACATAAAGGCGAGATCTGAGGCTAAGGTGAGCTAGAAGAGGGTGCAGGAGTTGGAGCACAACCAATCTCAACTTACAACCAAAATTAAAGGCCAAGATTATCGGATTATAACTTTGGAGGAGAAGCTAGCTAAAGCTGAGAAATCCTATACGGATGATAAAAGAAGCTACTAGAACATGGTTACAGGGTTTCACAAAGCCTACAAGTCTGAATGTTGGAGAGTCTTGCTCACCTAAAACTTGAATCTAGACTTCATAGACTTGGATAAAATAATGCCTGCCGATCTGGCCAGGATAGTTGTCGAAGAGGATGCTCCGAGTAAGGCTTCTTCCAAGCGGTTGAAGAATCCTAAAAAATCAACCAATACTACCATTGATAAATCATCTGTTGTGCAACCAAAAAATTTGAGGCCTGCTAGGGAGATGTCTATCAGTACTATCTCTGTTAGACCTAATCCAACCTCTATGTTTAAGTCTCCTTTCTTCTGAGCTTCATGATACTTAATTATTAATTACTTACTTGATAATTTTTCTTTTATTTTTGGAAAACGATGTAATACAATATTTCCATTCATAAATGAAGTATTTTATTTATTGAAATTATGAGTACATTTCTTAATAATATCTCTGGAGACTATCCGAGCTCCAATAACGCTAGAACTCTTTTCCCTATCTATCTTTGATCTTGTATGCCCCTTTGGTTGTCTTCTCAATGACTTGATAAGGACCTTCTTAGTTAGGTCCAAGCTTACCTATGCCAGAGTTACCCTTGCCAATGTCAGCTCTTTTAAGTACCCAATCTTTGAATTTAAAGTGTTTTGGTGGGATGTGCTGATTGTGATATTTGATGACCTTCTGCCTCTAGGCTTTTATGACAATCTTCTCTTCAAGTAACTCCAGACATATTCGAGCATTGATGTTATTAACTTTTTGATCAAGATTCTCATTGATCTAGCAACTTGATGATCCAATCTCCACTGGGATTACTGTATCCATCCTATAAGTTAGTCTGAAGGACGTTTCTCCAATGGAGGTTCTAGGTATAGTCCTATAGGCCTGGACAACGTTGTTTCATCGATCAAGTTCCCCTTCTTTTCATCAAGTCTTTTCTTTAGCCCTTACATGATGATTCTGTTAGTGACCTCTGTCTGTCTATTCATTTGTAAATGAGCTACGAAGGTAAATTGGAGCTTTATTCTAAGATGCAAATAAAACTTTCTAAACTTCTCATTATCGAACTACTTCCCATTGTCTGTTATCAAGGTATATGGGATTCTGAATCTACAAATGATTTCTTTTCAAAAAAAGTGTTGAATTCAGACTTTAATGATGGTTGGTATAACTTCAACTTCTATCCATTTGGTGAAGTGGTTTATAGCCATGATTAGGAACTTCTTCTAGGAGGTTGAGGTAGGAAAGGGACCCAGGATGTCCATCCCCCATACTGCGAAAAGCCAAGTGCTCCCAATCGGATGCTAAAGATTAAAAGGCTTATGGCTGAGGTGGGCAAATTGCTGACATTTATGGCATTCTTGAGTCAGGTTTTGAACATCTCAGGATATGGTAGGCTAATAATATCCCTGTAGCAATGCCTTTATAATTAATGAATGATAAGATTCATGTGCTTTATAAATTTCTTCATGGATTTCCCTAAGTACATAATTTCCTTCTTTTGGTAATACACATTTAGACCATGGGTATGAGAGAGACCTTTTGTAGAGTTCCTTGTGGCGGATGGAGTAGTGCGCGACCTTTATCTTCAACTTCTGAGCTTTCATCTTGTCTTTTGGAAGTACCCAATGTTCAAGATATTGAATGATCATCCATTCTACTACTTCCTATATATGCATGATCTCTAGGTCCTCATTGCTTTGCTTTATTGGTGCTTTTGTGAGCTCGAGTTCTTTAAGTGTCTGACTATCTTCGCCCATTGATTTAACTAGTAGATCAACTTCATGATTTTCACTTCTAGGGATTTAGATGATTTGACATTATCCTTCCTCTTGCTCAAGCTTTTTTAGGAGTTGTCTGACTTTCTCGACATATATAGCGATACTCAGGTCCTTAATTTAGAATGTCCCTTTAACTTAGTTTACCACTAGTTATGAATCCGAATATATCTTAAGATGCTCAGCTTTGACCTCAGTAGCCAACTTTAACCTCGTGATGAGTGCTTCATACTCGACTGCATTATTAGTGGTGTTGTACTTTATCTAGACTGTATATCTGATAATGACTTTGTGTGGCCCTTTGAGAATGATTCCAGCACCAGATCCTTAGATGGATGAAGCTCCATCAATATAGAGCTTCCATTCAGGACATTCAAAAGGAGTGAGATTTCCTGTTGTCATCTTTTATATAAAGTCTGCTAAAGTTTGAGCTTTTATTTGTTGCCGAGGTTCATAGCTGATGTCAAATTCTCCGAGCAATATTGACCATTGAACTAGTCTACTAGATGTTTCAGGTCATTATAAGATTTTCTTTAGAGGAAACTAGTTCTTATAATGATTGAATGGGCTTGAAAATAGTGCCAAAGTTTGTGAGATGTGTGGACAAAGCCATAGCTAACTTATCTAGTTTGGGATACCAGATTTTTGAACCTCTGAGTATCTTGCTGATATAGTATACTAGAATTTATTGATTTCCTTCTTCCTTCACTAGTATTGAAGCAATTGATCCCTAACTAATAGAGAGGTATATGTACAGTGTTTCTCCAGGAATTAGCCTATTGAGTAGAGGTGGTGAGGACATAGATTTCTTAATATCTTTAAAAGTTGTTTAGCATTCTTCATTCCACATAAACTTCTTGGAATTTTTCAAGGCTCAAAAAAGTGTTAGACACCGCTTGGCTGAACAAGAGATGAAAAACCTTAAGGCTGTTATTCTACCATTTAGCTTCTGCAGCTCGTTGATTATTGTCAGAGCTTTCATTTTAAGAATGGCATCCATCTTCTTTGAGTTAACTTTGATTCCCTTGTGGCATATCATGAATCTAAGAATTTTCCTGCCTTTACTCTAAAAACACACTTCTTTAGATTTAGCTTGATAGAGTATTAGTTCATTGTTGCAAGGGTTTAGTCAAGGTCATTAGAATGCCGCTCAACATGTTGGCTCTTGATGATGATGTCGTCCATATATACCTCCATATTATTTCCAATTTGATCCTAAAACACATGATTCATCAACCTTTAATATGTTTCTTTGGTGTTCTTTAGCTCAAAAGGCATAACTTTTTAGCAATAAAGACCTTCATAGGTGATGAATGACATCTTTTCCTGATCTTCTTTCTTTATTGGTATTTGCTGGTACTCTTTTGCAGCATCCATAAAGCTATATAAGCAGTGATTAGCAGTGGAGTCTACTAGTTGATCTATCTTTAGTAGCAACGGATAGCTATCTTTAAGGCATGCTCTATTAAGGTTGCTATAATCCACAAACATCATGTATTTGTTATTGAACTTCTTCACCAGCACCATGTTAGCCACCCATTTTGGGTGTGTGACTTCTTTGATAAATCCAGCTTCCAACAACTTCTTTATTTCTTCAGCAATTATCTTCTGTCTTTTGTACGTTAAGGTCCTCTTTTTCTGAACGACTGGCTTTACTACTAGTTTGATGTTTAAACTATGTGAAGTAATTTGAGGATCTACTCTAGTGATTTTAGATGCTTTAATGGCAAAGCTACCTGAGTGTTTAATGAGGACCTTGTTTATTTCGTGTTTATCTTTGCCATCGAGCTCGTTGTCAATCCTTACTATCTTTTCATTGGCGATATGTAATGTTTGAACCTTGTCAATTGGCTCAGGGTTGACTAATTGTTTCTTTGTTTCCCAAGATTCTAGGGGGAATGCCTCCATCTGAGGTTTGACTGCCATCTGGTAGCATTGCCTAGCCATGTGTTGATCCCCGTAAATTGTTAGGACTCGGCCTTTAATAGGAATCTTCATGGTCAAATGTCGGATCCTTGTGATTGCATTAATCTCGTAAAGTATTGGTTGGCCTATGATGTCGTTGTATATGAGCAGGAGATCCATTATATCGAACAGAGCCTTAACCACTTTCACTTCTCTAGTATCTCAACCTCCAAATTCAAGACTTAGCTCTATTAATCCCATTGGTTGTGTGGTTCCCTCGTAAAATCTTGTAATGGAATTCTGAATAGCTTTCAAATCAGTAACAGAACCTCCCATTTCTTTATAGGCTTTTCAAGAGAGTGCGTTAATATAATAACCCTAGTTTTTAAATTATTTTATTTTAAAACAGGATATGCAGTGTTAATAAAATATAAAATTATAATTGATTATTTTATTATATTGTGGTTAATATTCATTATTTCATGTTTAATCAAAATTTTCTATGTAAATATTTATTTTAAAACTTATAATTTTAGAGATTTATTTACATTATATTTATTACTTTGAGAAGTATTTTAATAATATTATTTAAGTACTAATGTTGTTTTATTTTTAAAATGATGTTTATTATTATTATTATTATTATTATTATTATTATTATTATTATTATTATTATTGTTGTTGTTGTTGTTATTATTATTATTATTATTATTATTATTATTACTAAAATGCATTGTTGCATGATTATATTATGTGTTATTATATATATACACACACACACATATATTAGGGTTATTATTATTATTTTAATTGTATGTGAATTTATATATGTGTGTGTGTGTATATATATGAATGTATATGTGTGTGAGGTTAGTATATATGTATATGTATATATATATATATATTGTATTATTATAATATAAAGTATTATATATATACACACACATTAAAAACAAAAACATTACTTTCTTCTTCCTCCCAGTAACCGGACCCACCATCCTGCCTCCTCTGTCTGTCATGTCGTTCCCTTACCATCGGTGTGCCGTCCGACCTTCCAGCAGCTCCAGTTGCCTTCCACTATCTTCCACCTTCTTCTCTGGTGTTGACGAGCGACTGTGGTAGCAAGAAATCGAAATTTGAGCTTTCCAGCATTCCTCCTTCATCCGGCCACCATTCTTCATGATTCCGGTATCCCTGAGCTCCTCAAGCTCTGGTGAACTCAACCCTAGCTCCGGTTTAAGCTCTAATCCCTCCATTTTTGTTGTTTCTTGAATTTTTAGTTTCGATCACTTAGGGTTTTTTATTTTTTTTAGGGTGTTAATGGTTCATTCATGAAAAATTCCTTTACAAATGTTGATTCTACTAGCTTAAGCTACTCCCATGAATTTTTGTGTGATTTTTGTGAATTTTTTATAATTTTATTATTATTTTATTATTTTCGTAAATAAATTATAGAAATTATGAAATTATGATTTTTGATGTTATTGATGGTTATTGGTAATTTTAGAATTTAATTTATAATTTTTGTGTAATTTCTATAATTATTTTTAGTTTATGTTAGTTTTGGAAATATAGGTTAAATATATATTTTGTTAGTAATTATTGGTTAATTAAGTGTATTTGTTGATTTTAATGAATAATATGTTGAGAAAATAATTTTTGAGTAGTTATATAATTTTTATTGAATTTTAAAATATTATTAGTATTTTATGTGTATTTTTAAATATTAGGGGTAATTTGGTGATAATTTTAGTTAAATATTAAGTTTAATTGGCTTTAATAATTATTTGAGGTATAAAAATGATTTTTACAAATTATTTATTAATTTTAACTAATTAATACTATTTTTTGAAAATTATTTTCAAATGATATATAATATACTATTTTTGTAAATAAATGGATTTTTAGTAATTTTTAATATGTTTTTAGGCTAATTAAGTAATTTGGATTTATAAAATGAATTTCTATAAATATTTATGGAATTATTGAGAAATGTCGATTTTTAATAATATTATATTATTAATTAGGGTTTTTAAGTAATTATTGGTAAATAATTACCTTTAGTGTTTTAATACTTAAATTGCCATATTTTGATACTTAAAGGGTATTTTTGGTATTTTTGGTATTTATTAAATTTTTATATATTTTATTGTGTTATTTGAATTTTTGGTGAATTGTGGACCTCGGTTGGGGAATTTCAGTAGTTTGGGATCCTAACCGAGGTTGTGAGGATTTGTGTATTCGAAGTGTATTTTTCTTATAGGATCGACTCTACTTTTTAGTAGAGAGATGTCCGTTTTATAGAGGAGGTTCAACTGAATTTTTGGTAGAATTCTCGTAAAATGTAACATCGGGTCTAATTATGATTCTGTGTCTGTCTTTATTTTGTAATTCTAGATCGAGTCTTTAGAAGCCTAAGTTAGATATATATTCTAATTTGTGATCGCTTTTATTGTTTAGTTGCATCAAGATCGAGGTCTAGCAGACCAGGCCCGTCGAACCAGTCTTAAGGAGCACATCCCTGTGAATTATTATTATATATATACATTGCTCTAGATTGCATGTTTTAGAATTATATGTTTTAAATGTAAAGTTTTGCATAATTGCTTTATTAAATGCTTAAGTATAATTTAGGTATATTTTTAGTATATTATTGGTATATTTTAAAATAAATGGATGCTTTCTTTTTTATTTATGTTCAAATTATATCTAAGTATATTATTGGTTGATTTTGAGTATATTTCATGATTTAATTGAATTTATTTTACGTATATATACTTGAAATATACTCAGTTTATTTTAGGTATATTTCTGGTATATATATGGTTTATTTGATCATTTTGAATGCCATTGTACATATTATTTATTCTCGAATGTATGTTGTCACGACCCAAAACAGGGGCCATGACCGACGCTAGGGAACGGGAATTCTTTCGAATCCGGAACCCGTAGCAAGCCTAAAAATAAAATAAAACATGCAATAATAACAATAACAATATTATATGCAGCGGAAATAAAAATCATAAATATAATAATAACATTTTCATCACTGGATTTAAATCAAATCTCATCTCATCACATATATATAAATCCTTTTAATACAAATCCAGTTTCAATATAATACATCTCTTTAAATAAAATACATGAAATCCCACATTTTAATTCACAACTACTACAGTGTCTAGATTATAAAAATAAGACTCAAGTAAATAATTTACACAAAGAAGCCGAGGTGGAAGAAATCCGGCGTATCGACCTGCTATTGAGGTTTGAAGATGTTGACTCTCCTGAAAAATAGTCAACGGAGGGGAGTCAGACCTCACTGAGTGAATTACTATAATATATATACATACACACTAAATGATAATGCATACAGTCAACAGTATATATCTAATATATATATACAGGCAATTACACACAGATGCAATAAAAATCATTTATATATTTTATCTGAAAATCATCTTTTATGAAGGATCAAATAGAACCCTATGATATCGAAAACCTCAGATAGTGTTAGACAACACTCTAGCCACACAGGCTTACTTATTCCAAATATATCCACTTAATCCATTTGGACAGTAGACTGGCCCCGAGACACTAAGTCAACCGAGCTCCAACAGTCTGACTGCCAGTGTGATTGGCCCCGAGACACTTGGTCAACCGAGCTCCAGCAATCACACCCAAATCCCATCACACACATCAATAATCATAATCAATCAATATCCGCAAATGGTTAGTAATATAGCCTACTTGCTATAAGCGTACCGGTACGTACTCGGTCCTAGTGCTGCCTACTAGGTAGCACGTTCTATTGATATCCTTCATTAATGAATATAAAACATTCATTCACAAATAAATGATGCATGAATTTAAATAACACAACAAAATAAACCATATATATACTGGAAATATACCAAAAGTAAACCAGGTATATTTCGAGTATATATATGTCAAATAAATTCAATCAAATTATAACTTAAGCTAGAAATATATTTAAAAACATTTTAAATATAATTTATTAACAAAACATGCATATAATTTAATAAATACCAAAAATACACCAAAAATATACTTAAATAAAAATCACATTATTTATGCATTTTAATCAAAATAAAACATATATTTCTAAATCATGCACCCTAAGCATATATATATAGTATAGTAACTCACCCTAGTGCGCTCCACGAGATGGATCCGACGGGCCTGGTCCACTAGGCCTCGGTCTCGGTGTAACTAGACAAACAATAAATAACCGACATTAGAATAAACCTAACAGAAATCCTAAAATTCGATCTAGACTATTAAACACAGAATCAGAATTAGGGTTCGACCGGATATCACGTTTTACGAGAATTCTACCAAAAATTCGGCAGAACCTCCCCTGTAAAACGGACATCTCTCTACTCAAAAGAGTAGAGCCGACCCTGCAAAGAAACACACTTCGAAAAACAGGCTCAACACTCAACCACAACCCCTCGGTCGGACTCCAAACTACAATCTACTGACCGGGGTCCACAATCACAGAATAATTCCAGAAATATCAAAAATATCCTTATAACATAGAAATTTATTTTATAAGTAGAAATTACATAATTAACCTTAAAACACTGTAAAAACCGATAAAAACTCATTTTATTAGAAAAAATCGTATATTATATATATAATTAAAAATAATTCACGAAAAATAGTTTTAATTAGTTAAAAATACCAAATAATTTGTAGAAATCATTTTTATACCTTAAATAACTATTAAAACCAATTAAATTACATTTTTAGCCAATTTAGGGTAAAATTACCAAAATACCCCTATATATATAAATATACTTAAATTACTTCAAAAATTCACCAAAAATTATAAAATTATCCAAAATTAACTTTCTCAACATATTTATCAATAATATCAATAATTAAACTCAATTAACCAATTAAATTCAATTAAAAACATAATTAACCTTAATTTCCCAAAATTACATAAACTTCAATAATTCAAAATAAATACATAGAAATTCATAAAAATTCCAAATAAATTCCTATAATTCATTTAAACACCTAATTTAACCATAAAACACAATTTCATAATTTAAATAATTAATTTCCGAAAATTAGAGAATAATATTAAAATATTCAAAAATACCTAAAAATCCAAAAAATCTCCAAAAATTCCAAAAAAATTCATACATGAAGATTAAGCTACTAGGATCAACATTTGTGAAGGGAGTTTTCATGAATCAATCAATTCAAAGCTCAAAAAAATAAAAAACCCTAATGTGACCGAATTGGAAAATTCAAAACCTAAGCAATTCTAGACCATTTAAGCTCAAACCAAAGCTAGAATCACACTCACCGGAGCTCAAGGAGAATAAAGAGACCGGCGATGTCAAAAATGGTGGCCTGAATCGGCGTCGACGACGAGGAGAGGAAGTTTCGGCCAAAAATGGAAAAATAGCTCGCCGGTGCCGGGGAAGGAAGCTGTTGGCAGCGGGGGACGATTGGGAACGACGGTGGCAAGCCGGGAGGCACACCGACGATAGGTGATCGGCGTGACAGACGGTGGTGAGGGGTGGTCGGGCACTCGGGAGGGAAAGGAAGAAGAAGAAAAAGAAAAAGAAAGAAAAGAAAAAGAAAAGAAAAAGAAAAAGAAAAAGAAAAAGAAAAAGAAAAAGAAAATAAAATAAAATAATAAAATAATAATAAAATAATTTTAATAATTTAATAATAAATAAAATAATTAAATAATAATAAATAAATAAATAAATAATAAAATATTAGGGTAATATATATTAAACCCTAATTAAATAAATATCGCACACATACACGGTGTTTAGTAATTTTAAAAATACATATGAGTTCATGCAAGTCCGAAAATATATTTAAAATAATTAATAATAAATTATTTACGTGAAAATTTTCCCGAAAATGAAAGTCCCTGGAAAATTTTACGTAAAGCACTGTAAATAATACACAATAATTAAAATAGGTTTTAAATACATATCAACTCGTAAAAATATCATATATATATTCAAAATTTATTAACACTGTATATCCCAGTACAGTGTAAAAATATTTTAAAAACACGGGATATTACAGTCTTCCCCCCTTACAAGAATTCGTCCCCGAATTCCAAAAAGAAAAGATTACAGGATTAGGAAGGAAAGAGATACGGGTAAGAAGCTCGCATCTCAGCTTCAGTCTCCCACGTATGCTCCTTGACTCTATCGCTACACCATAGAACCTTGACCATCAGAATCTGCTTCGATCGCAACTGTCAAACTTGATAATCAACGATCGCCACAGGTTTTTCCACAAACGTCAAATCTTCACTCACTTCTACACTGTCGAGCTGCAACATGTGTGAAGGATCTGAGATATACTTCCTCAACATCGAGATATGAAATACTGGATGCACCTGTGACATACTCGGAGGCAAATCCAACCGATATGCAACAATGCCAACTCTCTCCAGAATCTCAAACGGTCCAATATATCTCGGTGCTAACTTACCCTTCATGCCAAATCTCATCACACCCTTCATTGGAGATACTTTCAGAAAAATAAAATCTCCAACCTGAAACTCCACATCTCTGCGCCTAGGATCCGTATAACTCTTCTGTCTGCTAATTGCGGTCTCTAATCTTCACTTAATCACGGTGACTTTCTCTACAGCATCCTGAACCATCTCAGGTCCAATCAAAACTCTCTCACCAATCTCATCCCAACTCAGAGGGGATCTACACTTCCTTCCATACAACACCTCATATGGTGCCATGCTAATACTGCTATGGTAGCTGTTATCATATGCAAACTCAACAAGTGACAAATGATCATCCCAGCTACCTCCCAGATCCAAGACACACATCCTCAACATATCTTCCAGTGGCTGGATCATCCTCTCAGACTGGCCATCTGTCTGAGGATGAAAAGCAGTACTGAAATCCAACCTAGTGCCCATCGCTTCCTGCAACTTCTGCAAAAAACGAGAAGTAAACACCGAACCTCTATCTGACACAATGGACACAGGTACTCCATGAAGGCATACGATATGCTTCACTACAACTTCGCCAATCTAGCAACTGAATATGTGGCTTTCACAGGCAAGAAATGTGCAGACTTCGTCAATCTATCTACAATCACCCAGATAGAATCGTATCCATCCTTCGAACAAGGTAAACCGACCACAAAATCCATAGCTATCCTTTCCTACTTCCACTCGGGAATAGGAAGAGGCTGAAGCTTCCCAAACTGCTTCTGATGTTCGGCTTTCACTTCCTGACACATCAAACACTTAGCAACATAATCAACAACATCTTTCTTCAATCTATCCCACCAGTATAGATCTCTGATACTGTGGTACATCTTAGTAACACCTGGATGTACGCTATAAGCTATAGAGTGTGCTTCCTCTAAAATCTCCTCTCTCAAATCATCCACATCAGGAACACACAATCTACCACTGATCCACAACACACCATCATCATCGAGTGTGAAATCAGAGAACTTCCTTGCTCGAACATTCTCTGTAAGCTCTTCCAGAATGGGATCTCGGCTCTGAGCTGCTTTAATTCTATCCCTCAGTACAGATCGTACTTTAAACTGAGCTAGCAGTCCACCTGATCTACTAATCTTCATCATCAGACCTTGATCCACCATCAGATGCAATTCCTGGATCAATGGTCTCCTCTCAACACTGATGTGAGCAAGACTACCTGAGGACTTTCTACTCAAGGCATCTGCTACCATATTAGCTTTACCCGGATGATATAAGTCTCACAATCATAATCCTTCAACAGTTCCAACCATCTTCTCTGCCTCAGATTCAAATCTCGCTGCTGAAAAATGTACTTAAGGCTCTTGTGATCAGTAAATATCTCACAAGTCACCCCGTACAGATAATGTCTCCAGATCTTCAAAGCAAAAATCACTGCAGCCATCTCAAGATCATGTGTAGGATAGTTCTGCTCATGCTTCTTCAACTGCCTCGAAGCATAGGCTATCACCCTTCCATTCTGCATCAATACACAACCAAGACCAATTCTAGAGGCATCACAGTAAACTGTGAACTTATCCACACTATTAGGCAAAGCTAACACTGGCGTTGTGGTCAACTTCTCCTTCAACAACTGAAAACTATTCTCACAAGCTTCTGACCACTCGAATCTAACATTCTTCTGAGTCAAGCGAGTCATAGGGGCTGCAATTCTAGAAAAATCCTGCACAAACCGCCTATAATACCCGGCTAAACCCAGAAAACTTTGAATCTCTGTGACAGAAGTAGGTCTAGGCCATTGAGATACTACCTCAATCTTCTGTGGATCAACCTGAATACCTTCTTTAGACACTATGTGTCCAAGAAAAGAAACACTCTCCATCCAGAAATCACACTTCGAGAATTTAGCATAAAGCTGATGATCTCTTAATGTCTGCAGTACAGTCCTCAAATGATATACATGCTCCTCCATACTCCTCGAATATACCAGTACATCATCAATGAAGACTACTACAAACTGATCCACATACAGTCTGAATACCCTATTCATCAGGTCCATAAAAGCTGCTGGTGCATTAGTCAAACCAAAAGACATCACCAAAAACTCATAATGGCCATATCTAGTGCGGAACGCTGTCTTAGGAATATCGGCTTCACTGATACGCAGCTAATGATAACCCGACCTCAAGTCGACCTTAGAAAAGAACTGTGCACCCTGTAGCTGATCAAACAAATCATCAATCCTCGGGAGAGGATACTTTTTCTTCACTGTCACCTTATTCAGCTCTCTGTAGTCAATGCACAGTCTCAGGGTACCATCCTTCTTCTTCACAAACAGGACTGGTGCACCCCAAGGAGAAATACTAGGTCTAATGAAACCTTTATCCAACAACTCTTGCAACTGTTCCTTCAACTCTTTCAACTCTGCAGGAGCCATTCGATAGGGTGGCATAGATATAGGAGTAGTACCTGGAACCACATCTATATAGAACTCAATCTCTCTGTGAGGTGGTAAACCTGGCAACTCCTCGGGAAAAACATCAGGAAACTCACAAGCAACAGGAACATTTGTGAGTGACAACTTCTCCACTGACGTATCCCTGACCAATGCCAAATATCCCTGACAACCTTTCTTCAATAACTTCCTAGCCGTAATAACAGAAATAAGATTCTGAGGTGCTGAACTCCTATCACCAACAAACTTAAACTCTACTTCACCAGGAATTCTAAAAGTCACCTCCTTATTCCTGCAATCTACCACGACAAAGTGCTGAGATAACCAATCCATTCCCAAAATAACATCAAACTCCATCACATCCAACAGAATCAAATCAGCGGGTAATTCTCTATCTCCCACGAGAATTGGACAACCAGAAAGAACAATATCGGTGTCCAAAGAATCACTCAGAGGAGTGGCAACGGACAAAGGAAAAGCCATCCTCGAAGCTTGCCAACAAGATTTAGAAGCAAAAATAGGAGAAACAAACGAATGTGTGGCACCCGGATCAAATAAAACCCATGCATCTAGGTAACAAATAGAAACAATACCTTCCACGATTGTATTAGATGCCTAAGCATCCTGCTGAGTGAGATGGAAAACTCTGGCCTGATCTCGACCTCCCTACTGACTGGTAGAAGCCTGGCCAACACCTCTGGCACCTCCTCTAGTACCTCTACCATGACTCTGCTGTGGGACAAACTGAGTGGAACTCTGATGCTGAGCTGGTGGTAACTGAAATGGCACGGGTGCAGCACTAGCAATCGACTGCTGTGGGAATCGCGGAATCTGCTGCTGCTGATACCCGGAATAAGGACACGATCTGGCAAAATGTCCTGTCTGCCCACATCTGAAACATGTCAGTGGTGTCAGATAACACGGTCCCTAATGGACTCTACCATAAGTTTGGCAAACACTGGCCGCTGATCTCGAACTACGACCACTGCTGCTGCTCGAAGCACCTGGCCCAAATCTGAACGATCTACGCTGACCTCCACGGCCATGTCTACTGCTCTGATGCACTCGCTGCTGCTATCTCTGACTCTGCTGAGTCAGACCTCGCTGCTGACTACTCGAACCAACATGAAAACTCGAATACGGAGTAGCCTGCAATCCACTCGACTGAACCCCTAGCTGGTAATAATCAGGCATCGCTCCCTGCCTAACTAGCCTCAGTTCAATCTCCTTGGCTAACTCAATCACAGACTCCAGAGTAAGGCCTGCTGTAGGCATACCAGCAAAAGTTGAACCCAAACCAGTGACATATGTAGTAACTGTGAAATACTGATCTCACATCAGATCCTCAGCATATCTACCCAGATGAAGAAACTTTCAGATATACTCCTCTACAGATCGATCTCCACGAGAAATACTGGTCAGTCGAAGACGATAGCTCAAACGAAGAGGCTCTGGACAGAATCTCCTCATAAATCGCTCTCTAAACTGAGCCCATGTCATCGTCATCATATAGGGCTGGATCATCTGAATGAACCAATCTAGAGTTGGTCCCTTGACAGACAACTCCACGATCATGATCCGCTGGTACTCGGTATGAGCAGTCCGAGTCCTAGTCTCGATCGTATGTAGAAAATCTAACGGATCGGAAGTACCATCGAAAGTAATCCTGCCAACTCGGGCATAGAACAAAGCTGCCTCAGGGTCAGACATACCCTGCTGATAGGCAGGCTGAACAGGCTAAACAACTGGAGGAATAGGAACATCAAATTCAGGCTCAACAGGCTCCTCGTCCTGTAACTCTCTCTGCCTACGGCGACCTACCACTCCTCGAGGTCTACCTCTGCCACAACCTTTACGTCTAACTGGCTGCTCAGGAGGTAAAACCTCATCCTGAAAAGACTCATCATCCTCGGCCTCAACGACCGGTGGAGCGACATGCGCTCGCCTCCTCATACTGAAAAGACAAATGGAAAGATTCAAACAAAACAAACAACGGAGAAATAACACAGAAAACTACAGCAAGGAATACTTATCAAGACATACTCGAACTTAATTCACTGTAGTAGTTCAACAGAAAACACAACTCGAAAACTAGGGCCACAACTCACATAACTAAGCCTTGACACAGAACTCTACTCTGATGCCAACTTTGTCACGACCCAAAACAGGGGCCATGACCGATGCTAGGGAACGGGAATTCTTTCGAATCCGGAACCCGTAGCAAGACTAAAAATAAAATAAAACATGCAATAATAATAATAACAATATTATATGCAGCGGAAATAAAAATCATAAATATAATAATAACATTTTCATCACTGGATTTAAATCAAATCTCATCTCATCACATATATATATAAATCCTTTTAATATAAATCCAGTTTCAATATAATACATCTCTTTAAATAAAATACATGAAATCCCACATTTTAATTCACAACTACTGTAGTGTCTAGATTATAAAAATAAGACTCAAGTAAATAATTTACACAAAGAAGCCAGGGCGGAAGAAATCCGGTGTATCGACCTGCTATTGAGGTCTGAAGATGTTGACTCTCTTGAAAAATAGTCAACGGAGGGGAGTCAGACCTCACTGAGTGAATTACTATAATATATATACATACACACTAAATGATAATGCATACAGTCAACAATATATATCTAATATATATATACAGGCAATTACACACAGATGCAATAAAAATCATTTATATATTTTATCTGAAAATCATCTTTTATAAAGGATCAAATAGAACCCTATGATATCGAAAACCTCAGATAGTGTTAGACAACACTCTAGCCACACAGGCTCACTTATTCCAAATATATCCACTTAATCCATTTGGACAGTAGACTGGCCCCGAGACACTAAGTCAACCGAGCTCCAGCAGTCTGACTGCCAGTGTGATTGGCCCCGAGACACTTGGTCAACCGAGCTCCAACAATCACACCCAAATCCCATCACACACATCAATAATCATAATCAATCAATATCCGCAAATGGTTAGTAATATAGCCTACTTGCTATAAGCGTACCGGTACGTACTCGGTCATAGTGCTGCCCACTAGGTAGCACGTTCTATTGATATCCTTCATTAATGAATATAAAACATTCATTCACAAATAAATGATGCATGAATTTAAATAACACAACAAAATAAACCATATATATACTGGAAATATACCAAAAGTAAACCAGGTATATTTCGAGTATATATATGTCAAATAAATTCAATCAAATTATAACTTAAGCTAGAAATATATTTAAAAACATTTTAAATATAATTTATTAACAAAACATGCATATAATTTAATAAATACCAAAAATACACCAAAAATATACTTAAATAAAAATCACATTATTTATGCATTTTAATCAAAATAAAACATATATTTCTAAATCATGCACCCTAAGCATATATATATAGTATAGTAACTCACCCTAGTGCGTTCCACGAGATGGATCCGACGGGCCTGGTCCACTAGGCCTCGATCTCGGCGCAACTAGACAAACAATAAATAACCGACATTAGAATAAACCTAATAGAAATCCTAGAATTCGATCTAGACTATTAAACACAGAATTAGAATTAGGGTTCGACCGGATATCACGTTTTACGAGAATTCTACCAAAAATTCGGCATAACCTCCCCTGTAAAACGGACATCTCTCTACTCAAAAGAGTAGAGCCGACCCTGCAAAAAAACACACTTCGAAAAACAGGCTCAACACTCAACCATAACCCCTCGGTCGGACTCCAAACTACAGTCTACCGACCGGGATCCACAATCACAGAATAATTCCAGAAATATCAAAAATATCCTTATAACATAGAAATTCATTTTATAAGTAGAAATTACATAATTAACCTTAAAACACTGTAAAAACCGATAAAAACTCATTTTATTAGAAAAACCGTATATTATATATATAATTAAAAATAATTCACGAAAAATAGTTTTAATTAGTTAAAAATACCAAATAATTTGTAGAAATCATTTTTATACCTTAAATAACTATTAAAACCAATTAAATTACATTTTTAGCCAATTTAGGGTAAAATTACCAAAATACCCCTATATATATAAATATACTTAAATTACTTCAAAAATTCACCAAAAATTATAAAATTATCCAAAATTAACTTTCTCAACATATTTATCAATAATATCAATAATTAAACTCAATTAACCAATTAAATTCAATTAAAAACATAATTAACCCTAATTTCCCAAAATTACATAAACTTCAATAATTCAAAATAAATACATAGAAATTCATAAAAATTCCAAATAAATTCCTATAATTCATTTAAACACCTAATTTAACCATAAAACACAATTTCATAATTTAAATAATTAATTTCCGAAAATTAGAGAATAATATTAAAATATTCAAAAATACCCAAAAATCCAAAAAATCTCCAAAAATTCCAAAAAAATTCATACATGAAGATTAAGCTACTAGGATCAACATTTGTGAAGGGAGTTTTCATGAATCAATCAATTCAAAGCTCAAAAAAATAAAAAACCCTAATGTGACCGAATTGGAAAATTTGAAACCTAAGCAATTCTAGACCATTTAAGCTCAAACCAAAGCTAGAATCACACTCACCGGAGCTCAAGGAGAAGAAAGATATCGGCAGTGTCAAAAATGGTGGCCGGAATCGGTGTCGACGGTGAGGAGAGGAAGTTTCGGCCAAAAATGGAAAAATAGCTCGCCGGCGCCGGGGAAGGAAGCTGCTGGCAGCGGGGGACGGCTGGGAACGACGGTGGCAAGCTGGGAGGCACACCGACAGTAGGTGATCGGCGTGACAGACGGTGGTGAGGGGTGGTCGGGGCGCTCGGGAGGGAAAGGAAGAAGAAGAAGAAAAAGAAAGAAAAGAAAAAGAAAAAAAATAAATTAAAATAAAATAAAACAATAAAATAATAATAAAATAATTTTAATAATTTAATAATAAATAAAATAATTAAATAACAATAAATTAATAAATAAATAATAAAATATTAGGATAATATATATTAAACCCTAATTAAATAAATATCGCACACATACACTGTGTTTAGTAATTTTAAAAATACGTATGAGTTCATGCAAATCCGAAAATATATTTAAAATAATTAATAATAAATTATTTACGTGAAAATTTCCCCGAAAATGAAAGTCCCGGGAAAATTTTACGTAAAACACTGTAAATAATACACAATAATTAAAATAGGTTTTAAATACATATCAACTCGTAAAAATATCATATATATATTCAAAATTTATTAACACTGCATATCCCGGTACAATGTAAAAATATTTTAAAAACACGGGATATTACAATTTTATTTTAAAATGAAGGATATCGATAGAACGTGCTTCCTAGTGGGCAGCACTAGGACCGAGTACGTACCGGTGTGATAGATGATATGTTGAATTACTAACTTTTATGGAAATTATGACTTGATCGATTTGATTAATGTGAGATGTGATTGATGGTGTTATTGCTGGAGCTCGGTTGACCAAGTGTCTCGGGGTGAATCACACTAACAGTCAGACTGCTGGAGCTCGGTCGACTTAGTGTCTCGAGGCCAGTCTACTGTCTAGTTGGAATAAGTGAATTTACTTGGAATTAAATGAGCCAGTATGGCTAGAGTGCTTTCTATTGATATTTGAGGTTGCGATAACTTAGGGTTCTATTTGATCCTTCATAAATCGATGTTTTTCAATATTATATATAAAGTGATTTTCAGCATCTATATGTACCTGCCTGTATATGTATTTATTATATATACTTATGAGTGTTTGCATTTTTCATTTAGGAATACGTGTATATATATTATAATAATTTACTCAATGAGGTCTAACTCCCCTCAGTTGATGTTTTTACAGGAGAGTCCCCATCTTCAGACCTCAGCAATAGATCTATCCGTCGAATTTCTTCTGCTCTGGCCCTATTATGTACATTACTTACTTAGTTGATATTTATTATACTCTGAAAAACTACAGTTGTTATATTTTGTATCAGTAGTGAGTTTATTTATTTTGATGTATAAGATTTTCATTCAGATGTTCAATCTGAATCTTGTATTAAATTATTTCATGATATAAAGGAGTTTTATTTTAGCATATTAAATTGAAAATTTTAATTACGGTATATTTATTTTATTTTATTTATTGTATGCTTTTATTATTTTAAGGCTTGCTACGGGTTCCAAATTCGAAAAAATTCCTGTTCCCTAGCATTGGTCATAGCCCCCGGTTTGGGTCGTGACAATTGACGATGCTCCCATAATCAATCAACAATCTTTTCACTAGGTAATTGTTAATGAAAGAACTTACTACTAGTGCATCATTATGAGGGTGTTGAACATGTTTCCCATCTTTTGGACCAAACATGATAGTCTTCTTTTTCTCAAAGGTGAACCTTTATTCTCTGTAGAATCTCTTAGGCCTCTTCTCTGCGACTTCTCCTTCGACAATCATATTAATAATGTCAGTGGTTCATTTTGGGCTTTCTTTGGTTCTAGCCTATCCCTATCTTGACCATTCGGATTTCTGCTCCCTCTGGATGTGTGTGAAGTTACCAAGTTTACCATTCTATATTAATCTTTCTATAGTATTCTTTAATTATTAGCATGCCTAAGTTTTGTGCCCGTAATCCTACTGATATTAACAGTAGTACCTTTTATCCTGTATGGCTCTCCTAATTGGACTTAGTCTTCTAGTTGGAGTGATGCCTATACCATTTTGTCTGACCCCACATAAGGATCTTAGATCTGGAGGTGTTTAGTGGCGTATATTTCTTAGCCTCCTTCTCAAATCCTTTTACTAGGTTTCTGAAATTTGACTGCTGAAAGCTTGGCCTTCTAGGTCTTAACCTTTCATCTTTCCTAGTAGGTGCTTTCTCGTCATCCCTTTGTATCCTCCTATCTTTGTCCATCTTTATTGCTATTACCATTACCTTATTTGGTTTCGTGATACAAACGCAGCGGAAAAATTAAAAATTTATCACGTTCCTAAACTTGGATCTATATAATTCGACTAGTTGATTAAATCTAGGATTTCAAAAATCTCATCAAAACACAGAAGAGGCAAGATTTTTTGAAAGGATGAGAGGAGGTTCACACCGGTGACACCTTACCTCGAGCCTTTTGCTTTGGTTGTTTGGATCAAGACGTCTCCAAAAGGATGCGTCCTCTATAGGTATCCACACAAACAACCCTTCACAAAATGAATTGGAGTGTGTGTGCTAGCAACCTCCTTGATTGTCTCATAAATCAAGAACAAAAGAAAACTCTGTCTTTGTTTTTTAAGAAGAAAGAAAATGAATTTGGAGGCAGGAAAAACAAGTATGTGAAACCCTAGAGAATATAACATATTTATAAACTCTAAATTAGGGTTTCACCTACCAATGACCTTTTGGTAATTTTCCATTTATTATATTCTGATTTTGTTTAAAAATAAATCATAAATAATATCTTATTTATTTATTTAAAATAAAATTTATCTTAAATAAATAAATAAATAAATAAAACACTTTAATTATTTATTTCCACAGAGTTTATTTTGGGCTTATTAAACCCATATTCGTTTTGGGCTTGTTCTAAATGTATGACCCTGTAGGTTCACATAACATTGGTAGTGGGCCTAAATCTTTATTTAGGCCTACAAGTCATAAGTGGCCTCTAGCAAGACATTATGACTACCCAAGTCATGTGAAGTCAATAATCCGACATAACCTAATTACAATGAATTTTATCGTCCCTTTATCACATGATATCTTAATTGAACATAAGGCATAGAATGTCATCCTTATATAGTTTAATATTATGACTTGATTTCAAGTAGATTGAAAATGATAACTCTTTATCAATTCATTTCAGCATGGCCATGCATTTTCCTTCAGTCTATCTCATCAAGGGGTCCATAGATATCTTTCTCATATTAATGAGGAATAAATCCCTTCTAAATCACTCACATTCCTCACATAACTAATTTTATATCCAATAATATCCTATTTAATCATCAGGTTAAAGACAATGTTAGAATGTGTCAAAACATAAAATAGCTATATAGAAATCCATGATGATTTTAAAGTCAAAGGACCAAAATAAAATTATTGTGATGAGAAATACTTATGATAATAATCTATGTAGTATTTTCATAGTGGGTCAATCAAGTACATGGTCTCTCATCATGTACCTATGAGTTGACTTAATATCTCATATTCATGATTAGTAAAACATAACCATCAGTCAACTTCATACTAGCCTTAATACTTTAATATTTATATATAATAAATAAATGGCTAGGGATAATTAGAATAGAACTCTTATTTGAATTTAAGGGTTTTACTATCAACTCACATACTTGATGGCCTTAGTAAGAATTAACCATTCATATAATTATCATAAAATTAAATGATAATGAAATACCTCTTTATTAATAAAATAAGAAAGTCAATGCATAATCGTAAATGATTGACCTAGTGCATATCACTAATATACCTCAGTGAAGGCACTAGGTTCGTTTGTCATTATTTTATCTTTGAGCTTTCCGGGTTGAGTCTCATTCTTTAAAGCTTATATGGCTACCTTGTCAACCAGATTTTCAATCTTTATGGCTACTTTATTGAATCGATCCAAATAGCTTCGCAATGATTCATTGACCTCCTATCGACATATTTGGAGATCGTTGATATTTTTGGCTAGAGGGACGATGGTGATGAACCGAGTCCATAATTTCTCGGCTAATTTTTTGAAGGAGGAGATAGAATTATTAGTGAGTCGGTGGAACCACTTCTGAGCATTCTTAGTGAGTGTACTTGGAAAAACTTTGCACATGATTCTGTCATTCACATTCTAGAGTAACATTTTGGTTATGAAGGATATATGGTTGATTGGATCTCCAGTTATATCAAACTTATATAACTACAGCATTCTAAATTTGGTTGGAATTTTTGACCGGATTATTCTGCTTACAAAGCACATCTTCCTTTTCATAATACATTTATCTTCTTTCCTCAACCTAGTATGAGCTTTATGCATGACCTTTTCAACCTTTTGGGATATCTTTAAATCATTGAGGGCTAAGATTGTTGAATTAGATTCTCCTTTCAGAGCTTTATGTTTTTTTTATGTTTCCTCTAGATACCTCCGAGGCTACTGCTGGTGGCGTCATATTAATTCCCATATGAGTTGTTCTGGGATTACCTCTTTGAATTAGGGCATTCAACTGTTGTTGCATCAGGGTCATTTGGGTTTGAATATTTTGAAGCATCACTTCTTTCCTTATTGGGGATAGGTTTAGTGTTTGGGTTACTTTGTTTAGGTTAGGTGTGTTTATGGCAAGTGTTTCTGATAGGTTCAAAAAAAGGTACAGAAGGTATAGGTCTGTTATGATGTTGAAGAGGGGTATAGTAAGGGAGGTCGGTGCCAAAAGCTGGCCATCCTTGAGTATTGCTAGGTGGTATGTATATACTAGCCAGGACTTAAGATGAGGTCCAACATGTTGAAAGAGGGCTGATGGAATTATCATTTAAGTAGGTGTTGACAAGTTGATTAGAGGAATGGAGCATATGGGTTAATGTGTGTGCCGTGAGTTAAGATTGGTGGTGGGGTGGAAGTCATGATGCCAAGGTCTCGGTTGGTAATTAAATGAATTTTAACTCAAGAGGTTCACACAGACGGTATTAATTGATAACTTATTTATGAAACTCTTGAGCTGGAACTTTATAAGGGATCAAAGAAAAACAATGTGAGAGGTGGGGAGGATCCCCATAAGTCCTCTGATGCCAAAGTTAGAAAATATAAAGAGAGAGAGAGAGTTTAGAAAGATAAAGAGAGTAATGAGTATGAGAGAATGGAATGAATGAGAATGAGGGATATGAGATCCTATTTATAGGGATGGTAACGCTCAAACCTGAGAGGACTATGATTTCTCTTTGATGAAAGTCCTATACCTACTAGAAGAGTATTTCTTTCTATCCAAGAGTTTTCTTAATTAGGAATCTTTTTCTATTTGTTTTGGATGTTCTTCTTCTACAAGCAACTTTATATAAGAAAATTAAGATTTTAATTAAATAGATTTATATATATATGGAGTATCAATCACAGGTTTAATGAACTTTTGATATCGGTGGGTTACCAATATAAATATAAATATAAATATATATATATATATATATATATATATATATATATATATATATATATGCTAAGCATATGGTCAGCTCAACCTGTGAACATAGCTGTTAGCCTAGCTTTATTCAAAAGAAATATAAGGCTTAACTAATGGTTAAAAATTCATCAATTAAATAAAATATAAATCTATGAAATCAATTAGTAGGAATTGTTTATTAAAAGATTATATTATTAATGTTGCATAGAGAACTTACTAATAAAGGTACATTTATTAAAATTAAAAAAATTAAATATAATGAAATTTAAATTTTGATAGAATTAAAATATAAAATTCAATAAAAAAATAAATAATTGTATAAAAATTTGGACAACTGTTTTAAAATTTGAGTTCGGCTAGTGATCCTACTTTGCAAAAGGTGGCTCTATCTCTACTTATGATTGTTTCTGTGCGCTCATACAGAAAGTTCCACAAATATGAGGTTAACAAATGTGGGTTAAAAGGATTTTGGGATAGAATTTAAAATTTCACTTGATTTAATTTTTTAAAGGTATATTGGCACTAAAAATCACAAACTTTTTAACCTTGTACATATTTCTTTCAAGCTTTTAAATTTTGGTAAAACTAGTCTAGTTTTGATATATTATTTATAATTTTGGTAAAATTTAATATATTATTTATAATTTTAACATAATTGTAATTCGATCCTTAATTAATAAATAATATACTTACATAGCATTTGAAGTGAATTAGGTAATATTTATTATTATAGTCTACATTTATATGAAAGCTTCAAATAGATAAAAAAAAAAAAGGAGATGGATATAATCTTTACAAATTAATTAAAATTTTTTTCCTATTTTTATATTTCTTAAATTATTTAAATTGAAGTCTAACTAACTATTATAATTAGTATTTAGATGTGAATGTGAAATTTATAAAAATAGAGATTAACTACTTCACTTTAGATGTCATGATCTATTAATCAAGTTGCAATTGTGTTAAAATTATAAATAATTTATCAAATTTGGTTAGATTTACTAAATTTTAAAATTTGATATAAACTTACAAAAGGTGGAAATAGTTGTGATTTTTGACACAATATGCATTTTTTAAATACTATTGTTTTGTTTCATGGTAATACTTTTTGGCCCTTCTAAAAATGAATGCGTTGAGCACGCTAGAAGGGTTAAAATCTCATTACTTTAACTTATATGTGGATAATTATTTATCTAAAGCTTATAATGAAATTTTTGTTTATTTTGATGTTTTGAAATATACTGAAAATTGATAATATACTAAAAGTACATTCATTGTATATATTTATATTTTTTAGGAGATTTTTTTTTTATATATGATTATAAATTTTGTTGTTTAAATATATATAGTATATATTTTATTTAAGAGAGATTTTGTAGAAATTGTGTGTGTATATGAAAGGGGACATGTAAAATTATAAAAAAAAAATTCACTCATTATTATATAAAAATTAAATAATTAAATTATTTATTAATAAAATTAAATTATTTTAATCAGCCAAAAAATTTCAATTATTAGATTATAGCAAGAAATTATTTTAATCAATCTTGAAGTAGTGTCCAAGATTTCCGCAACAAACGACAAAAAATAAAAATAAAAAATTATGTCTGTCTCAGAAAGAGCAAATAAAACAGAAATTCAAATTGTATCTGCTTATTAATTAAAAAAAATTAAATGAAATAAAGAAGAAAAAAAAATGACTTTGAAGATGCCTCTCTTTAGGAGGACATTCGATGCCATTGGTTGCTTTGACAATAGCGACATCCAATTTCTAACAATAGCAAACGAAAATTCTCATTATTTATTTTTTTCCAAAGAACCGAAGAAACACAAATGTTCATGTGATGCTCATAGCTGAAGAAACCCAGAAAGCAAGAAAAACTACTCATTTTCTATAGACCCAGATGCCACCATGGATCTGTGGAATAGTGGAGAGGCTGGAGCAGGAGCGGCGTTTTTTTATGTTAATAAGGGAGAGAGTACGCGTTTTTGTTATTTTTGGGGCATTTTTGTAAATTAAATAAAAATGGAGTATTTTTGTTGACGAAATGTATTTTTGAGGTATTTTTTTGGTAAAACACCGCTTTATGAAACTTAAACTTCGCACGTAGTTGTCCAGGCCCATTTCCAATTTAGGTGCAAACGACTATCTGTTTACCTTTTTTATTTTTCTAAATTCACATATACTGTGCGTTAATATTATCTAATAACAAAGTAAAAATCTTGTTTTTATTTCTATGTCATTTATATTTATTTTATTTTATTTTTAAATTGAATAAGAATAGACTTATGGTCTATTTGTTTTTTTTCATTTGGCAAGTTGTAGTTAAAAAGTTTCCGTTGGTATTTTTTCTTTAACTCATTTAAAAATTAAAAAATTAATTTATGATTAAATAAAGTTATTGAGTCGATACAAATTATTAAGTTATAAATTAAAAAAGTTTCGTCAACTCAATTAAAAAATAATAATAATAAATTTCATAATTTAAGTAAAATTTTAATTTACTACTTTTTAATTGTACTAATTATTATTATTAATTTTATCAAAATACACTTTTAATTTTTAATAAACAAAAAATTCTTCTTTTTGATTCAATCTTTGTTATAATCTCTACAAAAGTTTAAGTTAAACAAGGCCATCACAAAAAAAAAAAAAAAAAAAACTTATTAATTTCAATATATGGGCTTTCATATTCATATGAGAATATTTACGTGTGCACTTATTTTTGTTAGTCTTATATTTGTGGATGGGACACATCAAATAATATTAAATAATTTCTCAATTGTACACCTCGTTTCAGATACATAAAGCATTTAAATAAAATCATCTTATTATTATTATTATTATTATTATTATTAGATCTTTTAATAAATCAATTAAAAAAAGAAGGATTTTGGGAATAAAAAGAGTTAATATAAAAAATAGGCCCAGGCAACGTCTTTAATTTCATTAGTGGTGGGGCGCTTTTTTTTCTTTAAGTTTTTTGTCAAGATTTTGATCCATTTTTGAAACTTTTAATTTAAATTCTGTGATTTTCCTATTTTTCTTTTTACATCTTTTTTTTTTCGTTTTTTTCTATAATTCTTTTTCTATTTATAATTTTTGAATGCACATTTATTTTTAAGTTGATTTTGTGTATTTATTTAATTTATATATTTTAAATAATTTAATTTTATATTCTAATTTATTTTTAATTTTGAAACTTACTATTATTTAAAATATAAAAATTAAACTAATTAAACAAAAAATTACTCATAGTTTTCAAAAATTATTTTTTCATAATTATTTAGAATTTAGAAATTAAACTAATCAAAGTAAAAATTACCCATAATATTCAATAATTATTTTTTCAATAAAATTAATAAAAAATTATGAAATATATCAAAAAAATTATTATTTTTATTATTGATACTAATCAAAATAAAAATTATATTTATGGTCATAATTTTATTATTAACGCTGAAAAAATTGAAAAAAATAACAAAAAATAAACAACAATCAACAACTGTAAAATTTAGTTGGTTTTAGTTGTTTTTTGTTGTTTCAGTTGTTATTTTTAATTATTTTTGTGTTGTTTATATTTATTAAAAATTAAAAAAATGACAAAAAAAATAAAAATTATGAAATATGTCAAAAAATTATTATTTTGATCATTAATACTAATAAAAATAAAAATTTTGTTTATTGCCTTGATTTTGTCATTAATAATGAAAAAATAATTTAAAAATCAACAAAAATAAATAATAATCAACAACTGACAATTAACAAAAATCAACAACATAAAATTGTATTGTTTTTGTTGTTTTTAATTTTATTGTTGTTTCGGTTTGTTATTTTATTATTTTTTCTTTTTTTTTTTGTTGATGTTACAAATACATCATATATTGATAATCAATAAACATTAAATAATTTTGTAAAAAAAAAAAGAATTTGTTAGACATTTTAATAAACAAATTAAACTAAAAAAAATAAACTTCTTATTTTTTAAAAATATAAAAGGAGAAAATTTTATTTATTTATTGTATCATTACTTGGTTTAGTAACAATTGAAAATGTATAGTTCATAATTATTCATTTGAAAAGAAAAAGGTTTTAAGAGAAAAAAAAAATATTGAGAATAAAATGAAGATAGTATATTAAAAATAAAAAACTGCTGAGCAAAAAAAAGTTGAGAAAAAAAAAAAGATAATTATAGTACTATAGAAATAGAAAAAAAATTTAACAAAAAATATTAAACAAAAAAAAATTGAGAAAAAAAATAGATGAATGCAGTATAAAAAATATTGAACAAAAAAATATTGAGAAAAAATAACTAAAAATAGTATAAAGTAAAAAAATTGTTAAAAGAAAGGGAAAAAAAAATAAAATGTTGAAGAAAAAAGTATAAAGTAAAAAAAATGTTTAAAAAATCAGTAAAAAGGAAAAAAATGTTGAAAAAAAAAAGACAATCCTACAAATAAAGGTGATAAATGAAGTGAGCTATATTTAAAAAAAAAAGTTAAAAAAAATAATTAAGGAAATTTCATCCCATTTAATTTCATTCATGGCAGACCCTTTTTTTTTTCTTTTAAATTTCTTTTCATTATTTTCACTTCTATCCCATTTAGTTTCATTACTTTCACTTTTTTGTTGCAAAAATGGGGCACTTCTTAAAATTTTGCCTCATTTTCGACTTTTTGCGTGTTTCCTTCTTTTTTTTTTTTATCTATTTATTACTCTTGAAGTCATTTTTTTCAATATAAATTGATTTTATGTATTTATTTGATTTGTGTATTGTATATAATTTAATTTTATATTCTAAATAATAATTTTTTTTATTTTAAAACTTACTATTACTTAGAATATAAAAATTAAGCTAATTAAATAAAAATTACCCATTGTTTTTAATAATTATTTTTTTGTAATTATAAAGAATTTAGAAATTAAACTAATTAAAGTAAAAATTACATATAGTATTCAATAATTATTTTTTCAGTTAAAATAACAAAAAAAAAATATAAAATATATCAAAAAAATTATTATTTTTATTATTTATACTAACAAAAGTAAAAATTATATTTATGATTTTAATTTGATTATTAATAATGAAAAAATTGAAAAAAAGAACAAAAATCAATAAAAATAAATAAAAATCAACATCTCTAAAATTTTGCTGCTTTTGTTGGTTTTAGTTGATTTTTATTATTTTAGTTGTAGGTTTCAATTGTTTTTGTTGTTTCACTTTATTTATATTTCTTGATTTTTTTAAAAAATAAAAAAATAACAATAAAAATTATGAGATATATAAGAAAATTATTATTTTTATCATTAATACTAATAAAAGTAAAAATTTTATTTATGACTTTAATTTTGTCATTAATAATGAAAAAAATAAAAATAGTAAAAAATCAACAAAAATAAATAGAAATAAACAACAATTAAGAACATAAATTTTTGTTGATTTTTGTTGTT
Source organism: Mallotus nudiflorus (assembly GCA_947683625.1). Taxonomy (NCBI): domain Eukaryota; kingdom Viridiplantae; phylum Streptophyta; class Magnoliopsida; order Malpighiales; family Euphorbiaceae; genus Mallotus; species Mallotus nudiflorus. The sequence continues at coordinate 3,294,771 of CANTUR010000126.1, read as the reverse complement.
TTGTTGTTTTAGTTGTTCTTTTTAATTATTTTTTCTGTTGTTTTGGTTTGTTGATTTTTTTTTTGTTTTGATGTTACAAATACATCATAAGGATTGTAAATTTGTTATATATTGATGATCAATAAGTATTAAATAATTTTTTTTCTTAAAAAAAAGAAGTTGTTAGACATTTTAATAAACAAGTTAAAGTAAAAAAATAAATTCTTTATTCTTTAGAAATATAAAAGTAGAAAATTTTGTTTATTTATTATTGTTACAACAGTTGAAGATATTTATTACTTGATTTAACAACAATTGAAGATGTTTATTTCATATTTATTCATTTGAAAAAAAGAAAGGTTTTAAGAGAAAAAAATATATAGCAAAAAAAAAGTTGAGAAAAAAAGATGATGACATTAGAAAAAAAATATTGAGAAGAAAAAAAAGATAAATATAGTACTAAAAAATAGGAAATATTGTTGAGCAAAAAAATAGATAAAGACAGTAAAAAAATATTGAGAAAAATAAATGAAAATAATATAAAGTAAAAAAAAATTGTTGAAAAAAAAAAAACAAATAATATATTAAAGAAAAAGGTATAAAGTAAGAAAAAAAGAGTTGAACAAAATAAGTAAAAAGAAAAAATGTTGGAAAAAAAAGAAAATCTTAAAAATAAAGGTGACAAACGGCATGTGATATATTTAAAAAAATTAATTTTGTAAAAATATTTTTAAAAGTTTTTTTAGTCAATAGTTTTTTAAAAGTTTTTCAAGTTTTTGGTATATTTATATAAAATTTTAAAATAATTTCAAAAAATTTTAAAATTAATGATATTTTTGAAATTTTTGATATGTTTATATAAACAATCCAATAAAAAATGAGAGATATTCTTGTACATATATGTCATCTTCGACAAGCCTAAGATGAACTTGTGGCTTGAATAATTTGTGTAGCCTCGTTGGAAAAAGGGAAGCCTAAGCGCATTCCAGTCCACACTACTCACTCGAAGTTATTTGGTAGTCTTTTTTTTTTTTTGAGAAATTCTTTGGTAGTCTTATGGACTAGATAGGGTTTAATAATGTACGATTTGTCTCCACGGAGCCACCTTCTTTTTTTCAATTCATACAACGCCCGAGAAACGCTAACTGGTGCTAACTGGCCATGCAGGATCTCAAACCCAAGACCCCATATACGTCTGTGCATCTGGTGCCTTGAACTTTCCAAGGAGCCATTTGTTTTTTTAACCCTTAAGAAAGATTATTGTTGAGAGCAATGGCTATAGAGAAATTATGAACTAATAGGTGACTTATGCTAGTTGATTGATACTAATGTTTATTAAAATTTTGATTAGTAGTTTATATTTGAGGTCTAATGGTTTATTCTTCTTACAAATCCAACTGGTTTCATCGGAATTATTTGAAATTCTTATAGTTCAGGATATATAGTAGGCTGAATAATAATAATAATAATGATATTAATTGGTATAGTACTATATTGTTCCTGACATTGTTGAAGTAAATTCTAATCAAAGATTTGATTGTATATATTAGAAATTAAATTATGTTTCTTTATTTAGAAAATTACTTTATTCCCCCTAATTAGTGTGTAATTAGGTTTTTTATGTATAGTAATGATTAATGTATGATAATTTGTTTTCAGAACTTTCGAGTCTAAACCTTGTAAGGAATCAACGAAGGACAAAGTGAGAGCTAGGGAGGATCCCTACAAACCTTCCGATGCCTAAGTCAAAGAATGTAAAGAGAGAGATTTAGAGAAATAAAGAGAGCAAAGAATCTAATAGAATAAAATGAATGAGAATGAGGGATATGAGGTCCTATTTATAGGCATAGTGATGTTCAAACCTGAGAAGAATATAATTTCTCTTTAATGAAAGTCCTCTACCTATTTGAAAAGTATTTCTTCCTGTCTAAGAGTTTTCTTAATTGAGAATCCTTCTCCTATTTGGTTTGGACATCCTTTATCTACAAGTCACCCCTGTATAGGAAATAAACCTTTAATAGAATAGAAATATGTATATGAGGTATAAAGAGTCCCCCTGAAAGTATGTTCAAATATTTATATTCAAGGTATTCGGGTTTAATAAATGCAAATTCAGAAAATCAATTCCTCTATCTAGAAAGATTGCTTACATAATTGCATCTGGTGTAGAAGGGTGATTTGAGGTGGCCAACCCTAGTCACAAAAAAAGAAATGATGCTTGGTACCGATTTGGAATCACTAAATTAGAATATCATTAATGAAATGCCGGTTGGACTTAGATGCGCAGAACCTGTAATAAAAGTGGTTCGGTCTTATAAATATGACTTGATGGATTAACCCATTAGTGTTATAGAAACGACCTAATGGAACCAACCATCACTGGAGTTTTGATGCTTGGTGTTATAAAAGTGTAGCTCAAGTGTTGTAGAATCTTAGTGCATTAGAAGCGTGACCTGAGTGTCGAACCTCAGTATTATTGAAGCAACCTGAGGGTGCTAGCTTGAGTCTTGGAATCTCAATGTATTAGAAGCACAACCCGAGTGCTGAATCTCAGTACTATTAAAGTAACATGAGGGTGCCAGCTTCAGTCACTGGACTTAGAATCTCGATACATTAGAATCACGATCCGAGTGACTAGAATCTCGATATATTAGAAGCGTGACCCGAGTGACAGTAAAAAGGATAGCTGGTAGTGAGATGAGCGGGATTATCAACAACCATGTCTTTTAATATTCTTTTGAATTTTAAATTGTGTAACTATCACGTCTGTTCGTGTGTCAGAAGATGAGACATTTTACCTGCCATAATGATAACTACTAAATTAGTGGGCTTTTCTTTTGCTTGGAATACCCTCGTTTCTATATGAGAAAGGTACAAGTAATTGTGAGGGCAATAGTGGTCATTTTAGAACTTTTCACTCCTCTTTAAATAGGCCAGTCCCTTTTGCTTGCTACACTTTTTCTTTTCTACTATCTTTTTTTTTTTGCTAATTTTTCTCTCAAGTGTTCTCTATACTATATTCCTTCACGTTCGTTACAGACTTGCTTTCTTCCTTCCAAGTGAAGTTTCTTCCCATTTTTATCTTCTTCCTTTTTATTTCTATTCAATAGCATCCATGGCTCCATAAGAGCAAGTCATTTTAGATATGTTTTTATCTAGGGTATACGATAATATGCTCAAATGGTATAGAAGACATTTTAATATTCCCTAAGATTTCATTTTACATATAGTAGATAATAAGTTAAAGGTTCATACCCCTCTCTTATACTATCAGAAACCAGTTGTATTCTTTGACCAGTTAGAAGGGGGGCTGAAATTTCCATTAGATCCTTTCGTTAGGAGTTACTTAAATAGGTACAACATAGCTCTCGGCCAACTTCACCCTAACAGTTACCAGATCTTAACCAGGTATATAGAGTTAATGCATAGAGAGGGTAGAGAACTGAATCTGGACATGCTCAAATATACGTATAGCTTGAATAAGAAGAAAGGGGAGCTACTATTTTCTCTATCAGCCATACCAAATCATAGCCTTTTCATTAAGCTATCAGATCTTCACAAGAAATGAAGGCATAGATTCTTCGTAGTTGAGCATCCGTCAAATTTTATCAATATCCGACGGATTTAGGTTGATGATTGCTAAAAAAAGGAAGCGTCCCACAAAGTTATTCAGAGAGCACACTAAACTGGTACTTAGATTGCATATTCAGACTATAGTTGATAGAACATCTACTGAGAATCTATCTCAGAGATATGTCTAGAGAGTTTGCCTTGGGTGTATAAATGTTAGTGGTAAGTTTCAAGATTATGGAGGTATATGTTGACTTTTGTTCTTTTCCTTTTATTTATAGATGACTGACTTTTTTGCCTTTATTGATGGGATGCAACTTTTAAATGATAAGTTGGAGACTCATAAGGATGTACAAATTACTTCCCTCGCTTGGGAGCCATGTGCCTCGGAGGTCCCAACCGATGCTAAACCCAGCAATAAAGGAAAGTTTATGGTCGATACTTCTAAGAAGAAAAAATTTAAGACTCAAAAGAAACGATCCCTAAATGAGGACTTAGATGTTGAGGAGTTGAACAACGAGCTGTTTGTTAAACGCCCAAAAATTTTTAGGTGTTCGGACATAAGGTCTTACATCTTGAAGAAAATGAAACCTCCAAGTATCCTAAATGCTCAGGTTAGGGATCAATATGTTGAGTCTCTAAGGCTTTTTAAAGACATCCAACATTGGATGGATATGGATAAGGAGAAGTTATTCAACTCCATTTTAGGACATTCTCTGAAGGTAATTGTCTTTTGCTTTATTTGCTTATGTTTATATATGTCGGTGTTCTTGGTTATAATCCCTTTCTTGTCTTCTAAATGACTCAAGCCTTATTGCTGGATAAGGACAATTACTACTATCTCAAGAGCAAGTATAACTTGAAAGAGATAGAGGTTGATATTATAGCCATCGATTATAAAAAGAAGCTGAAGAAAGCAAAAATAGTGCTGGAACTTTATTAGATAAGGCATGCTTAGGCTAGATCTAAGGCTGAGGCAAGTTAGAAGAGGGTAGAAGAGTTGGAGCATTATTAGGCCTAACTTCCTTTAAAGATCGAGGGACAAGACTCTCAGATCGCGACCTTAGAGAAAAGTCTTGTTAAAGTAGAGAAATCTCATAAGGATGATAAAAAAAACTATTAAAAGATGGTCGTAGAATTTCTCAAGGCTTATAAGTTCGAGTGTTGGGGGGGCTTGCTTGGTTAATATCCCGATCTAGACTTCTTTAATCTAAAGAAAATTACACCCATAGATCTGGCCAAGATAACTGCCAAAGAAGATGCTCAGAGCACTGCTTCCTTTAAGTGGTCGAAGAATCCAAAGGTAGTTTCAAAGTCCATTAGTGAGAAATCATCTTCACCAGCAGATTTGCAGTTATCTAGGGGGAAGTCTTATGGTGCTAGAGTTTTTGGTTCTAAGTTAACCTTGTTATCTGAGCCTTAAAACTCTGAGAATATGAATCTTATCCCTGCTGTGGGGGTTGAGCTTTTAAATGTTGAAGCTAATTTGTAAATTACTTAACAAAAAATTTTCTTTTTTTTTCTCTTATAATATAATATTTTTTTATGATAAATGAAGTATTTTATTCTTTAAAATCATGAGTACATTTATTGATAATATTTTCGAAGATTGTCCGAGTTCCAATATTGGGGTAGTTATTTTCCTTGTTTATTTTTGATCTTGTATGCATCCTTAATTGTTTTTTTAATGATTTGGTAAGGGCCTTCCTAGTTAGGTCCAAGCTTATATGTTCTGAAACTACCTTTACCAATGTTAGCTCTTTTGAGAACCCAGTCTCTGATCTTAAACTATTTTAGTCAAACATGTCTATTATGATACTCCATAATCCTCTATTTTTGGACTTCCACCATAATGGATGCTCGTTCTCTTTTTTCTTTAAGTAGGTCTAGGCTAATTTAAGCGTTGATATTGATGACTTCCTTATCTAGATTCTCAATTACCTTATAGCTTATTGATCCAATCTCCACTAGGATTACTGCATCCGTCCTATAAGTCAATCTAAAAGGTGTTTCTTTTGTAGAAGTTTGGGGTGTTATTCTGTAAGCCTAGATGACATTATTGATATTTTAAACCTAGTTCCCCTTCTTTTCATCTAATCTCTTCTTTAAGCCTTGAATGATGATCTTGTTGGTGACTTTTGTCTAGCCATTCATTTGCAAATGAACTACTGAAGTAAATCGAAGCTTTGTATTAATATCAAAGCAAAATTTTTTAAATCTCTCATTGTCAAATTACTTCCCATTATCTGTAATTAAGGTGTGTGGTATGCCAAATCTGTAGATAACTTTTTTCTTGAGAAAGTGTTAAATTTGTGCCTCTGTAATGGTTGGGACAACTTCGACTTCTATCCACTTAGTGAAGTGATCTATAGTCATAATCAAGAACTTCTTCTAGGAGGTTGAGACAGGAAATAAACCTAGGATATCCATTCCTTATATAGTGAAAGGCTAAGGACTCCCAATTGGATGCTGAGTATTAGAAGGCTTGTGGTTAACACGAGTAAATTATTGACATTTTAGGCATTCTTGACCAATTTTTGAGCATCTTAGGACATGGTGGGCCACTAGTAACCTTAGAGTAATGCTTTTCTGATGAGTGAATAATGAGATTCATGAGCTCCATAGATCCCTTCATGAATTTCCCTGAGCACAGAATTTCCTTCCTCTAGTGATACATACTTAGACCATGGATATAAGAGAGACCTTCTATAAAGTTCCCCATTATGCATGGAGTAGTGCGCGACTTTTAACTTTCGTGCCTTTAACTTTTCATGTGGAAGTACCTTATGTTCAAGATACTGAATGATATGATTCATCCATTTTGCTACTTCTTGGATATCTATGATCTCTACCTCCTCGATGCTTGGCTTTATCAATTCCTTAGTAAGCTCGAGCTCTTTAAATGTTTAATTATCTTCTACTACTAATTTGGCTAGTGAGTCTGCTTTTGAGTTTTCACTTATGGGGATATGGATGATTTCCCATTATCCCCCATCCTACTTGAGCTTTTTCAAAAGCTATCTGACTTTCTCAACGTATTTAGATATGCTTGGATCCTTATTTTATATGTTTATCTAACTTGCTTACCATCAGTTATGAATTAGAGTATATCTTAAGATGCTTGACTTTATCTTTTATAGCTAACTTCAATCCTATAATGAGTGCCTTATACTCGACTGCATTATTAGTGACTTTGTACTTTATTTAAACTATGTATCTGATAGTGACTTCATATGGCCCTTTAAGAATGACTCTAGCACCAGATCCTTGGATGGATGAGGCTCCATCTATGTATAATTTTCACTTTGGGCATTTAGAAGGGGTAAAGTCTTCTATTGTCATCTCTTGTACAAAGTTTGCCAGGGTTTGGGCTTTGATCTGCTGTTAAGGTTCATAAGTGATGTCAAATTCTTTGAGCAATATCGACTATTGAACTAATTTATCGGATGTCTCAGATTTTTGTAAGATTTTTCTTAATGGGAAGCTAAATCTTACAATGATTGAGTAGGCTTAAAAATATGCCTGAGTTTTTAGGATGTGTGTATGACGACCATAGCAAACTTATCCATTTTGGGATATTATACTTTTGATCCTTTGAATATTTTGTTAATGTAGTACACTGGATTTTGTTAGCTTCCTTCCTCCTTAACCAGTACCGATGCAATTAACTCCTGACCAACAGAGAAATACAAGTATAGAACTTCTTCGGGGATTGGCCTGTTGAGGAGAGGTGGTGAGGATATGAACCTTTTAATGTCTTCAAAAGTAGCCTGACATTCTTTATTCCATACAAACTTCTTAGAGTTTTTTAAGGCTCAAAATAGTGGTAGACATCATTTGGCTGAATAGGAGATGAAACGCCCCAAAGCTGTTATCCTGCAATTTAGCTTTTAGAGCTCATTTAATGATGTCGAAGCTTTTATTTGAATTATGGCCTCCATTTGTTCTAGATTAGTCTCAATTCCTTTATGGGATATCATGAATCCCAGGAATTTGCCTGCATTTACCCCAAAAACACACTTCTTTATATTAAGCTTGATATGGTATTAGTCTAATATATAAAGGATTTAATTAAGATCATTGGAGTGTTGCTCTGCATATTGGCTCTTGATAATAATGTCATGCACATATACCTCTACGTTTTTCTTAATTTGATTTTGGAATATATGATTTATTAGCCTTTGGTATGTTGCTCTGACATTCTTTAGTCCAAAGGGCATAACCTTGTAGTAATAAAGACCTTCATGAGTGATAAACGATGTCTTCTCCTGATTTTCTATCTTTATTGGTATTTGATGGTACCCCTGAGCAGCACCCACAAAGCTATACAAGTTGTGACAGAGTCTACTCATTGATCTATTATCTACAATGGATAATTATTTTTGGGGCATACCTTATTGAGATCAGTATAGTCCACACACATTATGTACTTTCCATTTGACTTTTTTACTAACACCACATTAGCTACCCATTCAGGGTCTACTTCTTTAATGAATCTGAATTTTAACAATTTTTTTATTTTCTTGGTGATCACCTTCTATCTCTCATATGTGAAGTTCCTCTTTTTCTGAATAACATGTTTAACTCCTAGCTTGATGTTTAGACTATACAAGGTAATCTGAGGATCTAATCTAATGATCTCAAATGCTTTAAAGGTAAAGTTACTTGAATATTTGATAAAGACTTTGCTTATTTGGATGCTTAACTTCGTTATTAAGCTCATTGCCGATTCTGACTATCTTTCCTTCAGCGATTTATAAGGTTTGGACTTGGTCAACCAACTCAAGATTAGCTTTTTATTTCTCAGCTTCTAATGATTTTAGAGGGAATCCTTCCATCTGGGGCTTAATAGCCAGCTAATAGCGTTGTTTAGCCATATGCTGATCTCCATGAATTATTATAACTTGGCCTTCAAGAGGAATCTTCATGGTCAAACGTCTGATACTTATGACTGCATCAATCTCATAGAGGATTAATTGACTTATGATGCCATTGTATGCGAGAGGAAGATCTACCATATTGAATAGGGCTTTGAGATCTTTCATATCCCCAGTATCTTGATCGCTAAATTCTAACCTCAATTCTACTAGTCTCATTGATTGTGTGGTTCCTCTGTAAAAGCTTGTAATGAGATTCTGAATAGCTTTCAAATCAATGATAGAACCTCCGATCACCCTATAAGCATTCCAAGATAGTGCATTGATAACACTGCCATCATCAACTAGTAATTTTTTACTAAGTAATTATTGATGAAAGCACTCACCACTAAGGCATTATTGTGAGGATACTAAACATGTTTCCCATCATCAGGACCAAATGTGATGGTTTTTTTTTCCTTTCAGAGGTGGGACCTTCTTCCTTCCAAGTACTTTCAGGTTTTCTTTCAGTCACTTCCTCTTTAATAATCATGTTGATAACTTTGGCCACTTCATTATGAGCTTTCTTTAGCTCTGACTTATCTCTATCTTGATTGTCTAGGCCTTTATTTGTTATAGTCTTGTTAGTAAAGTTATCGAATTTCCCATTATGTATTAATTTTTTATAGCATTCTTCAATTCTCGACATACGTCAGTCTTATTTTCATAGTCCTTATGCTGTTGAAAATAGTACCTTTTATCTTGCATGGCCCTCTTAGTTGGACTCAGCCTTCTAGGTAGGGTTATGCTCAAGCCACTTTGTTTGATCCACATGAGAATTTTGGATTTGGAGGTGTTTAGTAGTTTATTCTTTGGAATCTGGGCCTTTTTGGTTTTGACCTTTCATCTTTTCTGATAGGTTCTTTCTTATTATACCAGCTCATCCTCCTATTTTCGTCCATCTTTATCGATATAACCATTACCTCAATGAAGGTGCTAGGTTCTTTGGTCATGATCTTGTCTTTGAGCTTCCCTAACCGGGTCTTATTATTTAAGGCCTCTATGGCTACTTCATTAATTAGATTTTTGATCTGCATAGCTACCTTATTAAATCTATCCAAATATCTTCTCAATGATTCTGTAGCCTCTCGTCTACACATTTGAAAGTCATTGATGTTTTTGGCAGGGGGAATATTGGTGATGACCCGAGTTTAAAATTTCTCAGCTAATTCCTTAAAGGGTGAAATAAAATTCTCAAAAAGCCAGTAAAACCACTTTTAAGCATTCTTGGTGAGTGTACTAGGAAAGACTTTGCATATGATTTTGTCATTTACATTTTAAAGCAGCATCCTGGTCTTGAACGAGGATATGTGGTTGATCGAAACCCCAGTCCTATCTAACTAAGGCATTCTGATCCTGTTTGGGATCTTTATCCTGATTATTCTGCTTAAAAAAGATGTCTTTCCTTCTAGAACACATTCATCTTCTTTCCTCAGTCTAGTACGAGCTTTATGCATGAATTCTTTAGCTTTCTGAGCTATTTTTATGTCACGACCCAAAACAGGGGGCCATGATCGGCGCTAGGGAACAGGAATTCTTTCGAATCCAGAACCTGTAGCAAGCCTTTAAAGAAAATGTAAAAGCATGCAATAATAATAAAATAAATAAAATATCTTGCAGTGGAAATTAAAATCTCATAAGTAATAATATAGCTCATCTACTGATTTAATAACACAAATCCATCTCATATATATAAAATCTTTCAATACAAATTCTCAATTTCAAACCTTTAAAATATAAATCTCACACATATATAATACATACAACTCACAAAAATAACTATTATAGTGTCTAGAATACAAAATAAACTCAGGTAAGCAGTTTACACAATAAGGCCGGGGCGGAAGAAATCCAGCATAAAGGTCTGCTACTAAGGTCTGAGGACGAAGACTTTCCTGAAAAATGAATCAATGGAGGGGAGTCAGACCTCACTGAGTGAATTGTTATAGTATATATATATGCATAGCTAAATGACAAATGCATACATTCAATAGTATATATAATAATTATATATACAGGCAAATACACATAGATGCAGCAAAAATCATTTTATATAATACTGAAAATAATAATCGTTTATGAAGGATCAAATAGAACCCTAAATGATCACAACCTTAAATAGTGTTAGACAACACTCTACCATACAAGCTCACTTATTCCAAATAAATTCACTTGTTCCATTTGGACAGTACACTGACCCCGAGACACTAAGTCAACCGAGCTCCAGCAGTCTGATTATTAGTGTGATTGGCCCCGAGACACTTGGTCAATCGAGCTCCAACAATCACACTCTCAAATCACATCTCACATCAATCAAATCAATCCAATCAATATCCATAAATAGGTTAGTAATTTAACCTACAATCCATCATCGTACCGGTACGTACTTGGTCCTAGTGCTGCCCACTAGGTAGCACGTTATATTGATATCCTTCATTTAAAATAAACCCATACATTCGTAAAATAAATGATACATGACATTAATTAAAATGACAATATAAACCATATATATACTAGAAATATACTAAAAATAAACCAAGTATATTCCGAGTATATATATGTCAAACAAATGCAGTTTAATTATAAAATAAACCATATATATTCTTAAAAACATTTTAGGTGTAAATCAAGAATAATACATGCATTTAATTTAAAATATACCAAAATATACTTAAGCATTTATTAAATTATTTATGCATATTTCATACAATTAAAACATACATTTCTAAAAATATACATCCTAATACATGTATATATAAAATAACAACTCACAGTTGTACACTCCATGAGACGGGTCCGACGGGCCTAGTCCATTAGGCCTCGGTTTCGGTGCAACTAACAAATAAATCACAACACGAAATTAGAATAAATCTAACTAAATTCTAGAGATTCGATCTAGAATACCGGACACAGATTAGGAATAGGGATTTGATCGGATGTCACGTTTTACGAGAATTCTACCAAAAATTCGACAAAACCTCCCCTGTAAAACGGACATCTCTCTACTCAGAAAGTAGAGCCAATCCTGCAAGAAAACACACTTCGAGTATATACAGTCATACAACCCCTCGGTTGGACTCCTAAACTGCGATTCTATCGACCGAGGTTCACAATTCAAGAGATATATACAAAATACATGAAAATTTCAAAAATACCAAAAATACCCTTTATATACCAAAATATAGCAATTTAGGGATTTAAACGCTAAAAATAATTATTTTACTGATAATTACATAAAAATCCTAATTTTAATAAAATATTATTAAAAATCCATAATTCTCGATAAATTCACAAATATTAATCGGAATTCATTTTATAAATCCAAATTACTTAATTAGCCCAAAAACATATTAAAAATCATTAAAAACCTATTTATTTACAAAAATAGTATATTATATATAATTTGAAAATAATTTTTAAAAAATAGTTTTAATTAGATAAAAATAGTAAATAATTTGTAAAAATCATTTTTATACCTCAAATAATTATTAAAACCAATTTAACTTAATATTCAACTAATATTACAACCAGATTATCAAAATATCCCTAATATATATAAATTCACATAATATACAATAATTATTCAAAAATTCACTAAAAATTATATAATTGCTCAAAAATTAATTTCTCAACATATAATTCAATAAAATAATAATTATACTCAATTAACCCATTAATTTTAACAAAATACCCATTTATCCTAATTTTCCAAAATTCACCTAACCTAAATAAAATCATAACAATTACAAAAAAAATCACAAATTAAATTCTAAAATTCATTTCAACCTCTATAAACACCATAAATCACAATTTCACAATTTATTTAATTAGTTTACGAAAATTAGAAAATATTAATAAAATAATCAAAAATTCACAAAAATCAAAATAAATTTCAAAAATTCTACAAAAATTATAGGATGTAGATTGTGCTACTAGGAGAAAATTTTGTGAAGGAATTTAGCTTGAATCATCAAGATTGAAGTTCAAAAAATTAAAGAAACAAAAAATGGCCGAATTGGAAAAATTGCTCACCATCAAAATCTAGACCAAAACAATTGAAAAAAAAGCTTAGAAATGCACTTACCAGAGCTCAAGGAAGAGAATGAGACCAGCGGTGTCCAATTTGGTAGCCAGAATCATGGTGAACGACAATGAAGTCAAATTTCGACTTATCAGCCAAACGGCGCCGAAGAAGAAGGTGGCAGGTGGTGGGGCAAGCTGGAAATGGTGGTGGCACATCGGGAAGCACACTGACGATGAGGGAACGGGATTTACAGCGGTGAGAGGAGGGTGGTGAGGGCGTTCGGTGAGAGGTAGAGGGTAAGGGCAGTTTCTGTAATTTTGATAACTTATATATATATATATATAATCATGCAATTTAATAAAATAGACTAATGTAAATAAATAAATATTTATTTAGGTTTTATTTCCTAAAAATATAATTCTCGAAAAATTTTACGTAGGAAACTTAAAATAATTAAAAATAACTTTAATAATTAACAACTAATTAAAATAGTCAAATATATTTATTAAAATTATTAACACTGCATATCCCGATACAATTTAAAAAAATATATAAAATCTCAAGTTATTACACTTTAAGTCATCTAGGGCCAAGATTTTTGAGCTAGATTCTCCTTTTAAAGCCTTATGACTTTCTCTATTTTCACCCAACACATTCAGAGCTGTTGTTGGTGTTGCTAAATTATTTTCTGAAAGGGTTACTTAGGGATTACTCCCCTGGATTAAGGCATTCAATTGTTAATTCATTAAGAGCATATGAGTTTAGATGTTTTGAATAATTTCTTGTTTACTTAATGGAGGTAGGTTGAGTGTCTAGGTTACTATGTTTAGGTTTGGTGTGTTTATGGCTAGGGTTTCTAGTAAGCTTAGAAAAGGTATGAAAGGTATATGTTTATGTTATGTTGTAAAGGAGCATAATAAGGGAAATCGATGCCCAGTATTGGCCATTACCAGTTGGAGTGTATGCTCCGGGTGGAGCCTATAATGAGGGTCCAACATGTTGAAAGGGTGCTAACGAAATTATTGGCTGAATAGGTGTTGACAGGTTGATTGGAGGAATAAGGGCTGATGGGTTAATGTGCATATATAGGGTTGAGATTGGTGGTGGACTGGAAGTTATGATGCCAATATCTTATTTGGTAGCTACTTAATGGCTTTTAACTCAAGAGTTTTCCACAAACGGCACCACTTGATAACTTATTTCTGGAACTCCCAAGTTTAAACCCTGCAAGGAATCAACAAAGGAAAAAGTGAGAGGTGGGGAGGATCCCCACAAACCCTATGATGCATAAGTCAAAGAATGTAGCAAGAGAGTTTTAGAGAGATAAAGAGAGCAAAGAGTATGAGAGAATAAAATGAATGAGAATGAGGGATATGGGGTCCTATTTATAGGGATAATAATGCTCAAACCTGAGAGGAATAGAATTTCTCTTTGATGAAAGTCTTGTGTATATTTGGAGATTATTTCTTCTCGTTCAAGAGTCTCCTTAAATGGGAATCTTTCTTTTATTTAGTTTGGACATCCTTCATTTGTAAGTCACCCTTGTATAGGAATATAAAAGATGTAACCTCTCTTATGGAATATATAAAAAATAATCCCTTTGAATTCTCTTTTTCCTCTGAATTTTTTTGTACATGGTATTAGAGTATACCTTTTGAAATTGAATTCAAATTTTGTATTGAATCCAGGAAATCATATTTGTTTTTTTTACTCTCTTCTTTGAATCTTTTTTTTTTGAAATCGAAATCCACTATGACCATTGAAAACACATTCATTGTATCACATGGATCACCAAATTTCATTCAAACTCTTTAAGATAATTCTCCTTTTCCTACTAGAATTATACTTGATGATTCGAACTACCCTCTATGGTCACAACTCATGGAGATGCGAATTAGAGTCATAAATAAATTTGGCTTCCTTATTGGCACAACCTCAAAACCACCTGTGGGTGATAAGGCTTTGAAGGCTTGACTTATTGATAATAATTGAGTAAAAAGTTGGCTCATTGATTCCATGAGTCCAATATTGATGCAAAGATTCATCTGTCTTTAAATAACAAAGGAGATATGGGATGTTGTCTTCAAAAATTTTTATGATGGACATGATGAAACTCAATTATTTGAGTTAAATTGAAAATCTTTCATTACATATTAGAATGGTAAGCCATTACCTACATACTACGATGAACTGGTTAGGATATTTTAAAAGATTAATGCTAGAACAATTGCTCAAGGAGAGGATATCAGTGGAGTAGTATCACTCTATAAGCATATTTCTTAGCTTTGAACTCATATTTTCCTAGCCGGACTTAACTTAAAATTTTATAATGCTCAGAGTGAAATACTGTAGAAAGATCCACCTCTTGATCTTGAGTCTAGTTATGCAAATGTGAGTAATAATCACAATTAGCGATAGACGATGGAGGAGCCGAAGGTTCTATTGAACAATGTAGTACTTATAGCAGTTTAGACTCAACCATAGTCCAAGGGAAAAGCACTGAGTAAGTCCAATACATGCACATGTACTCATTATAGTGAAGTTGGACACTCCAAGGAATGGTGATATGAAATTGTGGGCTATTTAGAATGGTGGAATTTTAATAGCAAGCCTCACAAGAAGCTCAGAAAATCTAATATTGCCACCTTTAATTTCATAAAACCAAGTGATGACCTTGATGAAACATCAGGTTTGACAAATCTTACTTAGAATAATACATGAATTATTGATAGAGGTGCTAGTAATCATATGAAAAACTCCACCCATCATCTAACCTCCATTCGACCATCAACCCAATAAAATATTCTGACTACTAATGGAGGAATAACACCCATCACCCATGAAGGATCAGTATCTAATTCTAACTCTTTTAATTTGGATAATATTCTTGTTGTTCCATCTCTTTCTTGTAATTTGTTATCTGTTGGCCAAATAACTGAAACCTTAAACTGTATTGTTAAATTCTGGGCTAACTATTGTTTATTTTAGGACATTACAATGTACCAGATGCTTGGCTCTGGTGTTAAACATAGAAAGTTGTATTATCTTGATTTGCATGGTGATCCAAATTTAAAATCAAGTCAAGTTAATAATGTTATTAGAAGTAGCTCAGACCAAAAATAAGTAATTTTATGGCATCGACATCTTGGACATTTATCTTTTCATTATCTTAGAAAAATAAGGCCTATATTATTTTTTAGTATCAAAGACTCTGGGTTCAAGTGTAAAATTTATGAATTGACAAAGAGCCACAGGATTTTATATATACCAAGTTATAATAAGAATTCAATTCCATTTATGACTATTCATTTTGATGTATGGAGATCTGCTCGAATTCCTACTCTGTTTGGTGCTCAATATTTTGTAATATTTATTGATGAATGTACTCGGATGACTTGAGTATCCCTACTTTCAAACAAGGGAGATATGTATTTTGTGTTTCAGTACCTGTACAAAATAATGGCAACATAGTATTAGTGTTAAATTTATGTCTTGCATTCTGACAATGGTGGGAAGTATTTTAACTTAGCCTTTAAAATTTTTTTCCATGAGCATGGAATTTGTCACTAAACTTCCTACGCTGGAACCCTCAACAGAATGGTATAGCAAAAAGAAAAAATTGGTAACTATTGAAAGTAATTCGAGCATCTCTGTTTGATATGAATGGTCCTCGGGAATACTGGGGATAGGCTATTCGATCTACTGTCTATCTTATAAACTGAACTCCATCCAGAATTCCTAGTTTCAAAACTCCTTTTCAAAAACTTCAAGAGCTAATCCTAACTCCAACTCTCAATAATCTCAAACCCTGAGTGTTTGGTTGCTCAACATTTTTTCATTAAATTCTCAGTAAATTTGATCTATGAGCTATCTGATGTATCTTTATTAGATATGCCGAGCTACAAAAGGGATATTAGTGTTATGATCTGTCAGCTCAGAAGATGTATGTAACTAGGTATGTTTAGTTCTAAGAAAATGCACCCTACTTCTCTCCATCTGAATAGTTTTTTTCAAGGGGAGAGAGTTTGGGACATCTTTGAAGATAGAACTCCAAGTGTCTTACTTGTTTTGAGCATCTCACATGATCATATAATATGTTCGAACATCCTGAGCATTTCATATGATCAGATAGTATGTCCAAACATCCTAATCATCCCGCCTAAACAGATAACTAAAGATAGTCCAAGTTTCGTGCTCAAAACTGAAACTAATCAAAATAATACATCTTTCCAGTCCACGCTAGAAGCTGAAGGAACTTTGTATGTGCACAATGAGGTAAAATCATCTCCTTTAGTAACTCTAAATACCAAGCCTCATTATCCTTTTAGAATAAACAAAAGGATTCTAAAAAGACAATATGATTTGGACCTCAATACTAAAGCTAAATATCCTATCAATAACTTCATATCAACAAACCGTTTATAAGAATCACATGCATATACTATAAATCAATTATCTACTGTATCTATTCCGAGTAATGTGCAAGAGGCTTTAATTGATCTGATTTGGAAAAAAGCCATGAATGATGAAATGGAAGCATTGCAGAAGAACTCCATATAGGAACTTATTCCACTTCCTGAGGGAAAGAAAACAGTTGGATGCAAGTGGATATTCACCATTAAATTGAATTCAAATGGAAGCATTAATTGATATAAAGCTTGTTTGGTTACAAAGGGATATACTTAGAAGTATGGAATTGAATATAAGGATGCAGTTGCCCCTGTAGCAAAAATGAACACCATCCGAGTCCTTATTTCATTAGCTACCAACCTAGATTGGCCACTGTGACAGTTTGATGTAAAAAATGCTTTTTTGAATGGAACCATTGATAAAGAAATGTATATGGATCCACCACCAGGAATAAGGTACACTAACCGAGTATGCAAACTAAAAAGAGAACTATGTGGACTCAAACAATCTCCTTGAGCATGGTTTGGCTCAACCTTTATGAGGAAGCTTGGTTATAAACAAAGTGATGCTGACCATAGACTATTCATCAAACAAAAGATGGATAAAGTCACTACTCTTATTGTGTATGTTGATGATATGGTAGTCACTGGAAATGATCCGAGTGAGATAACAACTCTGCAAAAATAGTTATCAACCGAGTTTGAACTTAAGGATCTGGGTAACTTGAAGTATTTTTTAGGGATTAAAGTTGCAAGATCAGCTCAAGGAATTTCTCTCTGCCAACGGAAGTATGTAATGGATTTGCTGACAAAAATATGTATGCTTGATTGTAAGCCAACCGAGACTCCAATAGAAGTCAACCATGGATTATCAATCTAAGAAGGTCAAGTTCCAATTGATAAAGTTTAGTATCAAAAGTTGGTGAGAAGATTAATTTACCTATCTCATACTCGGCCGGACATTGCTTATTTAGTAAGTGTTATAAGTTAATTCATGCATTCTCCAAGTAAAAAACGTATGGATGCGGTATACCGAGTGCTAAGATACCTAAAGTCTTCTCCGGACAAAAGTTTATTTTTTAGGAGAAATAAGGATTCTATACAGATGCTGACTAGGCCGGAGATCAAATTGATTAAAAATCAACATATGGGTACTTCATGTGTGTTGGAAAAAATTTAGTCACTTGGAGGAGTAAGAAATAAAAAGTCATAGCAAGGTCAAGTGCTGAAGTTAAGTTTAAAAGAATGACACATGATGTATGTGAATTACTCTGGATAAGCCAAATTGTTCATGATCTGGGACTAAATCATCCGCAATCTATATTGTTACATTGTGATAATAAGACAATCATAGCAATTGCAAACAACCCAGTTCAACATGATTAGACTAAGCATGTGGAGGTTGACAGATAAAAAATCATATGAATTGAGAAACAATTGGTCTTCCATTTGTTTCTTCTCATACTTAATTTGATGACATCTTCACAAAGACTGCATTCAGGAAAAAGTTCCACAACTCATTTGACAAGTTGAGAATGATTAACATATATTCATTAATTTGAAGGGGAGTACTGAAGTGAGCTCTAGTAAAAAATTTGATTTTATATATTAAAAATTAATTTTTTTTTAGAAAATTTTTTTATTCCTCCTAATTAGATTTTCCATACATATGAATGATTCATATATACCCTCTCTTATGAAATATATAAAAAATAATTCCTTTAAATTCTTTTTTTTTTTTTTTAATTTATCTCAACAGACATGCCTGAAACTGAGAAGCAAATTGGCAACTACTGAACATCAATTATTTGTTGCTTCTGGTGACCATTAAGAGACTACAGTTTCAAGGTCTGCAACCTATTCATGCATGGCCTAACTAGTATTTAATTTAGCTGGCTAATTCTGGAAAGCAGCTGGCATATATATGTATACGACAGCCTTCCAGACTATACTGACCAAACCAATAATGCATGATTTGCATAAATTAATCGAAGATACCATATCATATATATATTTATAATTAAAGCATGCTTGTAATCCAAGAAAAAAAAAATACAGTCTTGATCTCGAACTCATTTGCCTGTCTCATACTGAAATTATCATGAGCTCGAACGCTGTGCTTCTAACGTTGTTTTGTCACACTTTTATTAATTTACTCAGAATTCAAGACTGAAAAATGACAGAAATTTACATGCACGTTTCATGTTTTTATGCATAAGAAAATGCGAAAGCAATGCTAGCTAGCTGCTGATCCTAATACAGACACATTTACACACCACAATAAGCTTTAAGAGCATATTCAGCTCTCTGACCAGCCTCTGTATAGTAGAATCCAAGGAACTCAACATGATCGAAGGGCTTAAACAGCAAAGGATGTTCTTCATCAATGAGCTCCTCTGGGGCTTTAATTATATGTCTGGCTTTAGGGATCGAAAACAGTCCACAAGAGTACCTTGCTTCATTTCCAGTCATCATAACACGATGAAAAGGAGAGTATAATCGACCATTTGTCCAAGCCTGAAAATAAATTTTACCATTGTTCGAGTGATGATTAAGATGGTCACTTGTCAAATAACAACTTGAACTCAATTTGATGATTGTTCGAAACCTTGCTCTAACTAGATTTTTTTTTCCCCTACATATGCTCAAGCATTAGTACCTTTGTATACTCAAAATGTCTTAAAACTATATTCAGCTTGACAAATTAAAAATTTTATTTAATTTTTCATTAAATTCAAATACAATTGCCTCAGTTAAGTTCGAGTTGGAATTAGGAAGTTTAATCCTGATCTTTTTATTTTTGTGTTTAATAATTTTTTTGATTTAAATTACCGGTATTTAAAATTTATTGAATTTTTTACTAATTTAGTTCAATACAAAAAAGATCACAAGAATAACAAAAATCTCATAATAACTATTTTTACACATGATTAGATCATAAAATGATGTCTGATAATTCAGATTTGAAAGCTTGACTTAAATCATTTAATTGCACCCCCAAAAAATCATTCATGTATGTACCAACATCTCGAGTTAATTTAATTTCACCTGCTAAAAATTTAAGAAAAAAAAATTAAGGAGAGAACTTACTAGGAGAGAATCTCCAATCATGACAACAAAAGAGTCTGGTGAGAGTTTCACATTAATCCACTCTCCATTTTTGGTCTTCACCTCTAACCCATCAACCTGGTTTTGGTACAATATGGTCACAATGTTTTTATCTGTATGAGGATGTAGCCCAAGCTTTGTCTCACTGGTTTGAGGCCCTGTATATTTCATCACCCTGAGAAGGTAATCTGTTGAGTTCATATGTTCATCCATGTATTTCTCAATACCAAGGCTCTCTATTATCATCCTCCTTACTATTTTATCTAATTCCGACACTTGCTCCGAATATGCCTGTACTGCTTTGCTGCAAAATGGATATTTTAAATCAATAAAAGATATGAAATCGTCCAGCAAAGATGATTCATGGGCAATCATGATTTTTGTAAAAAATGCAATATTAATTCTTTTTAATTTTGATTCCATATAAATTATCCCACACCATAATAGCAATTATATCCAATCATATCATTAGTCTAAGATTTCAACTCTTCACTTTTTTTTTTAATTTTTTTTTGAAATATCAGTGTTCAAATTTTTTTAGAGGAATTACTTCAGCACACTAAAATAAAAGTAGAAATGTTCCTCTATGACAATAGAGATATGAAAAGCATAAACGTTTAACAATTGGAAGGTTAAAGGGGAAGCGAGGATTCTGACCTCATTTTATAATGTTCATCACATGAGTCATTAGATTATAAAGGGAGTAAAAAAAAAAAACATAAACTCTTCACTTCTTACATTTATAAGATATGTATACCTATAGGCTTCTAGTTCAATCATAATCACTTTGCATGCATTATGCGTTCAATAACTTCATAAGAGATTAAAATAAAAATTAATAGGGCTAATAATTTTAGAAATTTTAATTTTTTTCTGATTTCAACAATTAATTTTCTCAAAAAAAAAAAAAAAATCTTAACACAGAAGTTTTGAAATTTTTAAAAAGTATTTCTGTCAGTTTCATTGCTAATTCAAAAAAAAAAATTAATTATTTTTTGTTACTTAAGTTTTAAAATTTTACAGTCCAATCCTTGAATTTGTTTTAAAATAAAATTTTACGTTTAATTATTTTTATTAATACTTTATGAAATTTAATAGTGGTTCAGAACAAAAATATTATAATTAAATTACAATCAAAATAAAAAGGAGTTATAGAGGAATTTTGTAAAATACCCAAAATTTAGGTTTCCGTGAGGCCACAAGACACCAGTGAAGCTCTCCACCTTTTCAACAACGTTAGGTTCTTCAATGCCCATACTCTCAAATAACGGAGCCTGAGGGTACTGTCCAACGTAACCATGATAGGGTTTCTTAGAAACATTTTTCAATTTGGTCTGTAATGGCAGCTCGAAAAGCTCTTCAATTGCACCAACAACGCCCTTTTTAAGGTCTAAATGGACTTTGTTGAAAAGTGCCTCAAAACAACCATACTCTTCTAGTGCCTTGCGAACTTGGGACTTTACAGACTTCCATTGCTCAGTTCCAGGCTTCAGGTTTTCATTTGAGAAATCTATGACTGGTAGCTTCAGATCAGGAGTTTCAGAACCCATATATATATTTTTTTGAGCTTTGTAGTATGTGAAGATGATAATGTCCTGGCTAGCCTATTTATATTGTTCAATTATGTTTTTGATCAATTGGGTACATTTTTTTGTGCAGCAGTATGCAACAAACAAGACAAACCGTTTGTTCAGATAATGAAATGCTTGTGGTGTTCGAAGACAAAGAATTTATGTTTCAGGATCTTGTTTAATTCTTTTATCATAATTAATTAATGTAAGGCTTGATTAAAGGCACATTCCAAGCTTCATATATTATTAGTCTTTGTTCATTTCCCTCAATGTTATAAATTATGGACTTTTTTATAATCAACTAATAAAAATTATTTTTTCTTAAGCTATATTTCGTATTTAAATTATAGTGCATATAATTGTGTTAAATTAATTATTTAAAATTTTTTATCATCTTTATAATCCTATAGTGAAAATTATATAACCTTTAAATATCAATATTTTAAAAAAGAAAAGAAAAGGAAATAAAATAAAACTTACAGTTTGATAACAAAACCCCAATTGTTATGCAATTAAACTAACTATAAATGCACAATTCGAAGTGAAAAAAATCCATTCAAAATATTCTCATTTAGAATAGTGTAAAAACTAAACCTTTTATCCAAGAATTTATTTTTATTCGTATTTAATATGTTATAATTTTATTAATTGAAGTTTTAATTGATACATTTTTGTGTAGAATATTATTAAAACTCATCTTTTAAGCCTCTGTAAGCAAAAATTGAGCATTCCACAACTATAACATCGCTTTAATCCTACTTAAATCAAAAGATTTAGTTTCTTTTGGGCCGTGATATGTTCAAAGTAGAACATCTCCTCAAATTGTAATAGATCGGGACATGGCGCAGTAAAATGAGGTAAGGATAAGTCAAAACAAAGTATGTGGTTTTATATATATATATATATATATATATATATATATATATAAACAATTCGAGATATATAGTTTCTAAGTATATAAGCAAGATGAAGGCAGTTGACAGTCTAAAATTATAATCAATTTTTTTTTTTCCAATTTTCTATCACAATTAATATCCTCAACTTATTTTGTAGTATCCGTTTTGTATAATTATTGTTGATTCGAACATTTTAAGAGGTAAAAGCTTAATATCATCCGCAACTATTAACAAAATTTTTATTTTATAATATTTCTAGGTAATAAAACACCATTAATAAATTTAACGGATTCAAAAATATGTATATATCGAATTTTAGAGTGGCATATATAATTTTAGAGTGGCATATATAATTACGATTAATGGTATTACAATCATAAATTTAAATTCACTAACAATAAAAATTATAAATATCAAATTATCATAAACAAACACATATTTATAATTAAAAAATGAAAAAATATATTTATATATTTTTAATACTTATTCCTAAATATTGAACAAATCAGTTATTTTTATTACCAGTGACATCATGAAAATATCCCCATGAACCGAGCTTATAATTTTGTTAGGTGCCATGTGCTAATAATGTTTAGATAATTTGATATTTTAATCCACGTAATGGAATCTAATTTTGTATTTTCTGTGGGTAGTTGATCATTTTTATTTCTAACAAGAAAGTTAAAGATCTATAAAATTTGTTTTAGATTGTATTCTTTCCTTGATGTATTATTCCCTTGTCCCTTAGCAAGCAACACGTGAAACCTAGCTAGCGCAAAAATTTAAAGATTTAGATGTCTTTAATTACATTTGAATAATTGACCTAGCTAAAAGCCATATATGGTTAATTACATGTACTTAACGTGTTCATTAATTATTTTCATATTTTTTGGTATTTAATTATTTTGAAGAAGAATATATTTTTCATAAGGTTGACAAGATGAGCCAGCTAAAGATCTAGCTAGATGATAATGCATGATATTAATTAAAATATTTTGGGACCATTTCTGTGCCTTTCAATATTTCATAACAATAATGCACTAATATGCTTATATGCTGCTAATTAACCATCTTGATTGGTGGTTTTTTACGAATAATTTAAATAATAAAAAATATAAATATTTAAATATAGAGAGTAGAGTTTGAATTGTCATTCTCTTTTATTTTTTTTGTGGTGAAAAATTAAACCGCTTCAAATTGAATGACAAAAACAAAAAACTATCTTGATTGCTACAATTAAGTCAATTGATTAAGGGGAAAATTTGATGTATGATTAAGACTTAATCTTCTGATTTCTTTTCAATGACGAGGATGATGACCAAATAATTAAGGACCACAAGATCAATCTTAATTATTAATGTACTAGGACCACAGGATCATTCTTAATTATTATGTACTCGGATCACATGATCAATCTTAATTATTAATGTACTAGGACCACAGGATCATTCTTAATTATTATGTACTCGGATCACATGATCAATCTTAATTATTAATGTATTTCAATTATCACAAGATGATAATGGTTAAGTTTACATTACACCTTTCAATTGTCTTATATGTGCTTTGTTAGTGGGGTGTCGTTTATTGAGATTGGTATATGCAATACAATGTTTTTAATTTGCTGCCTTCGCTTTTTTTTTTTTTTTCCTCCTTTTTTAAACGTAACTTCTTGTAAATATTTTCATTATAAGAAATATTTATATACAATTAAAAATAAAATTTTTATTCTATTTAGGATATTATTTTATTTCTAATTAGATTGTGATTAAGATTTTTATATGTATATATAAGGGGTGTAATCTTTTTTTGAATATCATGAAAAAATATTTTCCTTAAATTTTCTTTCTTTTTCTTTAAATTTTATTTTTCATGGTATTAAAGTATATCTATTGAAATCGAATTTTTTATTAAATTCTTGAAATCGTATTTTTTTCATTAAAATTATATTTTTTTCTTTCTTGCTTTAAGTTCTTTGAATCTTCAAAAATCATAACCATCGAAAATATATCCATCATATCTTATGAAACGCCCAATTTTATTCAAACCCTTCAAGATGATTCTCCATTTCCCACAGAAATTATTCTTGATGATACAAACTATACTCTATGGTCATAAATCATGGAGATGCGAATTGGAGCCTGAAATAAATATAGTTTTCTTAATGGTATTATGCCAAAGCCACTAGCAGGAGATAAAGCGTTGGAGACTTGACTCGATAATAGTCGAGTCAAAAGTTGGCTAATTGACTCCATGAGTCTGACATTGATGTAGAGATTCATTCATCTTCCAACAACAAAGGAGATATAGGATGTTGTCTTAAACACCTTCTATAATGGATCTGACGAAACTCAGTTATTTGAATTAAACCGAAAATCATTCACAACACGTCAGAATGGTAAGCCATTACTTGCATACTATAATGAACTGATTCGAATATTTTAGGCAATTGATGCTTAGACATGTGCATAAGGGGAGGATGTTAATGGAGTAGTATCACTCCATAAGCATATTACCTGGCTTCAAACACATATTTTTCTAGCTGAGCTTGATTCAAAATTTAATAATGCTTGGAGTGAAATACTCCGAAAGGATTTACCTTTTGATCTCGAGTCTAATTATGCATATGTATGGAGGGATCACAACTAGTGACATATGATGGAAGAGCCGAAGATACTACCGGACCATTCTGTGCTTGTAGAAACTCAGACTCGTCCCTAGTTCAAAAGGAAAAAACCAAGTAAGTCCATCGCATACACCTGTACTTATTGTGGCAAGGTTGGACACTCCAAGGAACGGTGTTATGAGATTGTGGGATATCTAAAATAGTGGGATTTCAATAGAAAGCCTCAAAAAAGCTCGAAAAGGTTGCAATTGCCACCTATAGTGATACTAAACCAAGTGGTGATCTTGATGAAACATCAGGTATGATAAATCTTAATCGAAATAATACATGAATTATTGATACGGGTGCTACTGATCATATGAAAAACTCCACTCACCATCTTACATCCATCTGCCCATCAACCCAACAAAATATTATGACTGTTAATGGAGGCATAGCACCAGTCACTCATGAAGGATCAAGATCTAACTCTGCCTCTCTTGATTTAGATAGTATTCTTGTTGTTCCATCTCTTTCTTGTAATCTACTATTTGTTGGCCAAATCACTAAAATCTTGAATTGCATTATCAAATTTTAGCCTAATTATTGTGTATTTCAAGACATTGCAACGCATCGGATTATTGGCTCTGGTATTAAACATGGAAAGTTGTACTATCTTGAGTTGCATGGGGATTCAAGTTAGAAGTCAAGTCAATAGGGTTAGTGGAAGTTGCTCGGCTAAAGACCAAATAATCTTATGGCATCGTCATCTTGGTCATCTTTCTTTTTATTATCTTAGACAAATAAAATCAAAATTATTTTTGAATACCACAAACTCAGAATTCAAGTGTGATATTTATGAATTGGCAAAAGGCCACCGAATCTCTTATGTATCGAGTCATAACAAAAATTCAATTCCATTTATGACCATTCATTTTAATATATGGGGACTTGTTCGAATTCCTACTCTATTTGGTGCTCGATATTTTGTAACGTTTATTAATGAATGTACCCGGATGACCTGGGTATCACTACTTTCAAATAAAGGAGATGTGTGCTCTAAGTTTTGGGACCTGTAAAAAATGGTGGCTATGCAATACTGGACTAAAATTTGAGTCTTGTAGTTTGAAAATGGTGGAAAGTATGTTAACTCAATTCTAAATGATTTGGCTATGCAATACTGGACTAAAATTTGAGTCTTGTAGTTTGAAAATGGTGGAAAGTATGTTAACTCAATTCTAAATGATTTCTACCGCGAGCAGGGCATTCGCCATCAAACATCCTATGCCATCACTCCTCAACAGGATGGTATAGTCAAACAAAAGAACCAACAGTTATTAGAATTTGTCAGAGCATCATTATTTAACATGAATGTTCCTCTAGAATATTGGGGAAAGGCTGTTCGATTCGCTGCGTACCTCATAAATCAGACACCATCAAGAGTACTCAATTTCAAAACTTCTCTTCAGAAACTTCAGGAACTTGTCATATCTCCACCCCTCAATAATCTTGAGCCCTAAGTCTTTGGATGCTCAACATTTGTTCATCAGACACTCAAAAAATTAGATCCTTGAGCTATCCAGTGTATCTTTATTGGCTATGCGGATCTACAAAAGGGATATTGGTATTATGATCCGAATGAAAAAAAGATGTATGTCACTTAGGATGTTCAGTTTCATGAAAATTCTCCTTTCTTCTCCCACTTCGAGTGCTCTCTTCATGGGGAGAAAAATTTAAACCTCTTTGAATTTGAAGATAGCATTCTAAGTGGTCCGAATGTTGAAGATAGCATTCTAAGTGTTTCGAGTCTGAGTCTCCTAAATGTTCCAAGCATCTCACAGACATTTGATGTTCCAAGTCTAAGCATTTCACCTGGACAGATAATTGAAGAAAATATGAGTAATCAAGATAGTACATCTTCCTAACCTATACCAAAAATTGAAGAAACTCCAGATGCGGATGTGCACAATAAGGTAAACTTGTCTCCTTTAGTAACTCTGAATACTGAGACTCATTATCCTTCTAGAATTAATAGAGGGGTTCCAAAAAAATAATATGATCCAGACCTTCATACCAAAGCTAAATACCCTATCAACAACTTCATATCAACCAACTGTTTGTCTAACTTATATGCACTTACTATGAATCAATTATCTACTGTATCTATTCCAAGTAATGTGCATGAAGCCTCAGATGATCCGAATTAGAAGAAAGCCATGAATGATAAAATAGAGGCATTGAAGAAGAACTAGACATAAGATCTTGTTCTTCTTCTTGAAGGAAAGAAAATGGAACTCAATTCAGATGGAAGCATAAATCGGTATAAAGCTCGGTTGGTAGCAAAGAGGTATACTTAGAAGTATGGAATTGATTATGAAGATATATTTGCCCTAGTAGCAAAAATGAACACCATATGAGTTCTTATTTCCTTAGCTGCCAACCTGGACTGGCCACAACAACAATTTGATGTGAAGAATGCATTTTTGAATGGAACCATACATAAAGAAGTGTATATGGATCCACCACCTAGAACAAAATGTACTGACTAAGTATGCAAAGTAAAAAGGGCATTGTATGGACTCAAACAATCACCTCGAGCATGGTTTGGACGACTCTCAACTTTTATGAGAAAGCTCAGATATAAGCAAAGTGATGCTGATCATATACTATTCATCAAATAGAAGTTAGGTAAAGTCACCATGTTGATTGTATATGTTAATGATATGGTGGTCACTAGAAATTATCAGAGTAAGACAACAATCTTACAAAGACAGTTAGCATCCGAGTTTGAACTTAAGGATTTTGGTAACTTAAAGAATTTTTTAGGAATTGAAGTTGCAAGATCAGCTCAAGGAATTTCCCTCTACCAATGAAAGTATGTAATTGACCTACTGACAGAGACGGGCATGCTTAATTGTAAGCTAGCCGAGACTCTAATTGAAGTAAAACATGGAATTTCAGTCTTAGGAGATCAAGTTTCAATTGATAAAGATCGGTATCAAAGGTTGGTGGGAAGGTTGATTTACTTATCTCATACTCAACCAGGCATTGCTTATGCAGTAAGTATTGTAAGTCAGCTCATGCATTCTTCGAGTTAAGAACATATGGATGCAATATACCAAGTATTAAGATATCTAAAGTCTTCTTCAGGTAAAGGGTTATTCTTTGGGAGGAACAAGGATTATGAAATTTCTGGCTATATTGATGCTGATTGGGCTGGAGATCAGACTGATAAAAAATTAACATCCAAGTACTTTATATTTGTTGGAAAGAATTTAGTCACTTGGAGAAGTAAGAAACAAAAAGTTGTAGTAAGGTCAAGTGCTGAAGCTGAGTTTAGAGGAATAACTCATGGAGTATGTGAGTTGCTTTGGGTAAGGCAAATTGTTCAGGATCTGGAATTGAAACATCCAAAGCCTATGTTATTACATTGTGATAACAAGGTAGCCATAGCAATTGCAAACATTCCAGTTCAACATGATCGGACTAAACATGTGGAGCTTAACAGACATTTCATAAAAAATCATCTGAACCAAGGAACAATTGATTTTCCATTTGTTTCTTTTCAGACTCAACTAGCTGACATACTCATAAAGGCTATATCCGGAAAAACGTTCTACAACTCACTTGGCAAGTTAGGAATGATTGATATACATTTACCAACTTATGGGGGAGTGTTGAGGAAATAAATATTTTCATTGTATATATTAGGAAGTAAATATTTGTATTCAATTAGAAATAAAAGTCTTTATTCTATTTAGAATGTTATTCTATTCCTAATTAGGTTGTGATTAGAATTACTATGTGTATATATAAGGGGTGTAACTCTTGCTTGAATATTATGGAAAAATATTTTCTTTAAATTTTATCTTTTTTTTCTGTGAAATTTATTTTTCACTTCTTAAGTTATAGAAAGAACGGAAATATTTATTTATTTTAATTTAATTATATTTGATGGCCAAAATTTTATAATATATAAATATATATTTTATTTTTATTAAATATTTATTACACTTAAAATAGATAATTTAAAAAAAAAAAAAAACAAAAACGAAAGATATTGGTTTTTTGCTTGGAAGTTGGCATAGTTTATTATTGTAAATATTAGAAGCACTTTGATGGATGATGATAGGGTTAATTAACTGTTATTATTATTATTATTATTATTGAATCTATAACAAGCCAGAAAAAAGATTTTATGAATGAAAAAATAAAAACTAAAAAGAGAGGATTTTGAGCTGAACTTGTGGCTTGGATAACCGTAAGCTCAAATTTCTGTAGCCCAATAATGGGAATGTCTGTTTCATTGAAGCCTACTAACTAGAAGTTCTCGGGTAGAATCTCATGGACTACATACCTCAGCCAACTGCATGGGCTTAACAATGTATAATTTGTCTCCAAAACACCACTTGTTAAAAAAAAAAAAAAAAAAATTGAAAGCACAAGAAAGATTATGTTGAGTTAAAGTGCGGCAGAGAAACAGTTAATTGATAGCTGAAATTTGGCAACGGATGTCAAATAGTTGATAGTTGATTGATATTAATTGTGTATAAAAAATTATAATAGTTATTATTATAATACGATTAACAATTAGCATTGATATTAATTAACAATTATTCATGAAATAATATGCTATAATCTGATATAAAATTTATTCGATTGATGAATTCAACATATTAATCTTATATCCTAACAATTTTCAGTTATTAATTCAAATATTTAACCAAATACTATTAAAAACTAATAATTGGAAAGTAAACTATTAACAATTTCTAAATAATAATATGAAACACCCACTTAATAGTAATCTGTATGGAGAACAAGAAATGGTTTAGCGACTTTTCTTTCATGTTTCTGAACGGTATTTGGCTGTTAATGAATTGGGCATTGATTCTCTCCTTATGTTAAAATATCTTATATTTCTTTCTTATAAAGATTACACTTTTAACCAATTAATATCTTGAAAAAAATTATTTCGTTACACCATTCAATTTTTGGCAAAATATCTCTATATTTGGAGGCATAGTTTTCTTGAACTTGCATTCACCTGACTTTACTCAGACCTTAGTCACTTCAAGTTTTCATCATCTTTGTTAGTAATTGAGCAGTTGTTCTTCACGATGCAACTTGACTTTAAAACAATGATCGATGATTGTAAGAATTTGCCCGAAGGGTGATGAATTTTTAGCCATAAAAAATATTTATGGCTAACTTTTAGCAATGGCTATGTTTGGCTACCATGAAATTCTTGTAGTGAATGTCGTCATTTCAATTTGTCCTATAATTTTATTAAGAAAAACATGAAGTGACTATTTATCATATTTGGAATAAAATATATAACATATATTTTAATTTGAACAATTTCGACTTTTATTTCATGTAA
This sequence comes from Mallotus nudiflorus, assembly GCA_947683625.1. Lineage (NCBI taxonomy): Eukaryota > Viridiplantae > Streptophyta > Magnoliopsida > Malpighiales > Euphorbiaceae > Mallotus > Mallotus nudiflorus. Next base: position 3,264,310 of record CANTUR010000126.1, on the reverse strand, counting down.
AGGAAACTTCGATTCAAAAGTTGATAATTAGATTTTGACATTATTATTTAAAATTTAAGAAAATTTAATTAATTCAATTTAATTTAAATAGGAATATAAAAATAGTAAAAATATTCCAATAAATATTTAACACACGATTATTACATATGATTTTAATGTCATGAGATATACATAGCTGAAAATCAGATACCGGTACCATAATGAGCCCTTAAAGGGGCAATAACCCTTTGAACTTTTGCACCACTTTGCTGCGCTTGTGCCTGGTGATATTTAAGGACGTCAATAAAATCAAAAGGTCTATACAACAAAGGGTGCTCTTCATCCACTAGCTCTTCTGGTGCTTTTATAACGTAGCCTCTTTTAAACGCTGTAAACGTTCCAACTGAGTACCTCACAACATTTCCGGTCATTGTTACACGATGAAATGGAGCATATAAACGACCATTAATCCATGCCTGCAAGTAATCAACATACGTTAAACAATAAAGTTATAGCTCCAAAAGAGTAAAATTGTATCCTCAATTGAATGAATTGAATTCTTGACCTTCCATCTGTGTAATAAGACAGACACTCAAATAATTTATTAGGATGAACAAAATTCGTGATTGTCTACATAATAAGACACTTGTGTTGGTTTGTAAAATTTCTACATTAGGAATTTGAGAAAAAAAAGGGAATAATTTTTAGTTATAAATAAACTTCTCCCTCCTTTTAGTAAGTGTTTCAATCACCATTTGTATTTGGTATACCATTGAAAACTATTAATTATACTAGTGGAGAATTTAAAAGGAAATTCTCTTGGGGTGTATTTGAGTTTTTGGGTATGTGAGAGAGTTAAATATTTTGTAGTGTGGTTGTAATAATTTTCAACATAAATGAATATTTTTCTTTTAGTTATCTCTTGACAACATCCGTGGTTTTTCTCTTATCTCTTTCAATTTTTCAAGTATTTTTGTTCTTATTGGATTGTAAGGGGTCCATTTTCTCTAACAATAGGTATTAGAGTTTTTGATTTATTTTAGTATATTATGTGGTTGCAGCTTAGGTTGATTTTCCACAGCAGAAAAAATTTCCTTCGGCAAATTAGGCATTCCGCATTGAAATTTTTTTTAAACAAATTGTTGAGATCCAACTGAAGGTATTTTGTATTGTATTTATTAATTGTGATATTGTGTATGTAAGTGCAGCAAAAAAAATTTTGTCGGGACTTAAGTGGTACTATTTGTGTCCTCCAAATCTTTCTTGGAAATTTTCTTAGTACATTTTGTAGACATAATTGTTCACTCATTATTCATGTATGAGGTCTTTGTAGCAAGAAGTACTGTTCAAATGTATGGAGGTACTGTGCATTGTTGAGTAAAAATGAGTTTTAAATTTGATATTGAAATATTTGATGGGAGAATTAATTTTGGGTTGTGGCAAGTTCAAGTGAAGGATATACTAATTTAGTATAGAGTGTATAAGGCCTTGAAGGGAAAATCAACTTCTTTATCCAAAGGAAAGGAGCAAATTAAATCCGGTGACAATAGTGTAGACATAGGAAAATCTAAGATGAGTGAAGAAGAATGAGAGGAGTTAGACATGAGAGTAGCAAGTCAGATTCATATTTGTCTAGCAAAAAATGTTCTTGCTAATGTTGCTATATGGTCAACAATAAAGGAGTTTTGAATGTACCAGGCTAAAAGTCTTTTAAATAGGTTATATTTGAATGAGCAATTTCACAAATTACAAATGGAAGAAGGTACAAAAATTTATGACCACCTTAATATATTCAATAAGATTGTTTCTGAACTAAAATCTATTGGAGTGAAAATTGATGATGAAGATAAAGCGTTGAGACTTATCTAGTATGTTCCACCTTCCTATGAGCACATGCAAACCGTTTTAATGTACGGGAAAGAGAATGTGAATTTTTTAAAAATAATAAATAAGTTGATTTTTGAAGAAAGAAGGCTAAAAAATGGAGCGAATAAGTCTTCTAAAAGTACAACATTGTCGACTTGTAGAAATGGAAAGAAGAATAAAGACTTCAAAAAGAAAATTATTTGCTGGGGATGTAGACAACGTGGACATGTAAAGAAAGATTGAAAAAATAGTGGAGCTAATTCGGCTAATGGCTCCAAAATTAATGTTACTAATGCAGTCGTCTTTGAAGAAAGAGACGATAAACTTTCTATGCAAGGAAAGATATATATACTCATGACATGATAGTTACCAACTAAATTGCCATGGAAAAGGAAGTATGATAGGTAGCATGTCTACAGTTTGCATATGGACATTGGTTGATAGTTAATGTAAGGTGTGTGGTGTAATTGATGTCGATGATTAATGAATTTCCTAAAAAGTCAACATTAAAAGTTGCACCATAACTTATTAACAATTTTTCGACATGAATTGGTTGAGGTGAAAATTTTTGGAGTTAGTGAATTTCAAGTGTATATACTTTTATGGTGGAGTATGACAATTCTTTTTCTTTTTTTAAATTGTGACTAATATAACTGATGATGAGATGATTGTTGTTCTTTATTTTTAATCATGGGGAAGATTTGTGAGAGAACTGTTTGGAATTTTTCACGATGGAGATTTGTTAGTTTGTAAAATTCCCACATTGGGAATTTTAGAAAAAAAGGGAGGAGTCTTTAGTTATAATTAGACACCTCCCCCTTCGGTTCATTGTATCAATCACCATTTATATTTGGTGTGTATTGGTTATACTAGTAGAGAATTTAAAAGAAAATTCTCTTGGGGTGTACTTGAACAGTGCCTGTGATTTTTCTCAATTTGAAATTTCAAATATTTTTTTATTATTGGATTGTAAAGGGTCCATTTTCTCTAACAACTTAGACATTAAACGAATTAGTGCAGTGATATATTTATTGAGCATGGAAATGAAAAGGAAACCAACTTACGTTAAAAGATTCTCCAAGTATGACAACAAAATTTTCTGGTTCGAATTTGATATTGACCCACTCCCCAGTTTTGGTCTCAAATTCTAATCCATCAACTTGATTTTGATACAAGATGGCGATTACGCCTTGATCTGCATGAGCAGCTAGTCCAAGCTCTGTCTCAGTGGCACTGGGGACTTCATATCTCATAACCCTAAGAGAGGTGGCGGTTGCATTCATATGCTCATCCAAATACTTATCAATACCCAAGCCCTCCAAAATCATCCTCCTTATTATTTTTTCTACTTCAAGTATTTTCTTTGAATAGGTTTGTATATTGTTGCTGCCAGTTAAAGTCAAGCAAAGCTACGGTTAGATAATCACTAGTACAATCCTAACACAAAATTATAAAGAAATTGTTTAGCGATGTGCATGACTATTTAGTACAGAATATCATGATTTCAACTTGACTATTTGCATGTTTCTTTTTAATTAAAAGAAAAAATCAATTAATTGTACAGAAAAACATGGAATAATTTGAAGTTTACAAACCTGAAACTTGGTTTTCCTTGAGGCCATAGAGCATTGGTTAAGCTTTCGACATTTTCAGAAGTAATAGGGTCACTAATGCCAAGACTTTCAGAAAGTGGAGTGACGGGAGATTTTCCAATGTATCCACAACCTGGAAATGCTGAAACATTTCTCATTTTGTATTCTAGAGGTAGGGCAAAAAGCTCTTCTAGGTCACTAAGAATGGCCTTTTTAAGCTCCATAGGAATTTTATTGGAACAAGCCTTGAAGCAACCATGCTCTTCTAAAGCTTTAAGAACTTGGGATTTTACGGATTCCCACTCTTCAGGATTATTGTCAGGATTCAGGACTAACATAGAGAAATTTATGACTGGAAGATCAAGAGGAGTTTTTGGGCTCATCCTTTTTTTTTTTTTTTGCCCTCTTTTTGATTTCCGTTTCTTGACTATATGCAATGAGAGAGATTAATTTGTTTTTGGGTTGGAAAAGAAAAGAGTTCTTGGCCAATTTATAGAGATTGAAAGGATATAATTTTGTAAGGGCAGATGAAGGCTCCCAGCCGATTCATTAAATTAGTGGAACAATTTTAATATACATAGTATTATTATTATCTACCTTTAAAAAAATTAAACCAATAATTTGATAAAAGAGTATATATATATACACACACATAATCTCAATTAAGTATTTATAACTTAAAAAGAGCTCAAAATTGAATAGTTCAGTTGTATAATTCTTTTCAAGATATTAATAGGTTGATTTTTGTTTTCTCCCTGTAAATATTTTTTTTCCTAAAATCATTGATTATTATTTAAAATTTATTAAATTTTAATTAATTATAACTATGTGGATAAGACTATAATTATTCATAATTAATTTAATATAATTGCATATATAAATAAATTTCAAAATATTTTTTAAATGAAGACAACTCTATCAAATGATGTAACCATTATTAGTATAAACTATTTCCAATTAACGATTTTGAAATTAATCATTGAAGAAGTATTCTCAAAGGGATGATGATGATAAACAGTCAAGCCAAAAATGTCAATCAAATTAATATTTTTTTCACCAAAAACCATATAAATTAATTGAGCTGAATAGAAACGTCTAAATGTCATTTTCTTATTTTCTTATATATATATATTTATATTGTGTTATAAAGAGTCTTATAAAATTAATTGTGAATCCTAAATGCAAAACAATTACTTGCAAAAAAAATTTGACAATTCAATATTTTTAGTTGGTGCATATATAGAAAATTCCTAAAAATAAAAATAAAAAACCTTAAAAATTTAATAAAGGATAAAATTTATGTATCTCTAATTATTAGAAAGTTTTATGTTTCCCCTCTTTATACCATTTATAAATGCACAAAATCAATATAATAATTTATAGTACAAATTCGACTCTAAATTAAACTATTTATATCTTTATATATGTTAATCAAATAAAAAAGAAAATAGAGAATTATCATAATTCAAGCAGAAGAAATTTTTGTCCTTTAATTATTAAATTCAGTTAAGTGACAAGTCAAGCTTTCAATAACTAGAGTGACTAATGAATTCAATGCAAGATGAACATGAAATTAGCAAGATATAAATATAGTTGATATCATATACATATATATATATATATGATATCAAACACCATAATGCACCTTTAAAGGTGCAAAAGCATCTTGAGGATCTTCACGATGAATCTTGTCTGCACCAGCCTGATGACGTTTAAGGACTTCAAGAAAATCAAAAGGCCTATAAAGCAAGGGATGTTGTTCATCAACTAGCTCTTGTGGTGCTTTTATTATGTAGCCTGGTTTAAACACTGTAAATAGTGCAACTGAGTATCTTGCGTCATCTCCACCCATTATGACCCGATGATAGGCAGGATGTACTCGCCCATTTGTCCATGCCTGCAAATTAAAGTGAATGAATATAAATAGGAAAAAGATTCATGTTATGACGATTCGCTTCAACAGTGTGTTGCTGTCCGTGTGAATATGACCACCAAAAAGTGTAATTTCAAAATAGGCTACGATACTCTGTTCACATCATCAGTCACGATGTGTGTCAAGTTAGCTAGACTTCTACTTCTCTTTCACCACTCTTAGTTCTTATCTTAGCTTCCTACTGATCTGTTCTGATATGTATTCGACTATTTACGGTTGTTCATTAGCTATCTTTTACACATTGTATTGCTACATATCATTGTACTCATGTTCATTCAATTAATACACACAATATTCTTTCATTCTCATCACATGTCATTTTCCATATATATATAATATATATACATTTTAATATTTGGGCTCAACTTGATAAAAAAAAAAAATATTTTTTATAAATCTAGACTAAGTTTGAGCTTTTAATGAAGAGGAAATTTCAGTCCATTTGACCAGCGCGTTTTCAATTTTGTTTCTGCGCTTTTGTTTCTTTCAATTTTGGTCTTCTGTTTTTTTAGCTTTTTTTTTTTTACTATGTAACTCATTTTTTTCGTAATTTTTGTAATTTTTTTATGTATTTATTTTTATTTTTAATTGAATTTGATTGTATGTATATTTATTTAATTTTTTATTCTAAATAATAAATATTTTTTCAATTTTGGAACTTATATCATTATTTAGAATAATTATTTAAAATTATTTAGAATATAAAAATTAAGCCAATTAAATTAAAAACAACTACAGTCTTCAATGATTATTTTTTAATAAAATTTTTACTTTTCTTAATATTAATAATAAAAATAATAAAGTTTTTGAAATATTTCATAATTTTTTGGTTATTATTATTATAGTTATTTTTCGTTGTTTTTGCCCTTTTTTGTTATTTTTTCATAATAAAAACAACCAATGAAAACAACAAAAATAAATAAATAAATAAATGGAAACAATAAAAACAATTGACAAAAAAAATAAACAAATTAAATCAACAAAAATAACTGAAACAAAAAATTAACAAATAAAAACAACAAAAAACAATAACTGAAATAACAAATCAACAAAAATAATCAAAAAACAAAAGATTACAACAAAAACAACTGAAAAAATAACTTAAAACAACAAAATTCAACAAATGAAAAAAAAACGAAAAAAAAAAAAAAAAAAGATTACAACAATAACAAATGAAAATAACAAAAATAATAAAAAATAAACAACAAGAAACAAAATTTACAAACAGAAATAAATATTAATCAAGAAACAAAAAATTCTATTAAAATAAACAATACTACAAATTCTACCAATTAAATTGCTCAACAATTAATAATTCAACAGCTCACGTGCCCTACCCAACAAATATTATTTAGTAAATTTACAAATATTATTTTCTGAAACAAAAAAATTAAAACTAAATATGAAATTTAATAACAACACTAATAAAAGTGTTTTTTTTAAGCTAAAATGTAAATGAATTCTTTTAATTATTTATTTTCCAAAAAAAAAAATTCTGACCTTATATTTAACTCCTTATATATATATATATATATATATATATATATATATACACACACAAACACTCTCGATGGCAAATTAATAAAAAAATTGCAAATAATTAATATTATTATAATTTTGAAATGAGAATACTTTCTAGTCAGATCCCAACTATTAAATTTTAATATTATCATATTAATTTATAAAATTAATTTTAATTTAATTTAATTTAATTTAATTTAATTTAATTTAATTATATAATGTATTTATATTTGTGTCATTATATTCTTTTTTATTAACAAAAAAGAGGTAAGGTAAAATTTAAATAAAACAAGAGGCAAAGAGCAATAATGATGATTAGTGAAGTGGGTATAAGAGGCAAGAGCAAATCAAAACGGTGCATTTAAATAAATTGAATGTGGATACTATTATGTAAAACAGAGAAATAAGCAAACCAAAAAAAAAAAAAAAGAAAAGAAAAAAAGAAAATGTGAGGCCAGCTAACGAACCAGAGGTACAGAGACGTCGATGATCTAAAATTGAAATAATTAATTTTGTAAAGTTAGTTTTGAAACTTTAAGACTTTTAAACATGTCTACGTCTGGTTATATATATACATTATCACTCTAAATCCTTTTTAATTTAAAATTTGTGGAAATTTCATATTAAAATGAATGAAAAGTTACTCACATGGAAAGATTCCCCAGCCAAGACTAGAAAATTGTTGGGAGAGAGATTGACACTGATCCACTCACCAGCTTTGGTTTGTATCTCTAATCCATTAACCTCATTTTGATACAAAATAGTCACCAAGCCAGGATCCATGTGAGGTGCTAGCCCTAGCTTTGATTCTTTCTCTTTTGGCACATCATATTTAATTAGTCTAAGTTTAGAAATTGTTGAATTCATGTGCTCCTCCATGTACTTTTCCACACCCAAGCTCTCCACTATCATCTTCCTTACTGTTTCCACCATTTCTGATACTCCATTGCTGAATGACTGTATGGTTTTGCTGCCATATATACATGAAACAGAGTTTTATAAGCAACCAATAGCGGGAACACCGTTCGAATATTCCTCACCACATTAAATTTTATTGGGAGAGTTTTGTGTCTATATGAATCCATCCAGTTTGGAATAGTGGAAGTTAACGTAGCTACTAAACATCGGGAGCATCAAATGATTATATATATATATATATATATATATATATATATATATATATAAACAACTAGCTACTGAGCAATAGTTAACTATGAAGAAGAAATAAAATGCATGGAGCTAGTTTTGTAAGTGAAATATGTTTACTAACCTAAAACCTGGCTTTCCTTGAGGCCAGAAAGCATAGGTTAAGCTATCAACCTTCTCCAATGAATTAGGATCATCAATGCCAATGCTCTCAAACAATGGGGCGAGAGAAGACTTTCCAATGTAGCCACCATTGGGTATCTTTGACAAATTTTGCTTTTTTGTTTCTGAAGGAAGATCAAAAAGATCTTTCATTTGATAAAGAATTGCCTGTTGAAGTTCTAGAGGAATTCTTGTGTACAATGCCTTGAAGCATCCGTACTCCTCCATAGCTTCTCGAACTTGGGATTTTACGGTCTCCCATTCAGGAGTGCCTGTAGGCTCCATTTCTAACACTGAGAAATCTATGACTGGAAGGCTAACAGGAGTAGTCTCTTTGCCCATTTTTTTTAATTACTTAGTTTGAGGATAGATGTTCTAACTATGTTATTTGTGGATATACTGCTTCTGTAAAGATGTCTATGGCGAATGGGCAATTTTTTTTATTAACAAGTGACAAGGAATTAATTTAAAAGCTTCGTACATGGAGAATTGTGCTTTACACATGATGATACAGAGCTCCAAGTGATGTACCAAACACATGCATGATTAACCACACCGCATGCGAGTAACTTTAACTTTTTTCATTTTTCTTTTATGCCCAAACAAAGGGTGGCAACTAGGCAATTGCAATAGTCACTTCAAAAATGGAAACCATAACATATATACACACACACTACCCTTGACAATGATTATCATGTCTCTTTTATTTTTTATTTACATTATTGAATATATATATATATATATATGAAAATTTACAATCTAAAGTGCATTGGGGTGATTCATTGTATAAGAATTTAAACATTTATAACCTGTAAATTTCTTATGTTTTTAGTACTATGATATTAAAAAAAAAGCAAAAGCGTAAATATCGCGAGTAGCAACGTCATTATATATATATATATATATATATATATATATATATATATATATATATATATAAACATTGTTGAGATTACTGAAATGAAAGATAAAAAAAAAATATTTGATAAAGCAAGTTGCGATGTGAACAGTACTATTATGATTTGTCACATTTATTGAAATGCTCTTTGTATTATAGTCCATTCTTTGTATTTGGAGGGTAAAAATGTAAAAAAAAATTACACCTATTTATAGGCGGTGAGGTTTAGCACACGTCCGAGTGTTTGACGACCACGGTACTGTGTGGGTTCGAGGCCCACTAGGAAATATGATATATGTCTTAAAGCCTACTCGGAGATGGAGTCGCCACCTGGACGAAAGCCGAACACATTTATATGACAATTAAATTCCACGGAGGTTCCCAGAAGCCGTCATTAAAGAATGAGTTCGAAAACTGGGTATAGGCGTTTGAATGCCTACCCAACCATGCGGTTGGCCTCCATTTACATTTTATAGTTGATTACCCTTAATTATTCAATGATTTCTTTATTATTAAGCGAATTGTGATTTCCTTCCAATCGATCATTGCATTTTACAATTAATTCCAAGTTTGCACATTAATCCAATTTCGTGTTTTTAAGTCCCAACATTCAATATAAATAAACAATAAATAAATAAATAACAACCATACATTCCGAATTAAAGGGGGAGAGGGATTAAGGATTACAACGCCTTCTTAAATAATGGTATAATAAGCAAAACATATACTAAAAAGAAACCAAAAAGAAAATGCTCTAATTAAATAAAACCTCTTAAGAACTAATTAATGGAAGGGATGATTAATGGTTATAAATCACTAAGGAATCCCTATAACAGGCAAAAGGTTAGTTCCTCAAAACATGTAAAGATTATGCACAAAAACCATAAGATTAGCTCATGATTCAGTTGGGTTAAATGAAAGTCACACAATTGTAAGATAGGCAAATGCTAAGCTTTAATCGGACAATGTTGCAAGATAAACATATCAGATAGACTTAAGTGCTCTAAGGCCTACACATGCATGGGACCTTATAATATACACAAAAATAAGACAAAGTTGTATGAGATGCTATCAGAGTGGTGATCACTTTTATGAAGAGGCAATCGCCTCACTGCCAAAGAGGCGATCGCTTGATGAGCAGTCTCAGGCGACCATCAGAATGACAAATCTTTCAATTCAAGTAAAGATCTATTATAACTATCAATGTAGACATACAACCTTACCTAAGGCTCAATGAATCATGTAAGCAGCAATATATATTACAAATGATAAATATAAGGGAAAAAACATAAAAGCTAGTGTAATAACCCTAGTTTTTAAATTATTTTAATATTTAACGAGATATGTAGTATTAATAAATTCAAAAGTTATATTTTATTATTTTATTATTTTTTGAATAATTATTATTATTTTATGTTTAATTATAATTTTCTACATAAATGTTTATATCGAAACTTATTATTTTGGACAAGTAATTTAAATTATTTAAATTTATTATTTTGGATAATATTATTTTAATAATATTTAATTTGGTGCATTATTATTTTAATATTATTTTTATTATTTTTTATGTGTTATTATATATATATATATATGCACCTATATAACTTAGGGTTTATTATTATATGTGTGTAGAGTTATTAATATTGTGTGAGTCTATATATATGTGTGTATATATATGTATATATGTTAATGTATATACTTGTGGTGGAGAATTTTTATATATAAAGTTAAATTATATTATAATGTTTAATAATAATAATATATACATATATTTATACATATACACAAACATTTAATCATAAACACAAAATGTGAAAAAAAATATAGTGTCTTCTTCCCGCACGCATGTCCGAGCCCCTATCGTCAGTGTGCCTTTCCATTCAGCTCATCGGACCACCCTCTATCAGCCAAAAGCTCCACCGCCCTCCTCCTCCATCTCTAGTACCCGGCAGCAGCTTGTGCAGCAACAGTGGCCGAAGCTCTTCTTTCTGGTCGTTCTCCTTTTTCCAACCACTGTTCTTCATGAATCCGGTATCATTTGACTCCCCTAGCTTCGGCCAAGAAGATTCTAAGCTCCTTTTGAGCTCTAATTAGGCCATTTGTGAGTTTTTCTTGATTTTTGTTTTTGGTCCATTCGGGTTTCAATTTTTTTTAGCTTGTTAATGGTTGATTCACACAAAATCCCTTTACAAATGTTGATTCTAGTAGCTTAATCTACTTCCATGAATTTTTGTGTGATTTTTGGAATTTATTTTGATTTTTGTGAATTTTTGAATATTTTATTATTATTTTATTAATTTTCGTAAATTAATTATTAAAATTATAAATTTGTGATTTTTGGTGTTATTATTAATTTTTATTAATTTTAAAGTTGAGTTTATAATTTTTGTGATTTTTATGTAATTTTTATAATAATTTTTAGTTTATGTCAATTTTGAAAAATTAGGTCAAATATATATTTTGGTAGAAATTATTGGTTAATTATATGTTTTTGTTGATAATAATGAGATATATGTTAATAAAATAATTTTTATGTATTTATATAATTTTCTATTAAAATTTTGAGTAATATTAGTATATTATGTATATTTTTGAATATTAGGGTTAATTGTGTAATTTTGTAATAATTTTAGTTAAATTTTATGTTTAATTGGTTTAATATTATTTAAGGTACTAAAAAAATTTTTAAAAATTATTTACTATTTTTAACTAATTAATACTAATTTTAGAAAATTATTTTCAAATAATATATTATATACTATTTTGGTAATAAAATAGATTTTTAGTAATTTTTAATATGTATTTAGACTTATTAAGTTATTTGGATTAGTAAAGTGAATTTTTATTAAATTATATTGAATTATTAAGAAAATTGGATTTTTATAATATTATATTATTATTTCGGAATTTTTATATAATTATTGAGGAAATAATTATTTTTGGTGTTTTAATGTTATATATGTTATATTTTGATATTTTGAGAATATTTATGGCAATTATTGATTTTTAGTATATTTATTGAATTATTTGGATCATGGTGAATTGTGGACCTCAGTTGGGGAATTTTGTAGTTCGGGATCCCAATTGAGGGTTGTGTGAATTCTGGTTTTGAAGTGTGTTTTCTTGCAGGACCGACTCTACTTTAGGAGAGAGATGTCCGTTTTACAGAGGAGATTCTATCGAATTTTTGGTTGAATTCTCGTAAATCGTGACATCGGGTCTAATTCCAATTCTGTGTCAGTCTGTATTTTGTAATTTTAGATCGAATCTCTAGAAGTTGAGTTATATGTGTTTTGATTTTCATGATCATTTTATTTTTTTAGTTGTGCCGAGACCGAGGGCTAGCAGATCAGGCCCATCGGACCAGTCTCGAGGAGTGCACATCTATGAGTTATTATTCTATATATACATTGCATTTAGGTTGTATGTTTTAGAAATACATGTTTTAATTGAAATTATTCATAAATTGCTTTAATAAATGATTAATATACTTTAGGTATATTTTTAGTATACTTTTAATATATTTCTAAATAAATGCATATTTTATCTTCAATAAATATACTTAGCATGTTTTAGTATATTAATGGTTTATTTTAGTACATTGTATGATTGATTTGAACTTATTTGACATATATATACTCGAAATATACTTAGTTTATTTTAGGTATATTTCTGGTATATATATAGTATATTATATCATTTTGAATGTCATTTTACAATTATTTATTTTCAATTGAATGGTTTATTTTTTGAAATAAAGGATATCGATAGAACGTGCTACCTAGTGGGCAGCACTAGGACCAAGAATGTACTGATGCGATAGGTCGTAGGGTTAAATTACTAACTTCTTTGAGGAAATATGACATGATTGATATAATTGAGATAGATGTGATTGAAAGGGTGATTGCTGGAGATCGGTTGACTTAGTGTCTCGGGGTCAGTCTACTATCCAGATGGATTAAGTGAATTTATTTAGAATTAAGTAAGACAGAATGGGTAGAGTGATTTTTAATATTAATTGAGGTTGCGATCATTTAGGGTTCTATTTGATCCTTCAAAACTTATATTTTTCAATATCATGAAATAAAGTGATTTTCAGCATCTATGTGAATTGCTTGCATATATATATTTATTATATACATATGATTGATTGCATTTTTCATATAGGAGATGCATGTATATATATTGTAACAATTCACTAAGTGAGGTCTGACTCCCCTTAGTTGATATTTTTACAGGAGAGTCTTCTTCTTCAGACCTCAGCAGTAGGCCTATTCGCCATATTTCTTCCGTCCTGGCTCTATTATGTAAATCATCTACCTAGTTTTATATTGTACTTTAGAAACTATAGTAGTTGTATTTGTATCAGTTGTGGGTTACATTTATATTTACTGGTTGTGATTTTAATTCAGAGGCTATTCTCTAAATAGTGTATTAAAATATTTTATTTTATGATAAGAGGAGATTATTTTATTGTATAGATTTGACATTTAAAATTGTAATGCATATTTATTTATTTATTTTATTTATTGTATGTTTTTATTTTAAGGCTTACTACGGGTTTCGGATTTGAAAGAATTCTCGTTCTCTAGCGCCGATCATAGCCCCCGGTTTGGGTTATGACAACTAGTAACAAAGAAAATTACATGTAAACAAGTGAGAAATGAATCAGGCAAACTTAAAAGGGTAAGAAGTTTACTGAAAAGTTAGCTTTTAAAATGTATTTGGCCCTCAGAAATGTCTTCGAAGTGTTAATCCTCTCTTTGAATGCAAGTTTCTTCCCCTTCCTTTTCAAGAGAAATCCCCGTTTGAGCTTACTTTCTTTAAGCCTTTTCCTTCCTTCTTCCACTTAGAGCTTTCTCTACCCTTTTTTTTCTTTCCAATTTTTTCCTCTTTCCCTTCTTTTCAGTACCAAGAGGTCTCCCCTTTAAAAAATTACCCTCTTCTCTTTTTTTTTTTCTCTTTATTCACCTCCCTTAGCCCATACTCCTACTACCTCTCCACTATCATTGCCTTTCCAAGCCCCTCTCATCTCCCAATGTCAATTTTCAGACTTGAGGCTAAGTTATAGAGGTGAGTAGGCCCACTAAGTTGGTTGCCATAATCATCTCTACATTTAATGTAGAGGCAAGTGATTGATGTAGAGGTTGCACCTTTACGATGAGGCAATCGCCTCTTCAATAGCTGCCTCTTTGACTTGCCCTGCATTGGGCCTAACAGATATAGGTGATTTGGGATAATTTTTAAAGGCTTTTAAGCTTGTTCATAGGTTTCTAACTCTCAGGCTTATTTTTGAGATGATTTTAGGGTTTCTTTCTTGCATTCAAGTTTTATATTTCTCGTCATTAGGCTCTATTACGAGCCAACTAAACTAAGCATCCATAGTTCGCCCCTATCATAGGCTGATCGAATTGGTTGTTTATAGTTTGCCCCCTGATTTTTTGAAAAAATAAATGCATGCAATGATAATTTTTTGAAAAATCACATGCATAGCACAAGAAACTGATGAATAACGTACCTGATTACCGGGCTTTACCTAGGAGATGGATTCTTCAATATGGAAACGTGATCGTGATCCTCCAGTTTTATTGGTCCAATTAGCCACTCATTATTATTTAATAATTTGTTTGACAATAATAATCCTCAGGTTTTGCTAGCCCAATTCAACCACATAACCAAAATAAAGACTCCTAAATTTTTCTGGTTCAATAATCACTCAATTGAAATAAAGACTCTTGGGTTTTCCTGACCTGATCGTCACTCCACTAAAAGATGAACTTTGAGATATAACCGGAATAACCCTTCTCTACTTGAGCTTCGAGGATACAACCCTTCTTAACACGAGCTTTAGGGATATAACCCTTCTTAACACGAGCTTTGGGGATACAACCCTTCTTAACTTCAAGCTTCGAGGATACAACCCGAACAACCCTTACAATCCTTAGGTTTTTTTTGGCTCAACGCATTGTTCAAATTAAAAGCCACCTCTACTAGGGTACTTTCATCTAATAACCTCAATTTTTGGGACACACCCGAGAAAATTCTTTTATGTCATTATTACCATTTCATTTATTTCATTACCATCACCATCATCCTTTTTTTAACCTAACCGTCCCATTATAAAAGCATCCCCTTTTCCTTTTCTTCTCTTTTTTTCTTTTCTTTTCTTTTCTCTCTTTCTCTTCCTTTCCTTCTCCTTTCTTACGTACATATCTTTTAAAAAATGGATGATGAGAGAACACCACCCGCACTAGAATAGGATTGAATTTCTCCATCTGTAAACACCCCTCATAGCCTCAGATTGATGAAAGGAGATCCTATTCCTCTTCTAGTAGACTTGAGAAGCCATATTTGTTCATCGGTGTATGTAGAGGTTAGTTCCCAAATTCTTCTTATTTCCCTACAAATTACATTGGGTTAGACTATATTTATGTCCATTTATTGTTTATGATTGAAAGCTAGGTTAATTAATCATGCATTTATGATTTTGGGTGAAAAAATTGAAAAATCGTTCGCTGCCCTTTGATGCGCAGAGGCAATTGCCTCTTTATAAGTCAATCACCTCATCAATGAGGTGATTGTTTCATGAAGAAAGGTAATCACCTTTGAGCCAACATGCAAAGGATTGCCTCTAGGCAATGAGGCGATCGCCTCATGCGTAAGAGCGATCACCTCTATGACAGGGTGAACTATTCTGTCTATGACCACTTAGTCATTTTACTTTGAAAAAATAATAAAATTGAATAATATTTTATTTGACTTCCTTGATTCTTGTTCCCTTCCTTTTGTAATATAATGCATAAACATTCAAGGGTGCTAAAAACTTCCACAGAGCCTGGGCTTTTTATGATGACTTGACCGACGATCAAAAGGATCGAATCTAAGACATGGGGTTTAAGGACTTCATCCTTTCGCTTCCCTCCGAGTAGGGCCTAACAAACTACCAGTTGCTTCATGTGCTAATGGAGAGGTGGTTCGATATAACACCTACCTTCCATCTTCTGTTTAGGGAGCTTACCCTTAACCCTATTTCCTTTGCTATTATTATCGGGATTACATGTGTTGGAGATACCATCATTTTTTATGTGAACCTTCACCAGTTGACTCCAGAGAAGGTTGCCTATATTGAGCACCTTCTAAGGACGGACTCGGATATGAAGGGACTCATACCCTTAAGCTTGAGTCAATTTAGGGTTTTTACACCCGGGGTAGAGCTGCAGCGATGTTTACCCCACGTGAGATTGATTAGGTGGTGCGCGCCTTTTTGGTTTATCTCCTTAGTACCACTATTTTCATTGACACCGCAAGCTCTAAAGATATGATGTTCCTGTTACCTCTTTGGGACATGGATTAGGTTTCCTCATTTGACTGGGGGAGCTGCTCTCTGGCTTACCTTTACAGGAGCATGGATGAGGTGGTCTGTGGGGCTAAGAAATTTTATGGCTTTTGGCATATTGTATTGGTACATTCTACCTCTCTCTCTTCGTAAGTCATTGTAATATTTACTCACTGTCATATGTTATTCCCTTTTCTTTTACAGGTGTGGGCCCTGGAGTTAGAGCTGCTCATTGGCTTAATATGGGTAGGGGATGACTTTCCTGTCATTGGCAAGTGGGGAGGCAGCCATTTCTTGAAGAGGCATGTGGCCCAAGTACATATTTACCGACAGCATCTGAACTCCCTAACATAGGATGCAGTACTTAAAAATCCTACATTACATGTTAGTAATTTTAAAATTTTCATTTACTTACCTGTTGATATCCTCTTTATAGATCCGGGTTGATTTATAGGGGCTTAAGGGTGGATGGAACATGGAGATGACTCGCTCTAAACCATTAGCTTAGAAGAGGGTCCTCCTTTGCAGACCAAGCTATTGAGCTTGGTATCTTGGTGAGTAGATCTTGAACTAGAGCTAGGGAGTTGGTGCGAGGTGTGTGCCCAAGTCTCCATCGAGGAGCATGCTGTGGACCCACGAGCTGTAAAAGGCGGAGTTGGACCAGTATGTTGCTAGAGAGCCAGTCAAAGACCATACTATATGGATCAAGAGCTGGTATATGGAGTTCATTTAGACCCACCTCTTACAGATAGTCCCTTTGACTATTGCCTTAACTTCACAGATAATTTCTCTACACTTCCCTTTTCTTTTCGAATTATGACATCTTAACACAACCTTCTTTTATTTTTAGGCTATAACTATAGCAGCTAGACCTGTTAATGTAGTAGAAGCTTTAAAGAAATAAAAAAAATAAAAGAACAAAGGGGATAAATATTGTAGTCCATTGATTTACGCACAAATACTAAAAAATAACAAAAGATAAATATTAAAGTCTGTTGATTCATGCACGATTACCAAAAATCAATCTTTTACAACCTATTGATTTGGACACAAATACCAGGATATAGACATCAATATTCGTTGATTTACATAAAGAAATACTGAAAATTAGAAAAATAAAAGGGTGGCATAAACCTACCAACCCTAACCCTAATTCTAATTAGGAAATAAAATAAAGACAATTTTAACTAAGGAAGGAAATCAAATCCCTAACAATATAGGAAAGTTAATTTCTAATCAATACTAAATAAAACTAAAAATCAAATCCTAATAATACATATGTATTCTATCCATCGTTCCGTAAACCTATTCTAAAAACTCCAAAACTTGCCCCACATCACTTGCACCCTAGGCCAGAGCTTAGGGGAAAGAGAGAGAGAGCCCTTTAGGCACCGTTTGGATCTGAGCAGAGAGGGGACTTCAGCCGCAACTGAGGAAATAAGACCTCCTACCACCTCTAGCCCACATTTTGTCACCGATAGTTTTATTCACACCCCCGATTCTCTGGCTTTGGGTTCCTCTTAGGGAGCTATCTCGTCAGTTCCTCACCTTAGACATAAAGCTCACCTCGGTATATACTCTTAGAGATGCCACTAATGTGAGTTTGCTATTGACTTATCTGAACTTGTTTCCTAAACCATTCTCAACACATTTATTATTTTTAACATTCTCTTAATAATGCAGATTCTTCTAGAACAAGGCTTGTAAATGTATCAAATGATCAAGGCCTAGAGCGATTATATGCTGGACATCACCCAATAGTGAAAGGTAATAACTTTTCCTACACCTATATGTATGCATATTTGTATATCTTACTAACCTATGATCTTTTGAGTTGGAACAAGACGTGGCCAGCCAGGTGAGGATTGCCACCCTTGAGTGATAGATTAAGGTCCTCCAGTTCAACAAGGATGATGACGAGGAGGATGGTGGTGATGGCGGTACCGAAGGAGGGGATGACCCTGAGGGCACTAAGTCAGACTCCTGATAGACTAGGGCCCATGAACTATTCCTTTTTGATTGTTGCCCCTATTTACTTATGACATTTTCACACTTTATTATTTGTTAATTATATGCTTACAAAATTGAATTTTATCTCAATGAATTTTATTTTTGCACACAATTTTAGCATAAATAATTACAAAGATGTTTCCCCTTCTTTTACTGCTATACTTAAATTTGCAAGGCTAAATAGTCGTGATTCAACAAAAACTTGTTAATCATCATTAAAAAGGAGACAACTGTCTACTGAAGAGGTAATCACCTTATTACTTCCTGCTAAAGAGGTGATCACCTCATCTTTAGGTTGGTTTCTCTCTTTAAACCTCCAACTTTTCACTTTCAACCTCATTTTTAGATAACTTCGCCTCACACCTCCATTTTCTCTTACTGAAAACCCCTAAAAGCTTTAATTATGACCAAAAGAAGCCTCAAACTACTAAAACCGATATTGAAGAGCTTAAATAACACATCATGGGCCAAATTAGAGCCGTTTCCCTTATCCATCTTTAAATCGCTCCATGCTAAAAGGATCGACTTCCTATTCCTTCATGTAGTAGCTCATTTATAGGATCCTCAAAAACACATTTTCTGGTTTAATATGCTTGAATTATGTCCTTTACTAGAAGAGTTTAAAACCCTTGTAGGCTGTGATATGGATTCCTTTTGCCAACTCGCGATCCCTACACTTGGGATCCCATACACACATTCGGTTCAATATTAGATGGCCTAGCTATTCAATCTTCCACCCCCGTCTTCATCTCACTACCTTCTTAGCTTGGAGAATGCATTAGAACCCTTCTTTAAAGCTATCTTGAACATATATAGGGGAGAGGTTTACTAGCCCCAAATGATGGCCTTTTACTTATACGCCCAATTCTTGCTTGTCTCACAATCAAGAAACTATGATTCAAAAATCTTACATATTCTCGAGCAGGTGGAAGCAGGACTTAATCCATTCCCCCTCATTCTCAAAGAAATCATAACTAGACTAGACAATTTCACGGAGACCGGGCAATTTTTTGGAAGTTAGTTCTTATTAGAGGTAAGTTTTTTAATTTTTAGCTTCTATTTTCTGACTTGTTGACATTTTCTCTTACCTACCACTCCTACGGATGTGGTTGCATGAAAAGCTAAGAATATTTGAACCTTTTTGAGACATAGCACCGTATAGGGTCAAGCATTATGTACCAAAAAACTACATCCCATACTAGAGAACATTCAGGACTAGCTATCCATATTCCCCAATATCTTAATTCGATGGATATGCCTATAGTAGAGGTTACAACATGTGATTGTCCAGTCTTACACTTACTGCATTCCTGTCACTGGCCTTTATTATGCTACTTTCTATGATCTTGCCTGACTCTGCCACCAATATGGGAAGAAATAGCTAATAGTGGAATTAGTGCATGAATTCAAGCCAGGACTTCTCACTTAGCACTTCATGGATAACCCAGTGGCTACTTGGCCTCGGAGAATCATTCAGAGGAATATAGACTACAATGGGGATTTGACTACTAATGATCATTACAAGGTGTGGATTCAGTTGTAACAAGCAGCAAGATATGAGTTTATTAAAAATAAAAGAACAAGAGAATTACAAGCATCAAGTGTGTAGGATACTCAATAAAAGAGGAGAAAGCAAAATAAGTTCATCAATTTAGTCATCATTTCTCTTTTTGTTAGATAAAGTTTCTCTTTTCAGTTAAATAGTTTGTAATATACACTTAATGTAATGTTTAATAGTAATTAGAGCAATATGTTTCATTTAACTTTAAGCACAATATGAATATACATTTTGCTTTTGACATAACTCATGTCGTTAATCGACTTACCCTTCTAAGTTTTTCAACTAACCATTTTCAGCTCTCTCTCTCTCTCCTTTTACATGTCCTTAACTTTTGCCTGGACCGCCCCTTTTGAGGTTTTCAATCTAGTAGGACTCTTTTATTTTTTCATTTTTTTATCTTTAACTTTTTTCTAAAAAACCTCTCTTTGAGGTTTTCTTCATAGCGAGACTTTAATAGAAAGTACTTATTGAGCTTATCTAGGTTGATAGGCTCTTAAAATTCATTCCCTTCAATGTCAGATAGGATAGCTGCACCCTTGCAAAATAATTTTTTCACCACATATGGACCTTCCTAATTTGGTTTGAACTTCCCTCATGGATAAGTCATAATTGGCTTTACAAGCTTTATTACTAAATCTCCTTCTTTGATCTTTCCCGGCTTGATCCTCTTATTGTAAGCATGGGCTATCCTTTTCTGATAAAACTGAGAATGATAGATAGCCTTCATCTGCTTCTTATCCAACAATTTTAGCTGTATTAGTCAACTTTCCACCCATTGGTACTTAGGGATCTTGGACTCTAGGAGAACCCTTAGTGATCAAACCTCAACTTTTATTAGCAAAACAGCTTCACACCCATATACTAAGGAATTTGGAGTGGCCACTGTTGAAGTCTTAATAGTAGTTTGGTACCCCGTAATGCAAACTATAAAAAATCTTCCCAATCCTGGTAATTCTCCATCATTTTGGCCAAAATTCTCTTTATGTTCTTATTTGTAGCTTCCATAGTCCCATTTGCCTATGGCCTCTATGGAAATGATCTATGATGTTCTATCTTGTAATCTTTTAATAGTGCAGCCATATTTGCTTGGAATTGAACACTGTTAACAGTAATAAGGTGATGTAGTAGCCCATATCTATAGATTATAGTTTTCTCAATAAACTTCAAAATCTGCTTTGAGCTGACTGTAGTATAGGACTCAACCTTGACCTATTTAGAGAAATAGTCAATTTCCATGGTAATGTGTCGATGATCATTCGATGTGTTCGGCCTTATCTCGCCTATAATATTAATCCACCATACTATAAATGGCCAAGGGGAAGTCATTTCCTGGAGCACCATAGATGGTAGATGGCTCACATCTATATAAGCTTGATAATTGTGGCATTTTTTTACAAACTTGACACAGTCCGTCTCTATGGTAATCCCCAAAAAAACCTTGGCGGGCTATTTTCTTTGCTAGAACTATCCCATTCATATATGGGCCACACAACCCTTCATGGATTAATTCCATAAGTTTCTAGGCTTCCTCTTTATCAACGCACCTCAAGTGGAGACCCATAGGTATTCTTTTATATAACATTCCATTATGGCTAATGAACTACCGAGATAGCATTTATAGGGACATCCTTTCTTTCTTATTAGCATCCTCAGGGAATTTTCATGTTTTTAAGTATTGCTATAAATCAGAAAACCAAGGCTTCTTAGCGATATCCACCAGTATTACCCTTATCTCTTCATAACAAGGAGTTCAAGATTTTGCCAATGTTAGATGCCTAACCTCTGTCTATTTTCCACTCTCCTACATGGAATCCATAGTAGCTAGTACATCAGCTATTTAGTTCTCTTCTCTTAGTAGATAAATAAATTTACACTAAGTAAAAGACAACGAGATGGTATCCAAATAATCCTAATACTGACGCAGCCTGTCCTCCTTCACTTCCCACTTATTAGAGGCTTGTTTTATCACCGACATTAAATCTCCATACACGGTAACATCCTTTGCCCCCAAACTATGCAATGCTTCCAAACCAAAGATGCATGCCTTGTATTCCACTTGATTTTTTATTACTTCGAATTCAAGCTTGTTGGCCATTGGGATCATTTCCCTTTCTAACGTGATCAAGATTATACCAATACTGGCCCCTTTGTTATTGATGGCTCCATCAAAGTACATTCTCCATCCTTGGACCTCTATTACCCTTAAATGTTCATCTGAAAATTCTAACTCCTATTCCTATTCGTTGACTATTGGGTTTTAAGCCAAAAAGTCTGCTAATGCCCTTCCCTTTACTACCTTTTTTGCCATATAATCGATGTCAAATTTAGTGAGCAGCACCAACCATCTAGCTAACTTTCCTATGAGCGAGGGAGTTTGTTAAAGGTATTTGAGGGGATCATGTTTGGAAACTACTTGTACCCTAGTGGATTGAAAGTAATACTGAAGCTTTTTTGTTTCCCAAATTATAGCCAAAAATTTTTTCTCTACTAGGTTGTAGTTGACTTGATATGGGAGGAGCTTCTTACTCAAATAATACACCACATGTCCAATCCTCTCTTCATTTTCTTGAGCTAGCAGTGCCCTTATTGCATCCTTCTCAATTGCCATATATAGGATTAAAGGCTTACCTAGCTTTGGTAGTTGTAGGACTGGAGGATTCATTAAGTAAGACTGAATGGCTTCAAAAGCTTATTGACATTCATTGTCCCATATCACATGTTAATTCTTCTTTAGGAGCTTGAAGATCTGTTTACACATGACAGTCAACTTAGCTATAAACCTACTAATGTATTACAAATGCCCTATGAACCATCTGACTTCTATTTCATTCTTTAGAGTTGTCATTTCCCTAATCATCTTTACTTGATCTGGGTCCACTTTTATTCCCCTTTGGTTGACAATATGCCCTAGCAGTTTAACAACCATTACCTCGAAAACACACTTCTTCGGTTTCAATATGAGAGTATACTTTTTTGCCCTTGCCAAGAATTTGTTTAAAGCCTCGAAGTGCCCCTCTATAGTTGTAGACTTTACCATCATATAATCTACATACACTTATATCTCTTTATGGATCATATCATGCAACAAAGTGGTTGCCATCCTTTGATAAGTAGCCCTTGCAATCTTTAATCCGAATAGCATTACCTGATAATAGTAGATACCCCATTAGGTGATGAATGATGTGTTTAGCTTGTCTATTACTGCTATCATGATCTGATTATATCCCGAGAAGCCATCCATAAAAGAGTATGTTACACTGAAAGTCATGCTATCAACAACATGTTGATGTGTAGTAGTGGGAAATCATCCTTCAGGCAAGCCTTGTTCAAATCTCTATAGTCCACACACATTATGACCCTCCCATCCTTCTTTGGGATTGGAACTATGTTTTCTAGCCATTGAGTGTCCTTAACCACCTCTAGGAACTTTGCCCTTAGCTGCTTTTCAACCTCTTCTTTGACTAAAAGTGCCCATTCTGGCCTCAATCTCCTTTTTTCTGCTTGACCGATGATATGTGAGGATATATAGGGATTTTATGTTTGGAGATTTCCCTGTTGATTCCTGGCATGTCTTCATATCCCCAAGCAAATACTTTATGTATTTTTATTAATATTTCTTTCATTTTTTCTCTCTTATCATGAGTTGAACCAGAAGCAAGTAATATATTTTTTGGGTTATCATTTGTGCCTAAATTAAATGACTCATTTTATATGGAATTAATGTCAAATATATGCATGCAATGATCATCACAAATAGAATAACCATTAGGAAACACATCACACACATAAGTAAACTTAGACTTCATTACATTCACTTTTGAAAAGAACAAATAATCAGTTTCAAATAAAGAAGTAAAAGAGAAATCAAAATCATCACAAAAAACATCCTTAATGGAGTTGAGGACATAGGCTTCAAAATCTAGTTCCTTGTCCTGATTATCAACATCCTTTACCTCTGAAGCGATTATGTTCTCTTTAGATTCCTCCTTAGTTGGTACCAATTCTTTTATAGGGACTTCTCAACAACAACTTTCTTTATTCCATTCGCAAACCCAACAAAGATCTCAAACCCTAGAATGACTTCCTTGGCCATCAAAAGAGGTTATGGAGTTTCATTATATGGGTATCTGGTGCCTTCTCTTACAAAGGTTTCCCACAAGCCCTTTATTTCAACCATAATCTCTTCCTCTTCTTTCTTAGGCTAATTATAAATATCAATTTTCTCTTCAGGACCACCAGCTCCTTCAAACCCTACCTTATGCTTCAAAATAGGTACTTTGTGCTCAATAAATCTTGAAGGCCTGCTTTGGTCCTTCCCAATCCTATATCGGGCATGAACTTCATGTTGAGCATCATGTTAAGAATCCTCTCATCCATTTCATCTTCATAAATTGCATATACTTTAAAACTCAGGCTTATGGCTATTTCTTTAGAGGCTAGCTTTAGGGCGACCACAATAGCTTTAGTCTCTATAGAGATGGTGACAACCCTGCCTTCTTGTAGAAACTAGATTTTCTAGTGAACAGTAAAAGGCACACCGCCCAAAGGATGGAACCATGGCCTTCTTAGTAGGATATACATACAGATCGACTTAAGCCTCGTTGGTTCCTATCTTGACCAAGGCTTTGAAGGTTCCGTCAATAGTACTTTTGTATTATTGTAAACCTTGATGACCACCTTAAAGGGTTTTAAGTTTGCCACAATCAACCCTAGTTTTAGTAGAATCTTCAATGGACAAACATTAATGGCAAAACCATTGTCCACTATAACATAACAAGTCATTTTTCCTTTCACTTCAACCTTAATGAACAGGGCTTTGTGGTGATCCCACCCTTCTAATGGCAAATCATCATCAGAAAACATTATGGCACCTTGGGAGGTTTCGGTCAAGGAATTAATCATCTGCTCAGGAGTGCAGCTTATGGAGATCTTTTTCTAATCTAGTGCTAGAACCAATGCTTCCCGATGGTCCCTAGAGTGAATGAGTAACTCCTAAACACTGGTGATGGTTCCCTAGTCTTTCATCACTTCCTTCCCTTTTCATGTCTCCACTTTCATTTCTAGTTTACGCTCAGTAATTTTAGCTTTTTTTTATCGTTTCCTCAACCTTGCTCATAGATTGGCTCGATCCATATTACTTATTGTCCCACAAATAAACCTTCCTTTTATCTTCATCATTGGAACTCTAGATGTCTAATACATGCACAACAAACTCAATGGGTTATTTATTTTGATTTGGGTTTTTTGGTTTAAGTTCAGGCTTTGGTGGACTAAGAATGACATTAAGAAAATAGCTTAAGACTTGCTCTTCTGTTAGGCTAGTGTTAATCATTACAATAGATGGGTTAGGTGGTGGCAGGTTTTGGTAATTGGGTGTTTGGTTTTTTTGTCTCTAGGTCCATGATTTTTCCTGCATCAATTAGGTCTTGGATCTCATGCTTCAATTGGACACAATTGTCAGTGTCATGCCTAATGGTTTGGTGGACCTTACAGAAAAGTTTTAAGTTGGCACCTAGTAAAGGTTGCTGAGAAGGTAAAGGTCATAATATGTTTTTCTCGATTAGCTTCTCGAGAACTTTGGATAAAGGCCACCCTAAATTAGAGAATCTTCGAGGTTACCTAATAGCATTAATCTGCAGACTACTGCTAGGTGGCCTGATGGTATTAATCTGGACATTACTGCTCGAATTGAATTTTTCTTTGCCCCTAGATCTCCCTCCAAAGAACCTTTTCTCTTGGGCCAAGTTTGATTCCTTTTGAACCCTAAATCTGTATAATTCCTTAAAATTTTAGATTCTTAAATTCCACAGCTTCTTAGACAACGTGGGAATGCATCCTTCTATTGCTAATACCAGTTGGTTTGACTCGACAGGCCTATGCCTTATTTGTGATAGCTTCCCACTTCAGCGAGTTAGATAGTCAATGAAGGGCTCATTAAATCTTTGCTTGGTGTTTTGAAAATCCCTCAAAGATACTTTTAACTGAACATTGAGGTCATATTATTTCACAAATGCATCATATAGTTCTTTCCAATTAGACTGAATGTGTGGCTCTAAAGCATAGTACTAGTGGATTGGTGCACCCTCTAATGACATGGGGAATTGCTTGATGATTTGAGCTTTAGTCAACTCGGTGGCTTTCATATAAGTCACATATTGCTTTAGATGCAAATGGGGATCCTCGGTGTTAAAATACTTTTTCATGTTAGGAAATTTGAACTTCTAAAGTAATGGTTCATCTTCCCTTTCTAGATTCAAATCGGTGTAATCCAAAGGAGCATCTATGCTCTTCTCCTTCATCATTATCTACATTTAACTCATAGCCTTAGTTATACTCTTGGCCCACTCATTTTGTTCCACATCCTCAGCTAGGTTCACATTTCTCTAGTTTGGTGGATTAGGCAATATCGTCATATCATCTTCCTCCTTTTATCTTACTAGGATTTCATCATCAAGATTGATCGGATTGGTTGGCTGTGCCGGCTGATTTCTCTAATTAACTTAGTTATTTCCCTTATCATCTCCCTCATCATAAACCAAGTCTCAATAAACACCTCCTCTTTCAACTATGCCTTGAATGAATCAGGATCAAACCCTCTTACCCTTTTGATTTTTGAACTTCTAACTAATTGACTAAAACTGGACCGAACCCACTTGGATGAGCTTGAAGTATTTATACCACTGCAAATCCACATGTTAGAATTATGCATGACGTTTATGCATGATATGCATGTTTGTTTTTTTATTCAAAAAGAGAAGTAAGTAATAAGCACATTTAATATACATACAAAAATGCAGAGCCTCAAAAAATGATGATCTTCACCCTTATTTCTCCCACACACGTGTTCAATGGTGAGTATCTTGTCCTAGGATTTTTTCTTGGGTTTTAATTATCAACAGAGGATAATAAAATCGACGTATGCAAGACAAATTTTAAAATGGAATAAATAAGTAACACACCCTCTAAATAATCCAAAGTCCGCATTAATGGGCCAAAAGTAATATTAGGGCATTATCTTATCAAGATCCATTTAAATGGGCCAATATGGGCATGATAGGCCTATTTTGATAGTACTTTGAAATGGGTTGAGAATAGTTGTGAAAGGCCCATCTTGATAAGGTCCATTTATAATGGGTTTGGTTCTTATTTTAAGGATCCATTAAAGGGAATAAAACACAAGCAATTAGGAAGTTCCTATAGGAAATTGCTAGGCCATTACATGAGCTTGAGTCTTGGGTAGTAAAAGGCTTCGGCTCCTATAATGATATATATATGTGTATGTCTCCCCACCCAAAAGTCCATGCGACGTGGATAATACGTGTCGTGAGTGACAATAATCAAATATCTCACCACCAAGTTTGAGTGAAATGTAGGTAGCAAAATATTGACTATTGTCTAGTTAAAATGGGATTGAAGTGGTCATTGTGTACAAAGAGTGTAGTGAATGTAGTAGAAATGCAAAAGAAATCAAAGAATAATTAAAGATGATAAATTACAAAGCATTGGAATCAATTTCTCTATCCCCAGTGGAGTCACTATTGTAGGCGGTGGGGTTTAGCATGCACTCAAGTGTTTGGCGACCATGACACTGTATGGGCTTGAGGCCCACTAAGAAATACGACATAAGTCTTAAAGCTTACTCGGAGATAGAGTCGCCACCCAGATGAAAGTCAGGACACACTTATACAACAATTGGATTCCATAGAGGTTCCTAAAAGACATCATCAGAGAACACATTTGGAAACTGGGTGTGGGTGTTTGAATGCCCACCTAACATTGTGGTTGGCCTTCGTTTACATTTTTTAGTTTATTACCTTTAATTATTCAATGATTTCTTTATTATCAAGTGAATTGTGATTTCCTTCCAATCGATCGTTGCATTTTACAATTAATCCCGAGTTTACATATTAATCCAATTTTGTGTTTTGAAGGTCCAACATTCACCATAAATAAATAAAAAATAATAATAAATTACAACCATACATTCCTAATCAAAGGGGGAGAGAGATTAAGGATTACAATGTCTTATTAAATAATGGTTTAATAAACAAGAAATATACCAAAAAGAAATAAAAAATAAACTGCTGTAATTAAATAAAACATCTCAAGAAATAATTGATTGAAGGGATGATTAATGGTTATAAATCACCAAGGAATCCCTACAATAGGCATAAGGTTAGTTCCTTAAAATATGTAAAATTTGTGCACAAAAACCATAGGATTAACTCATGATTCAACTTGGTAAAATAAAAGTCATAAAATTGTAAATAAGGTAAATGCTAAGCTTTAATCGGACAATGTTGCAAGATAAACATATAAGATAGACTTAAGTACTCTAAGGCCTACACATACATATGACCTTATAATATATATAAAAATAAGACAAACTCTTATAAGATTATGTCAGAGTGGTGATCACCTCTGTGAAGGGGCGTTGCCTATCTCAGGCGACCCTCAAAATGGCAAATCTTTCAATTCAAGTAAAAATCTATTATAACCTAGACACACAACCTCACCTAAGGCTCAATGAATCATGTAAGTAGCAATGTATATTAGAAACGATAAATACAAGGGAAAAAACATAAAAGCTAGTAAATAAAGGAAATTACATGTAAACAAGTGAGAAATGAATTAGGCAAACTTAAAAGGGGAAGAAGTTTACTGAAAAGTTAGCTTTCATAATGTATTTGGCCCTCAGAAATATCTTCGAAGTGTTGATCGTCTTTTTAATTGCAAGTTTCTTCCCCTTCCTTTTCAAGAGAAATCCCCCTTTGAGTTTACTTTCTTTAAGCCTTTTCCTTCCTTTTTCCTCTCACAACTCTCTCTACCCTTTTTTTCTTTCCAATTTTTTTTCTCTCCATTCTTTTTAGTATCAAGAGGTCTCCCCTTCAAAAAATCCCCTTTTTCTCTTTTATTCACCTCCCTTAGCCTATGCCCCTACTACCACTCCACCATCATTGCCTTTCCTAGCCCCTCTCTTCTCCCAATGTCAATTTTCAGACCTGAGGCTAAGTTGCAGAGGCGAGTGGGCCCACCAAGTTGGCTACCATGATCACCTCTGCATTTAATGCAAAGGCAAGTGGTTACTGTAGAGGCAGCACCTTTACGATGAGGCGATCGCCTCTTTAGCAGCTGTTAGAGAGGCGTTCACCTCTCGGGCTTACCTTGCGTTGGGCCTAATGGGCTGAGATGATTTGGGCTATTTTTAAAGGGTTTTAGGCTTGTTCACGGGTTTCTAACTTTCAGACTTATTTTCGAGAATTCTTTCTTACATTCAAGTTTTACATTTATTGTCATCGGGCTCTATTACGAGCCGACTAAACTGAGCATCCACAGTTTGCACCCTATAACGGGCCAATCGAGCATGGTGTCTACATTATTACTATCCAAGATAAAAATTAATAAACCAAATGCATAGGTTCATTCCTAAATTTTACACAATTAACATCTAACACTTATCAATTTTTATTATATTCTATTCAACATTTGAATTTTTATTTTGTATCTATATCCAACTCTATTATTAATACATAAAATTGAACTATTTTATAAATAAATATTGATTTGAATATAAGAGAAACTTATATAAACTAAAACAATGTTTAGTGAAAGAAAGAATATAATTAAAATAATTTTTTAAAAATTTTATAATATTTGTTTTTAATTCTATTTATATTGTTTTAAAGTTAATTTTAACATTTTAAATGTTTAAAATCATTTGAAATTAAATTTTTATCCGTTTTGATATTATATGATTTAAATATAATAAAAAAATACATATTAAAAAATGAGAAAAGTTTAAAATAAAAGTTGAATAAAAAAATAATAACAAATATTAAAAGTTAATAGTGTAAAATTTAGGAGTGGAACATAGACATTCAACCAAAATTATTGTAACACATCGACACGAGGTTTAACATTTGAAGTCAAGATGACAATTTGGCCATAGACAATAGCAAGGGCCAAATTAAGGATATAAACTCAGAAGGGACAAAATTTTGAGAGAGTGGAGTCGGAGACAATTTTTTTTTTAAGTGGGGGCAACTAATAGGAACCAAAGTATAATTTAAGCAATTTTAAGGAGGCAGTGGGGACAAGTGCTCCCAGTGCCGCTTATAGATCATCCACTGGCTGTTGTAAGTAGCAGTGGCAACAATCAGTCATCATTCAATCGAGGATAATAATGGCCTAGTTGCATGCACACTTTTATACATCTTTCTTCTCTTGCAAAACTCACCAGGGACGACCAGGAGTTTCGCCGTACACCCCTAATGGTTGTAACCTTTTAAAAATTTAAATGAAATAATATTTCCAACTGAATTAAATAAAATTTAAATACCATAGTAATTTAAATCAAAATGTAAGAAGATACCAATCAAATAAGAGCCTCTACACACATAAATGCAAACACACATGAAAATATTCAAATACACACATATTATACTTATTAGTTTTACAAATAGCTGAGTGTCAAATATCAACACCATAATAAGCTGTCAAAGGAATGTATGGTTTTACAGTTTTTTGGTAATTCTCCGGTGCATCTCTTTGGACTAATTTAAGGTAATCAAAATGATCAAAAGGCTTGTATAGCAAAGGATGTTCTTCGTCTACTACTTCTTCAGGAGCCTTTACCATGTAGCCCTTTTTAAAGGCTGCAAACAATCCAGCCGAGTATCTTTCTGTATTTCCTTTCATCGTAACCCTATGATATGGAGAGTATGCTCGACCATTTGTCCATGCCTACAAAGCCAAAAATAATAATAGTAATGATAAGAAAAATAATAAATCTAAACATGTATACATATTAATGTAATAATACTTCATTTAAAGTGATCTTTTTCATTATTTTTTTTTTCTTGAGGAACTATTAAAACCTTATAACATGTACAAAATTAGACATGTAGATAGATTTACTAATCGCAAGTTTATTTCTGAGCTTGCCAATCTCTAACAAGAAATTTTTTTAATTATTCTCGTAGCATGATTTTGTTTGTGTGTGTATATATATATATATATATATATATATATATATATATATATATATCATTCAATTATTGATAGTGGTGTATATTTTAGGTGTAAACAAATAGAATCAATAAATTATTTCTTTGAGAATGGACTTAAAGATTGATATTTTTTTTTTACTAGTATTGTTATATCTAAATATTCTTATAACTGTTAATTGTTAGTGGAAAAAAGGATACCTATAAGTTATCATACTATATTTGTAGTGGAGTTCTACTAAAAAAAAACTCATATACGGCATTCAAAGAATTAGATTTCTTGGGGTGTGGAGAAAGCTCTATCGAATCCAAGATTTCTCGTTTATGGAGCAAGACGTCCCATGCTCTACTTGCCCGCTGAAGTTAATTTAATTAAATCTTTGATTAATTTGCACAAATTTAGACTCAAAATTACAAGCCAGTGTCAAACCTGGCTCGGCCTAGCCCACAACTTGAACAAATCTACTGATCATCTATATGTAAAAGGTTGAGCAAAGTTGACAATATCTAGTGATTGAAATCATGGAAATCACATGAATAATTAATGACTTACATGAAGAGATTCACCAATAACCACAGCAAAATTGTCCGGTGAAAGTTTGGCATCAATCCATTGGCCATCTTTGATTTCCACCTCTAATCCATCAACCAGCTGGCTTTGATACAATATGGTCATCACATCCTGATCCTTGTGAATGCTTAGTGCAACTTCTTCCTCACCTGTTTCGGGCACATCATATTTCTGTACCCTAAAGCTATAAAATACTGAATTAAGGTGCTCATCGAAGTACTTCTCAATTCCCAAGCTCTCCATAATCATTTTCATTATCGTATTCTCCAATTCGGACAGCTGCTTCCCGAAGTCATGTATGTTTTTGCTGTCAAGATATAAAGATATATGTAAGTATTCAAATCAATCACATGAAGCTGATCCTGATACCATCTAAACAGTTAAAAAGAAAAAAAAAATTACACACCATAAATCAGGTTTTCCAGGAGGCAAAAGGTTATTGATTAATTTTTCAATGTTCTCCAATTTATAAGGATCATCAAATCCCATGCTCTCATATAGCGGTCCGAAAGGTGATTTTCCTAGATACCCACCAAAACCAAGCTCGGAAATATCATTGCTAAGCATTTTAGTTTCTAAAGGAAGGTCGAAAAGCTCTTTCAGCTCGCTAAGAATTGCATTCGGAATCACTTTATGAATTTTATTGAACACAACCCTGAAACAACCATACTCTTCCACAGCTTTCCAAAGTTGGGATCTTGCATGATCCCACTCTAGTGTGCCTTGTTTTAGGTCTGACAAATCTATTTCTGGAAGATTATCGAGAGGTTGATTAGAGCCCATTGTTATTGATTGGCAGCCTGGTGGATGAAAATGTGTATATAGATTCAAATGCTTGATTTGTAGGTTATTCGTTTCAATTCGGTCCCGATTTCTGAGCTAATTTAAAGGGTTCTAAAGATTTTTTTTTTTTGTAAGACGACAAAAAAAAAAAAAAAAAAAAGCGGATATCACAACACTTTTCATTTTATATATTCTTTTTAATTTAAGTGTGAATTGATGATGTTCATATAAATAGGTTAGAATGTGTGATATAAATAAATTTCATAAATTTTTATAGAATTCATTTTTAAATTTACTTGTGTCTAGTTTAAATGAATATTTTGTAAAATTCACTACCAATTCTGACTTTTATTATTTTTGTGAAATTACTTATTATCGAACTAAATTTTAAATTTTCAAATATATTTATTTCATAAAACATTCATTTAAAGCAAATATGCTTCATGACTAAAACTTTATTTGTAAATAAATTCTATTTAAAATTCATTTGCAAATAAATTAGTGAAATTAAATCAAATAAGGGGTAAACATTTTTTTGGCATCCAAATTTTTGCTTTATTGTAATCTGGGTGTTAAATTTTAATTTTTTTTTTCAATTAGTAAATTTCTATTTAGATTTCTCCAGTAGATCACCTAGTAGAGTTTTGATGACATGACGACTAGAAAAAAATAATATTTTAGAAATATTCATCATGTCATCTTTCATTTCATTTAAAATAATATAGAATTACATACACATGTGATCACTAATTTTTTTTATTTTATTTCAATTTAGATACTCAATTTTAATTTGTATTTTTTAATACTAAACATTATATTTAAATTAAAATTATAACTTAATTAATCCTAATCTTATAAGTAATTAGTTTCTTCTAATCATATAAATATTTAATTTTTAATACTTTTAGTATACATATAATTATGGTGCATTTCATGACTACTTTGTTTTTATAAAGTAAGAAAACACTTTTATCCTATAATGATAAACATAAAGTCAAAATTAAGTATTAAATAAATAAATAATTGTAGAATATCCTAGAGTTCAAATAGATTTCATGTTTATAATATTTTTTTTGAAACGGAAAAATTATAATATTAATATATACAATTTTTTTAAAAAACCAATTTTTAAAATTAATAGAAATTACAAACACATGTTTAAAGTAGGTACTTTAATAAAATACAATTGTAAAGATTAAAAATAAAATCTTGTTAAAGGGATAAAATTACTTAATTTTGTATTTATGTAAAAAAAAAGTTAAGAGATTTCAATGTTTTTTTATTTTTTAAAAAATAAAATTTAGAGACTAAAAATGAACGTTCTATTAATATTTTTTGATACCAAATATTTTACTTAAATTTAAATTAAATGTATATGTGATATATATTACTATTTAAATAGCATAATTGTAGAGTAAATTAAGGTTAAACATATTGCAGATATTGAGATATTTTAATTTAAATATAATATTTGGCGTTAAGAAGAATGTTTGATATTAAAAATATAAATTGAAATTGAGTATGTAAATTAAAAATAAAATCAAACTTTCATAACTATATATATATATATTAATCTTATATTATTTCAAATGAGGTAAAAAAAAAATGACGTATTGAATATATTTGGAATATTTATTTATTTATATTAAATATATTTTCACTTACATATCAAATAAATAAATGTATATATATGTATACACACGTACAAAACCGTTGAAATTTGTATCCATTATTCAATAATGTATATTGAAAAGTGAAAGGTTGGTGTTGTCATGCTATACGTAATAGCAGATATCAAATGGGACCATGTATTTTTTTCCCCTCTGAACAATAGGGGACCGTATCTACATACCTCATCAGATATCAAATCGGATCATCTATTTTTTTTTTTCTTGAATAATAGGGGACCATATTTACATATCTCATCATTTTTGTAAGATTCAATAATAGCAGCAAAAGCTAAATCTATATATATTAATTTATTAATAATAATAATAATAATTTCCTGGTTTAATTTGGTTACATTAACGACAGCAACCAATGCTTAATTAAGAAAAGAAATGGGTAGTTAGCATTATAGTCAATGTCCCCACACTATACTCTTGTATTTAATTAGATTGACGGAATTGAAGCAAGTCTCGAAATGGATTTGTGCGGGGAGGTTGCAATGGATGACATTGATGTCTGTAATATGATTAAATAAAAAGTGACCAATTGATGAGGATATGAAGTGGTAGAAAGCTTCTATTTTCATAATTAATAATTAATATACGTCATAATCTTATACTTAATCCTCACTATCATTAAAATATTTAAAGGAAAAATAAGATGGAAAATGTCAATTTCCTTTGTTTCCATCGGCAAGTATTTTAAGATAAAATGATGGGAAAAATTGCCATAGCAGCATGCCACAATAATATGTGGTCCATTTCGAAGTGTTTTGGGACCAATACGTGATTTGATTTCAAATGCTTCGTTTGTGCACACTTGATATTTTTATTATTAAAATCATAGAGTGTTTATCAATTAAATATGGTTTAATAATAATGTTTTTATGAAAGATAAGAAAATGACAAGTTTTTAATTAATGTATATATGGATATGAAATGCTTAATTTGTACATGGGTTATTGTATTCCATTCAGGTTTGGATTTCTTATGTAATTTAAAGGGTTTTAAGATCTATATATTTTAAGAGTTTAACATTAAAATCTCAGTGTACTCTTTTCTCTTTTTTTCTCTTTATTTTTTTTTTTTCAAAAATTTTAGCATTTGAACATTGTCTATCATCTCTTTAATTGACAATAATCCAACTCTGAACGCTGGACTTTTTGATTTTAGACCTGGTTCATAGTTTGGGATATCACTTATTATCTCTTTTTATTGTACTTAATTTAATTTAAATTCTTTTTACATTTAATAAATACAGATTTACAATCTATTTATTCTATGTTTTTTTAGTAAAATTTTTTAATCTTCCTCTTAAAGTTTTTACCCTATGTGAATTGTTATAATTATTCCATTATGAATTTTAGATATTTTTCTGTGGTGAAACTTTTACTGATAGTTTTATAAGTGGATTTATTAAAGATTAGAGAGTCGATTTACGAGTAATAAAAGCTACTGAATGAAACATACATATTGTTGAATTATAAATTAAAAAGCACTATCTACATAATTGAAAAATTGTGATAAAAAATTTTATAATTTTTATTTTAGTATTTTTAATGATATTTATACTTACATTATCTTTTTATTAAAATATATTTTAATTTTTAGTAAATAAATAATTCATCTCTTTTATTATTTTTTTAATGTAAGGGAGAAATAAAAGATCACTACTTTTTCATTTGATATTACTCTTCTAAATTAGGTGTGAATTGATTTGTGTTTATGCAAATCTCACATTTCTAATTTTTCTGATAATTTAGAAATGACAAAATATATACATGCAGAAAACGTATTATTTATGTTAAATATATTTTTTCTTATATTTTGAAATAATAAATAACTATTATATATGTATATATATGAAACTATTGAAAATTGAATTTGTATCGATTATTAATATTGCAAAAAAAGAATAAGAAAATGATGGAATGTATTAGAAATTAAAAGGTTGATGTTGAATTAATAAAAGGGTTCCTGTTAAAAGTAATTGATATTTCACATCAATTCCATAAAATAAGTGAAATGAGTATATATAACAGTTGGATATTTTCACTTAATTGTTTAAACTTTTAAATTGGATAAAGGTTTAATTTAAGGGTGCAATTGAGTTGGGTTAAGCTGATACATTGCTAAATCGAAGCTCGAACTCGATTTAACTTTCAAACTCAAAACTTGAACATAATCGAGTTTTTTTTTAACTTGAGATTGATTCGATTTTCAAACTTAAAACTTGAATTCGACTCGATTGATTTTTTTTTTTTCAAAAGCTTGAGTTCAACTCGACTTTCAAACTCAAAGGTTGAACTCGATCTAGCCTTTTTCTTTTTTTGAAGTTCGAGCTTAACTTGACTTTCAAACTCACAACTTGAACTCAAAAATTGAGCTCGACTCGATTAATTAAATAAAATTTTTAAATATTAAAAAATATATTTTAAAATGTTCAAACTCAACTCGAGTTCGAACTTGACTTGAGTTCGAACTCGAACTCGATTTAATGTGATGAAATATATTTATAATTATATTATAATAAAAATATAAAATGATAAATATACATAATTTCAATTAGGCTCGATTAAATTCGTGAGCCTATTAAGTAATATATATAGAAGTTTAAATTCGACTCAATAGCCTAATCGAGTAGTTTGAATTCGAGTTCAATTCAACAATAATTGAATTGATTTTAAATTTTTTAATCAATTTTTAGTAGTTTGTAAACCAACTTAACTCGATTACATTCCTATTCTAATTGATATATTTTCATCGGTTTGCTTCAAAATTCTAACAAATGATATTAACCACCGCGACGGATGCATAAAGGAAAAGAAACGGGAAATCATTGAATGGGTGGCAGCCAATGCACTTCTATTTTTATGCGGTTCTATCTTTAGATCGATGGAATTTAAGTCAAGTTTGCAAATGGCTGTATGGAGAGGTTGCAATAGACGTCATTGATGTGTGCCACAATCCCAAATAGTGGTCAGTTGATAAGGATATGAAATGGCATTTGCTAGAAGCTTCACTTTCCCGGCCAATTTCCTTCCTCACAATGACGAAATATTTAAAGGAAAAATAACACGGAAAATGTCAATTTCATTTGTTTCTATCACAAAGCATTTTAATTGATTTTCTTTAGTCAGTTCTTCCTTTGTAATTAATCATAAATAGTTGGACTAATGACAAATATAAATAATACTACTCTTTTTGTTTCGTGCTTTATTTTTAGGCAGCAACATTTACAACAATAATACATGTGGTCCATTTGAAGAGTGTTGGACCACTATGTGATTTGATTTCAAATGCTTCATTTTTTCCAACTTGTTTTTTTTTTTTTTTTATTAATATAATTATTGAGATTTTATCAATTAGAAAGTGATTTGATAATTTTTTTAGAGAATGAAGATTTTACAATTAATTTTTTATAAAAATAAGAAAATAATCTTTTATATTATATAATTCTTGCGTCTTGAACATGACTGAATTAAAAAAAAATCAGTTACCAGCATAAATTAAAATTGAAGGTTATTGATTAATAAAGTTTGTGTTACTTTAATATACTATATATAATTTAAAGGAAGATTTTTATCTAAACTCAAGGTTATATCTAACCGTTAGATAAATAATATTCATGTTAAATATTTTTACAATTGACAAATTAAAATAAAATATATATACAAAAGAGGGGGAGGGGTGAGACAGACAAAATAACAAAAAACAAATTCACTTATTATTATATAAAAATTGGATAATTTAGTCATTTATTAAAAAAATATAATTTTAATTTGATTGAAAATCTATTTTCTATTTTAATTAGGTTAATTTCTATTTTATCTCTAATAAAAATTAAATTGACTAAAATATAGAGATTTAATTGAAAGTATGTTTCCTATTTTAATTAGATTAATTTCTATCTTATTTTTAACAAAAATTTTAATTTAATTGAAAAATATATTCTATTCTAATTAGGTGAACTTGAGAAAAACTAATTAAAAGAAATATTAAAGTAATATCATATAATTATTCAAATATAATATTAATGAAAATTATAATGAATTATAACTTTTAAAACTTTTATTATTTTTAAAAATTTTATATAATAATAATAATAATAATAATATTTATATTATTATTATTATTATTATTATTATTATTATTATTATTATTTATTTATTTATTTATTTATTTACTATATATCATGAGTCAAATAAATTTTTTATTGTGAAACACGTGGTTATTTACTAGTATATATATATATATATATATATATATATATATATATAACTGTTAGATATAATATACCGAGTGTAGTTAATCTAAACTATGAGTCAGACAAGGGAACACATAACTCTTTTATTCTAACTTGGTTTTTCTTAACATGGTATCAGAGCAGTGAAGAGGTTTAATAACCCTTTTTGTTTTTTTGTCTTTTCTCAAATGGCAACTGAGCGTTCTTTAAGCCAAATGAAGGATCTTCCCACCTCCACTATTCCAACATCCTCTACCTTTCAGGTTTCTCAATTACCAAGCATTGCCACTTGCCTACCTGTTAAGCTAAATGCAACTAATTATCTACTATGGAAAGCACAGATTCTTCCCCTTCTTCGAAGCTATGATCTAGCTAAGTATATTAATGGCCATTTGACACCTCCCTCTTGTAGAGAACAATCAACCAGACCCAGCTTATGATTTATGGTATTGCCAGGATTAGCTCATTCTGAGTTGGATTGTTGGCTCAATAACTGAAAGTTTCATCCCATAAGTTGTTGATGCCTCAACAGCAAAAGAAGCATGGGATCAACTAGCAAAAACATATGCTTCTGATTCTAAAGCTCATAATCACACCATAAAAAATGGCTTCTTCAAACTTCAACATGATGTTAGTGAGATAATTGCCGCTTATACTTAACGTGCCAAAAGCATGATAGACCAATTGGTAGCCCTTTAAAACTTAGTAAGTGAAAATGATCTCGTTCATGTCATAACAAATGGATTGGGACCTAAACATCATCCATTGGAGAACTGCATGGACTCCATATCCTTTAATAATCTCTTTGGCCTTTTATTAAGTGAAGAAGCAAGCCTTGAACATGATTTAAAACGTAAGGAACCAATTCTGCCAATGCCACCACCATTAACTTTCATTAGTTCATAAGCTCAACACTTTAGGGGACGTGGTGGTCGACCTTCTAGAGGTCGAGGTGGTCATCGCAATTCCTTCTCTCGGTAGCACTCTATTTACCCTCCTTTTAATCAATAACAATCCTATTTTAATTCATCATCCCAAAGCTATGATCATCCAATTTGTAATAACTATAATGGCATTGGACACCTAGCTAAAACATACTCCTCTCTAAAACTTGCCCATTATAACTACCCATTCAGTCCAAAACCATGAACCAATATAGCATTCAACTCTCCACCATTTACTCAGCAATGGATTATGGATATTGGAGCAACATATCACCTCACACCTGATATTGAAAATTTGAGGCATTGTCGAGAATACTATTGTTTTAATGACAAAACTATTAGTAATGGTAAAACCTTTTCAATCTCTGATGTTAGTACCTTTATATATTCTTCCAAAAATAAATTCTTTCATTTACATAATATTTTCATGTTCTTGATGCTTGCAATAATCTTCTTTTTATGTCACACTATTAAGTTTTTTCTTTTTATTTTAAGATCAAGGATATCCCCACAAAGGCTTTGCTACTTATAGGCCCAAATAATAAGGGACTTTACTCTCTGCACATGTCTTAAGCCTTAACCAAATCAACACCTTGTGCTCTTTTTAGTTCACTTTATACCTGGCATGCTCATCTTGCATATGCCTCTACTAGCACCATTCAATTAGCTTTGTCTCAATCTAATATCAATTCATTAACGCAGTCAAGGGTAAATTAGTCAAATCACTTAAAGTCTCTTTCGAGATCATTCAAGCATACTAAAGTTAATTACAACCTATTTTCATGGTCACATCAATTAACTAAGGCTCATTAAGTTCTTTAATGATTTATTATTCCCTGAAGGACTCGTCTACTTTCCTGATCGAGGTTTTTAAGTTCTATAACTTTATGAGCTGATAAATCATGCAACTTTCATTGTCTCTAATCTAGCAAAAAATATGCATTCAATCAGACCTAAAATCAAACACAAGAACAATTAAGAACAACTTGTAAAATTAACTAAAAATTAATATATTGAATGAACATAAGAATCCAAACAAGTAATAGACTAGCTAAACA
The DNA here is from genome assembly GCA_947683625.1 of Mallotus nudiflorus. Lineage (NCBI taxonomy): Eukaryota > Viridiplantae > Streptophyta > Magnoliopsida > Malpighiales > Euphorbiaceae > Mallotus > Mallotus nudiflorus. The sequence continues at coordinate 3,224,028 of CANTUR010000126.1, read as the reverse complement.
AATCCAAACCCTAAAAGAAGTTTAGCCACACATGGTTGTGGCAACAAACATAAACATAATAGAGAGAATTAAAGATAAAAAGGAATTAGTAATTGAATCTTTTGAATCTTGCACAATTCTTCTTCTATCTCTTATTGATAACTTATTTTGTATCTACAAAAAGTGCCTCTGAATGAATCTCTCCAATAGCCCTCTTATTTCCCCTTTGATAAGAAAGATTTTATGGAAAACCTACTTGCACTTAAATTCTAAGGCTTTTATCGAAAAGTAAGTTTTCTCTTTCTTAACATGGCCTAGACATGGCCATGTCACATCCTTTACTTTTCAGTATGGCTTTAAGTATAGCTGTGCTTGGCTTCGGGCTACATTCCAGCTGAAGGCTGTGCTCTTAGCCGTACTGATCTTTGGGCTCTATTCAATAGCATGTGTAATCCTGTATTGCATTTCCTTCAAGTCTAGTGAGAGAGATGGCTTCCAACATGGTTGTGTCTTAAGCCATGCTTCTTTCATTCATCTTTCAAAGCATGACATGGGCATAAGCATGCCCATGTCATGATCATGTCGCCCTAATCCTTGACCATTTTGGAATTCCTTGTTAAATTTTCCTACAAAAGGGGAAACACTTACTAATATAAAATTAAAAAAGACTCCTAATTTGATAAAAAATGAATAAAAATAATGAAGGCTAAGTTAAAAGTCTAAACTAAATAACTTCTAATTAAATCTAAGTTCTACCCAATTATAGCTAATTATTTATTCAAAATTCATTAAAGTTTAATTAAAAAACATTGATGAATTACACACATTAAATTCTCCCACACTAAAGCTTTGCTTGTCCTTAAGCAAAAATCCGATTTAAACATTAGCTCAACTACAACCGAAGAAGTACAATTTATAAGATATACAAGTCGATAGCACTGAGATTGAAAAATGTTTACTAAAGAAGATAATCAGATAAAAATACACCACATATGAACAATTTACTAATCATAAAAATGCACATAACCTATTTGAAATCCAATGAACATAACCTCAGGAGAAAACCAAAATTGGTTGTGAATGCATTTTACGCTCCATTTCACAACATCTTTTCTTTTATTTGGTAAGTATGTTTTACACTCCATTTCATCCATCTTCAAATTAATCTCTCTAATCAAATCTTTCCACTCTTAGCTATCCCCCATCATTCTCGTACTACTAATCATGGATACTGCCAAGTGGATCCTTTGAATACTCTTATTCTAAGTAGAGCATTAGAGTAGATTCATACTATATAAAAATTTTGAGTTAAGTATTGCCCTTACTTAAGAAAAGAGAGATTTTATTTTATTTTAAATTTAGTTTAATCTCCTAAAATCATGCTCAAATTCAACCATTCAATTTATGCTTAGGTTGTAAGAACTAATTTTTTCATATATAATGATCATGTTCAACTATCTTAAACAATAAACCATGCTTCAATTTTGCAAAAAAAAATTTTTTAAAGATAAACAGTTCAATAAGTGTGAAGAAAATGAGTTATATATATATATATATATATATATATATATATATATATATATATATATATATATATATATATATCATTAAATATATATATATACAGTCACAATGCAAAAAATGACACAAATTTTCTAAATGCATGGAACATACAATATGCGAGATATGGACCCTCCCCCCCTCACTACCTAAGGCATTGTCCTCAATGACTGAATTAACATAAGTAAATAAAGAAGTAGAAAGAAATACAAAATAGAAGTAAAAAGAAACATAAAAAAAATCAAGGAAAAATGTAAAAGAAAGTTAAAGGTACTGCCCTGAATTAGTAGCCTTGAACAAAATATGCAGCAACTTCCAAACTTAAGAAAAATCAAAGAAAGTGATAAAAACAAAAATAAGAACTAATATAATATGGTCAATAGCAAAACAAACCAACAACTAGTACGAATAAAAACATAAAAGAGAACATCCAAAATATCCAAAAGAAAATAAATTATCCAAAAGAATCATAAAAAATAATCAGTTATCGAAAGGTGCATCATCATTATAAGCAGTCTGTCATCTATCAACAACCTCATTTTGGTGTCTATTGCATGGAGTTCTTTAATTCCAACAGTAGCTGATGAATAAGGGAATACCAAATGAGGAGGTCAAGGAACACCTTGAGCTTGACAAAGATTAGTAAGCCCACCACAAAGCTAGTGCAGTAAGTCTAAATTATACTAAAGAGTGGCATCAATGTGTGGTATTGAAAAAGAAGAAGAAGGGCTAACTTAGTGCAATGAAGGTGGGTGTGTTTGTGGAAGTGTCCTAGCCTTATCATCCTCATCAAAGTCAAGATCAACTTGATGTTTGATAGGAACATAGCTCCCCTCTCAGAAATCAACCAAATGAATTTTTTCATCACATTAAAATTAAATGGGAGCATGGTGTAAACCTAAGTTAAATTGGAACATTGATTGAACATACCTAAAGTTTTGGCAAGCTGAGTGACGTAGGAACCCTTATACAAAGCCCATTTATTTTTTCATGCCATTCCTTCCATGGATAAAACAAACCCATAACCCATATGAGGTACTAAACCCATGATAAAACAATGTAAATTAAAGAGATCATGAAGGGTAATAACCCTTGTGCTTTCTTTCCTGCCATAGATGGTAAAAGCAATAAGCCTATACAGATAACGAAAGGTGGAACTGTTGTGGAATTCATGTTAATTTCCACCGATAATAACAACAATCACCTTGAGAACTATTGCATAGATGATTAGAGTGTAAACTATTTTACTAAAAATTAACCCAAGGTATATTCCTAAGAAAGAGTGAAGGGGTCATAATGGTCCCACTTAAAAACCACTCTCCTTAGATAAAATTTTACCAAGACAAGTAATTTTAATAACACAATAATTAACAACAACTATACCTGACAATAGCTATTAAATAGATATAAAAGATAACACCAAAATTTAATGAGGTTCGGCCAATTATGCCTACGTCCTTGGACACTACCAAAATAATATTTCACTAAATGAGGAAATATTACAAAAGAGAGAGAAAGAATACAATTGCCTAAATATATAGGAGAGGCAATTTGGGATGGTTTAACTAAAGGGGGGAGGAGTCCTTTCATAGGCAAAGGACTCCTCCATATTCTTGCAAAATCCCGATGTAGGATTTTGCTAAAAAATAACAAATCTCCACCTTGGTAAAATCCCATACAATTCTCTCATAAATCCAACCTTTAGTAGTGTTTACAAATATCATCTTTCAATTTTTAACAATATTGATCAAGTCTAAACAATGTTTAAACTTAACCGCAGTTACCACTTTTGTCATTATATCAGCAGGATTCTCAGTAGTCCGAATCTTCTGGATTGTGACTCCACCTTCTTCCAAAATCTCCTATACAAAGTGATATCAAACATCGATATGCTTCATCCTTGCATGATAAACTTGGTTCTTTGCTAAATGAATAGCACTCTGACTGTCATAATGCACTTTGATGTGCTTCTGCTCCATTCCTAGTTCACCAAGCAACCTTTGAAGCCAAATTGCCTCCTTTACAGCCTCTGTAACTACCATATACTCTGCCTTTGTAGTAGACAAAACAACTGTTGATTGTAAGGTGGACTTCCAACTGAATGGTGCTTTTGCAAAAGTAAACACATAACCAGTAGTTGATCGATGCTGATCTAAATCACCAGCATAATCTGAATCACAATACCTAACTACACACTGACCATCTTGTCTATCCTATTGAAATACTAAACCAATATCTACAGTGTTCATAATATACCATAGAATCCATTTCATAGCTTGCTAATGCTCCTTTCCAGGATCATGCATGTACCTACTCACAACCCCAATTGTCTGTGAAATATTTGGCCTCGTACACACAATTGCATACATCAAGCTACCAGCAGCACTTGCATATGGTATTTTTGATATGTGTTCCTGTTTTGCATCATTCTTCGGTGACATGGATGCACTAAGCTTGAAATGAGGAGCAAGTGGTGTACTAACTAGTTTTAACTTTTCATTCATGCCAAAACGTTTTAGTACCTTCCTTAGATTTTCTTTCTGAGACAAACAAAGCCTCCCCAATTTCCTATCTCTAGATATTTTCATGTCAAGAATCTTCTTTGCTTCACTAAGATCCTTCATCTTAAACTCCCTGTTCAATTAAGTCTTTAATTTCTCAATCTCTATCTGACTCCTGGAAGCTATCAGCATATCATCAATATAAAGAAGAAGATATATATATGATCTATCTTGTAGCTTGCGCAAATACACATAATGATCATACTTGCTTCTTATGTACTTTTACCCTATCATAAACTTGTTAAATTGCTTGTACCACTACCTCAAAGATTGCTTTAATCCATACAACGATTTTTCCAATTTGCAAACCATCTTTTCTCTACTAGCAACTTTGAATCCATCTAGTTGAGTCATGTCGATTTCCTCATCCAAGTATCCATGTAAAAATGCAGTTTTTACATCCATTTGAACTAATTCCAAATCCAATTGTGCTCCAAAGCTAATAAAATTCTGATGGAGGAATATTTTACAACTGGAGAAACACTTCATTATAATCAATTACCTCTGTCTACGTGTAGCCTTTAGCCACCAATCTTGCTTTGTAGTGAACATTATCCTTGTCAGGCAATCCATCTTTCTTTACATATACCCATTTGCACCTAATTTTCTTTTTTTCCCTTTGGAAGACTAGCTAGTTTCTATGTCTGATTCTTTTGAAGGGACTGCATTTCTTTATTCATGGCAATCCTCCACTTTTCATATTCTAAACTTTGGACTGCTTCATTATAAGTGGCAGGAACATCGTCCATTGCAATTAGTGATGCAGAAGAGACCATCAGCATAGCAAGCAAGTTGTCTAATGGTCCTCTTCCCCTTCTTTAATGCAATTGATTCATGTTTTTGTGGAGGTTCTTGGGTCTAAACCTCTTCTTCATTTAACTCTTCTTCTACCATAGGAGAGTCATCATCACTTTCTACATTGGCTAGGATAATTCTGTTGCCATCAAACTCTACCTGTTTAGGAGTACCATTTATCTGCTCCATTTTTTCTGAAGTCACCTTTCTTAATATGGTAGATTCATCAAAGGTAACATCCCTGATGAAGATTACTTTCTTTGTTTCTAGACACCAAAGATAGCCTTTCACACTAGAAGTTATCCCTATAAAGATTTCCTTCTTTGTTCTTGGATCTAGCTTTGACTCCTTAATATGATAATATGCAGTGGAACAAAACACATGTAAGGAATCATAATCTATAGCAGGTTTTCCAAACCATTTCTCTAATGGCATTTTAGCACCAATAGCAATCGATGGTAGTGGTTAATAAGGTGACAAGTATATACTATAGCCTCAGCCCAAAATTCTTTGCCTAACCCAACATTGGACAACATACACCGAACCTTTTCTAGCAATGTCCGATTCATTCGCTCTGCCACCCCATTTTATTATGGTGTATATCTGACGGTGAAGTGTCTAACAATACCTTTATATTCGCAGACTTTCAAAAATAGATCATTTTTTAACTCTCCACCATTTTCTGTGTGAAGACGTTTAACTTTTCTGCCTATTTGAGTCTCCACCATCTTTTTTCATTTCAAGAAAATTCCTAGCACCTCATCCTTCATCTTCATTGTATACACCTATACTCTTAAGGAAAAATCATCAACAAAGGAAATGTAATAGTTTTTTCCTCCCAATGAAGCATTCTTAGAAGGCCCCCATACATCTGAATGAACATAATCTAGAATTCCCTCAGTATCATGGATAGCTGTTCAAAATTTCACCATTGTCTTCTTCCCTTTGATGCAATGCTCATAAAAATCTAATTTGTAAGCCCAAGCTCCTTTCAATAAATCCTTGATTGATAAGCAATTTCAAGGATTTTTCTCCAGTATGCCCCAAGCGCATATGCCATAACCTGGTTTCTTCTAACTCCTGATCATCATTAATAGAAGTTGCCGCTATTGCTGTCCTAACAATTATACTACTTAAAAAGTAATACGCATTATTTATTTTTTGAATCCCCTTCATTATCATAAGTGCACCAGAGATGATTCTCATTATCCCATCTTTCACCCTTACTTCAAAATCTTTTAACTTTAAGGTTCCCACAGAAATGAGATTCCTCATCAAATTCAGCACACAATGAATACCTGTTAAGGTTCTAATTGATCCATCCTTATTACTCAAGTGAACTTAACCAATCCTATATGTGTTAAGAGGGGCATTATTCATTGTGTAGACAACTCCACCTTTTAGTTCTTTAAAGTCAAAAAACCAATCTCGATTGGGAGTCATATGGTGACTACAAGCTGAATCTAGTAACCATGAACTCGAATAGCTGGTTGATGGTGTAGCAGAAATTGAAAGATCTGAATCTACATCATCATACTTAGCTACATTTGAATTTGAGATAGCATTTCCCTTTCGAGGTTTGCCGTTGTCCTTTAGCTTAGGACAATCTTGCTTCCAGTGCCTTTTTTCTCGATCTTTGCTCAGTTTGGACTTTGACTTTGATCTTCCTCTCCTTCCTTTATTCTAGCTTTGTGAATGGCCTCTGAAAATAAGAGAACACTTGTATTTTCTAGCTTTGCATTTCACAACTATACAAGGTTGCAGTTACTTCACTTAGAGACACAACAACCTTCCTATAAAGTAGAGTAGTTTCAAGATACTCAAACTCATTAGGAAGTGAACCCACCAACATCAGAGCTAGATCTTCATCATTAAAAGTCACATCCATATTCATCAAATCAGTTACCAGCTGATTAAATCTAGTAATGTGATCATTCATCATGGTACCTGGGACATAATTGAAGCAGAACAATCTTTTTTCATGTAGAGTTTGTTCTAATAGCTTTTCTTCAAGAATTTCTCCTCTAGTGCCTTCTATAATTTAATTGTAAAAGTTTGTTTAGAAAATGCATATTTCTATTATCTAGAAAGACATGATCGAATTGTACCATATGTCAATTTATTGATCACCTTCCATTATTTCTTTTCAATATCATCTGGTTTCTCTTTTTTAATAATAATGTCTAGACCCTATTGAAAGAGGGCATCTAGAACCTCACTTTGCCACATGCCAAAATGACCAGTGCCATAACAAATTTCCACCATAAATCTAGCATTTGTCACAATATTTCTTGCCAAAATTGAAGATGAAGAAGCTGTTGATGCTAATATGGATACTTTTGTGTCGTCTATCATTTTTGCTACAAATTCTATTTAATAGTTGTTGATGCAAAATGCTAATTAGCCTAAGGAAAATTTTTTCTAATGTGGAAGATCAGCTTAAGCCATAACCACAAAGCATACTAAAATAAACCAAGAGCTTTGATACCAATTGTTGTGGAATTCGGGTTAATTTCCACCAATAATAACAAAAATCACCTTGAGAACTATTTCATAGATGACTAGAGTGTAAACTATTATACTAAAAATTACCCCGAGGTACATTCCTAAAAAGGAGTGGAGGGGTCACAATGGTCCCACTTAAAAACCACTCTCCGTAGACAGAATTTTACTAAGACAAGTAATTTTACTAGCACAATAATTAACAACAACTATACCCGACAATAGCTGTTAAATAGATATAAAAAAGAACACCAAAATTTAATGAGGTTTGACCAATTATGCCTACGTCCTCGGACACTACCAAAATAATATTTCACTAAATAAGGAAATATTACAAAAGGGAGAGAAAGAATACAATTGCCTAAATATATAGGAGAGGCAATTTGGGATGGTTTAACTAAAGGGGGGAGGAGTCCTTTTATAGGCAAAGGATTCCATATTCTTACAAAGTCCTGATGTGGGATTTTGCCAAAAAACAACAGGAACTAACTATGTTCGTGCTCTTACGACTTTAGGATCATAAATTGTATTAGCCTGAGCATGAATAATCTCTCCCCAAAAAGCTTGAGGGCTTTCAACACCAAAATCATGCATAGCATTGTCACATTTAATGCTAGTGGCAAAAATCAGTTCATAAAAACCATAACGCTTAGCAAATTCATTTAATGTAAAGAAGAAGTGTTTCCTACCTAATCTAAATTTGAAAATTTTTGGTTTTTTTATAAGCAACAATGCTCTTTTCTAGTGTAAAGGTAGTAAAAAATTCAATAAATAATTCCTAAAAAATGGGTTAATCAATGCTTAGTAGAGCACCCCACTTAGAACATTCTATCATACCCAAAATAGACTCACTCAACCCAATTATTCCTAAATCATGGTAATTTATCTTATATGAAGGATGAATGGATAGAGAGTAAAAAGTTTCATATCTTTCCTGTTAAGCTTTAATTGGAAATTAGAGAAGAGGTTGTATGGGAGAATTCAAAATGGGCTGGCACGAAGATGAAGGTTAATGGGAGGAAGGTGACATGGGTGTGTCATCCATTGTGCAAGAGCACTTCCTTGGAGGAGTATCTATCTTCTTCCCACTTGTTTTTAATTTCCCATGCTAAATACGTGGAGAAAGTGATAAGAATTTGGTGTGGGTTTTAAAGAAAAAATAAGAATTTTGAAAAAAAAGAGGAAGAAAGTGGAAAGAAAAGTGAAAAGAAGAGAGAAGAAAGTGAAAAAGAAGTAAATTGGCTGTTAGGGTTCCAAAAAGAAGGATTTTATAAAGGGCTTTGACATGGCCATGTCCAGGCCATGCTACTGCCCGTGTTATGGCATGTCGACACTAGTCGATGCTCAATATGGCCATATGCTACCCGTGCTCTATGTTGTTTGAGGATTTTCCTATTTGAGAACAAAGGAATGAAGCAAGCCATGAGCATGCTTAAAAATGTGCTTAAAGCCATGTAGGGTTCTATCAATTTGGAATTTGAATAGAAGAAGCACCATACAACCATGTGCAAGCCATATGGTTACTTGTGCTCGGGCTTGTGAAAGGGGTTCAAATGGCCACGCTGAAGCCATGGCTAAGGCTATATGCTATTTTAGAAATAAGTTAAATTTGTAAGCATTTAGACATGGGGAGCCCATAATCCAACCTGTGGCACTTATATGGAAATGAAAACTCCAGGAACATCTTTGTATATGACAATATTGAAGTCATGTGCAAGTACTAATACTAAAAAGAATGAAAGTACTTGTACCTTGACACAACCATGTGCAAGTCGTGCTGTTAAGCACGCTAGACCTCTAATGCATAGTTTTGAGCTTTTTCTTCTCTTTATAAATGATGAACCTAAGTTAAAAATAAAAATAAATTAAACTAAATAAGGAAAAATAAAATATAAAAATTAAAGAAAAATAAGAGTGAAGTAAGAAAATATTATGCTGCCTCTTAATTAGTGCTTGTTTAAAGTCACTAGCTTGCCTTTCCTTTTATGTGATCAAATGACATTAATAAGTGCACAAGAGGCCTTTTTTAGAACGCTCTCATTGTTGAAGTAAAGCTTAAGTCTTTGTCCATTAACCTTGAATGCCATAATTTCTTTGCTCCATACTTCTATTACTCCATGAGGGAATACTTGCTTGACTAGGAAGGGGCTTGACCACTTGGACTTCAATTTCCTAGGAAAAAGCTTTAGCTTTAAATTAAATTAAGTACTTGATCTCTTTCTTTAAATTCTTTCTTCATAATATGCTTGTCATGCCATTTTTGGTTCTTTCTTTATACATTTTGGAATTCTCATAGGAGTTGAGCCTAAACTCATGAAGCTCATTCAATTGAAGTAATCTCATCTTACCAACTTTTTACAAATCAAAGTTGAGGAACTTAGTAGCCTATAATGCTTTATGCTTGAGCTCTACAGGTAAGTGATAAGATTTTCCATAAAGCAGTTGAAAAGGAGAGGCATCATTGGGAGACTTAAATGTAGTCCTGTATGCCCATAGAGCATCATCAAGCCTAGAGGACAATCCTTTCTTGAAGCACTCACAATCGTTTATAGTATAGTCTTAATGGCACTATTGGAGATCTCCACTTGACCACTAGTTTGAGGATGCTATGGAGTTGCAACTTTATGAGTGACATCATAGTTCTTCAATAAGCCCTTAAATTGGTGGTTACAAAAGTGTGAACCACCATTACCAATATTTGCTCTCAGTGTCTGTAGACGGCGGGGTTTAGCGCTCACCCAAGATTTTAGCAACCATAACATTATTTGAGCTCACGGCTCTAGAGAACACACTAACCATTGTCACAAAGACAAAGCATGGAGATGAGGAGTCGCCACTTAGGGTAATAACTGGGACAAATCATTTTTGTGGTACTTAATTCTCTAAAAGAAAGCTAGTACCATAACGGGGAGATTCTGAGAATTAAATAATAACTTCTTTCAGTCTTATATTCATTTAGAAGTACTTTATGAATTACTATTTTATTCTCTATTTACACACAATTTTATTAAACCCTAATTAAACATCCATCTAGCTCTAAAGTAAACTAGTCATAAAACTGCATGTAAAAAATGCATACAAAGCGCATCGTCGCTTAGGTCTAAACTATGTTAATTTTATTTTAAAGTTTACCTAATTCTACATTCTTATTTACAAGTGAAATTGTCTAAAATTTGGTCCCACATGTTTAATAAATGAGCTTAAGTCTATTCATTTTAATTTAACGGAAGAAATGTGCTTATGGTTTACAAATTTAAAGAAAGGAATTAATTAAGGGGCCTAATTCTTATTTAATTTTAATTGAGTGAAACTAAGGCTATTTATTTTAATGCTAAAAGTGGGTCTAATTCTACAAATTATGAAATATTTAAATTAGTGGGCCTAATTATACATGTTTTAATTCAAAAATGGGTCTAAGTCTAAATTAACCTAAATGGGCCAAAATTGATTTTAAAATAATTAAACCTAAAAATTCAATTAAAAGCCTATCTATTAAATGGGTTGGAACCTAACATGGGCTTAGGGCTTAAAACATACAAAAATCAACATACAAGCCCAAAAAACATAAAAATAAAAATAAAATCAAATAAAAAGATATTAAACATGCAATTAAATTATTTCTTCTAAAAACCTAATTTTAATTAACATGCAATCTAAATTAATCTACTGCCTCCATTGATTTTAATTAGGGTTTACCAAATTGAACCTAATTAGTAATTGATTTTTTAAAGAATAAGAAAAAGCTAGACTTTTCATTATTCCCACTATTGGGGCTATTACAAGATCTACCAAAAAAATAAATAAAATAAAATTAAAATTACAACCTTAAAAAAATAAATTAAACAAATTCAAAAAAGCTTAAACAATAAGATAAACTAAATAGAACAAGATAAAATTAAATCAGGATCTTTGACTCTTGGCTCTTATTTATGGATTCTCCATGGATTTTCTTGGTTCAATCATGTATTCATCCTTAGAAATATGAAACACAAAGAATTAAAAAGGAAAATAAGATTAAAATTATTGAATAAAAAAATAATGAAAATAAAATGAAATAAACACACAAATAATAAAATAAAAAATAATAAAATAATATAGAAGAAATAATTAATAAGGAAGAAAGGAGTAGGAGAGTGACGCTATGGAGATGCTGTTTGAATGCCTCTCACAATGAGATTTCACCGTTTTGAGAAAATTGCCTCTTTGTTTTCTTGATTTTTGGACTTTGAAAAGAACAAATCTTTTTTGAAAAAGGTTTTTTTTTTCTCTTTTTATACCTGTGTTTTTTTGTTCAATAAACTCTTTTTGCAGTAGCTATTAGGGTTTTCTCTTTTTTCTCTCTTTATGCAGTCTTTTCTTTTTTTTCTTCTGCCAATCCTTTTCTTTTTATATCATGTTCCTAACCCTAACTAATCACTTACATGATCACAGGAGAGGCAACTCTGATCCTCCCTCTAAAAAATAAACATGATAAGAATTTTAATTTCAAAAAATTATATGCGTATGAGATGCATACTCGATAGATAAATATCAAAATTAATTAATTTATTAAAAATAAATTAAATTTGGACCAATCATAATCTAAAAAATTAAGAAAATAATTTTTTTCTAAAATTTTAGCACCTTGGCATTATAAAATGTCGACCAACATTGTGTAATGATTAGCATTATGCACATTTTTATATAGGCCCTTGCTAAATTCAATTTTTTATAATTAAACCCAAAAAATTTTGCAATTTAGTCCATGAAATCGCAAGACTTAACACTAAAGGTCATTTTTTGACTAAATTTTCATCATAGAGGCTTTCATCGCATTCATGCACAAAATGCACCCTGAAATTAGGTGTTTACAGTTGCCCCCCTTTGTCGCTATTTTCTTGAAAAATTGTGGCAAAACAATAAAAGCACATAATTTCAAAGGAAAGAATTAGGGTACTTAATTTTATCCTAATTAATGGATCGATGATTAAATTGCTATGCAATTTTTAAGCAAGATGCTATGTTTAGCATGCTTCACTATATTTCTTGTAGAACATCTAATGAGATATGTGCAAATGAGTTTTGCATATTCCCTATGGGACATTTAATGTTTCATGATTGGAGAACATGCTATAGCTCCTATGGTACATCTAGTAATAATACCATAACTACTGTGTAGTGTTTGGTGAACTGCACTATATTCCCTTTAGGACGTCTAGTGATAATGGATTTCGTTATATTCTCTGTGAGACATTTAATGAAATATATGTAATGATCCTTGTAATATACCCTGTGGGACATTTAGTGATTTATGGTTTGAGAACATTCTATAGCTCCTATGGAACATCTAGTGATGATACCATAACTACTGTGTAGTATCTGGTGAATTGCACTATATTCCCTTTATGACGTCTAGTGATAATGAGTTTCGTTATATTCTCTGTGAGACATTTAATGAAATATATGTAATGATTCTCACTATATTCCATGTGGGACGTTTAGAGATTTATAATTTAAAAAATGTGCTATAGTTCATGTGGAATGTATAACAATAATACCATAACTACTGTGTAGCGTCTGGTAGATCAAAAGATTTAAAAATTCATGTTATAACTGCTTTGTAGCATATAACATATTGAATTTGAAATTCATGTTATGACTACTGGGTAGTGCATAACGAAATATTCTAAAATTTCTATTACAACTACTGTGTAGCATCTAATAAAACAGATTTAAAATCTTTGCCAAAAAATGACGATGCATGTAAAATGCAAAAAAAAAAAAATTTCTATAATTATATTATGTATTATGTACTTGACAAAGGATCTAGAATTTTAATACAGACTAACTATGTAATTAATAATTCTGTGAATTATTAATTAATGATATGAACTTCATGAGTGAATTATGAATGGACTAAATTGTAAGGAAGAAATTTGGATTGAATGCAAGGAAGTTTTGGTGGATCAAAATGGATATTTTCCATCCTATATACTTCCCTTTTACATGTCAAGTTCCATTTCTCATTCCATCTTCATTTTTTCCTTTCATTTTCTTTTTGCATTGATTTTTTCTTTCTTTGATTATTTGATTATTTAACGTTTGATTTGCAATCCGTTAGATCCTATGGCTGCCCTGCAACATAAACCACATAGGGAAGCAAAAATTCCAGTAGATCCGGTTATTCTATTTCCCCATTTTCCTTAGAATAGCCTTGGACTTTGAGAAAGCTTCACCATCTCCCTTTGACTTACCTACATCTCCACAGGTGCACAGATATGGGTAATGAGGTAATCTTTCCTCATTTCTGTTTATTTCTATAAAAAATTATTTATAAATTTAGTAATCAAAATCAATTTCATAATGCAAATTAGTATGCACATTATTCAAATTAGATTAGAAATTGGTAAAAAAATACATGAAAATTTGAAATTAAACCCTGAAAATATGAAAATTTTAGCTCGGGTTTGCTATATGTCTGATTGAACATTTGGAATCTTGATTAGAAGTCCAAATTTTCAATCAGCATTGCCTAATTTTGATCGACAATATGGAATGTTGATCGGCATTATGTAATTCCAATCGACATTCCATTTTGTCGATCAAAAGAATTTTTTTTAATATGATTAATTTCTTTTATTTTTGAATTTCATTCAGGGACCGATAAAATTCACGGGATATTTTCACATAGCTCAAGAATTATTTCATAGGCTGCCAATGAATGTAGAATAACTGTTATGGGCCTCAGGTTTTAGATAATTCATCGTTATGCTTCAGACAGTTCGGGGCCAATCTGACCACTATTCTTTATTTTCTTTGATTGAGAGGTGGATGGACACCACCCACACTTTTCATACTTGCATAGGGGAACTAACTATTTGTCTTATGAGCTTTTCTGCCATCACTAGGATTGCCTTTAGAGGAACTCTTATTCCTTTCGATAGTCTTCCTAAAGATGTATGGAGTCAGTATATGCATAACTTGATTGGGTTTGTCCCGATGTGGAAGAATTATAAAAATGTTTTCCTTTCATCTCTAGTCAAGGGATTCAGATGTTTGCCCACTATTACTCCCTGTCAGATTGCTCAAAAGGAAAGGTGTCTACTCCTCATACTATTAAGAATGACTCTTTTCTGCGGGACTAGTCACGAGGTCAGTATTGCTTTACTCAGCCCCCTTCATGACTTAGATCGAGTTGCTACCCTTGATTGGGGATATACTGCATTAGCCTATCTTTACTATAGACTGGATACCATCTGTAGAGGTGCTGTCATGATGTATGGCTTTTAACACATCCTACATGTACATTCTCTTTCTTTTTGCATGATTTACTAATTTATTTTTTTTCTTTTCCAAATTTGGAGTATAGAGATTGGGCTGATATGGGGTTTTGATGCTATTAGCTCTGATAGGAGTCACCTCTGATGTAGAGATGGGGTTCTTCTCGTCTGTCTATCATTAGGAATATTCTTCAGACCTATCATGATTAGATAAACTCCATTGAGTGGCACTTGGCAAGATAACAAAGTCATAAGTATTTTATAATGCAAGTTAAACTTAATTAACAAAATTTATAGATTAATTCTGATTGGCTGGAGGGAGCTGATGATGTTTAGAGATACGATTTTATGGCTGGAGCAGTATGTCTTGAGTCTATAAGGATTCTACTCCTTGCATTTGGTTGTCATATATGGTATCTGGGGGAGCAAGTACATTGCTGGTCTTCTAGACCTTCACGATGTCCTATTCCTTCTAATATCCCTCCTTCGATGTTACATAGCTCACACTTGACGAGTTCAGAGCTAAGAGAGGCACTATAGGGATATGCTGCCTCAACTTTTCTTAAGCGATCTCACCATTACCAGCAGTTCATTCATGAGAACCTCCTAGAGCATATTCTTATTGACCATGTTGAGGTAACTTTTGATCATTTCATTTATTCTTTTAGATCCTATAAATTACTTATTCTTTTTCACAATTTGAGGAGATTAGTTCCCCTGTTGTTGAGGTGATGGGGGAAGAGATTAAGACTGCTCAAAGGACTGAGACTGCTCTCAATACTCTAAGGTCTAAGCCCAGACCTAGTCATACACACTATACTCAGCACGTTGGGACTAGTCGTAAAGGGGCTTTTGTTGGTGCTATCCTTGGCGATGTCTCTCTTTTGGACAAGTCCATGCTTTATTAGGCTCTTACTATTCAGGCTTCGGTTGAGCAGTATATGCACTTTAGCGATGCTCAGCTTCTTAGTTTTTCTCAAGAAGATACTTCTTATGTTAGTCTATCTGACTTATTTCCTGCATGATCTATACACTTGACATAGATATTAATAGAAAATTTTACAATATAAGTTCCCCAGATATAGGTAGAGTATTTATATGGTCTTACCTTATCTTAGAGGTTATTTACTATGCAGGTCATAATGATAGTTGGCGAGTAAGTATATACACTAAAAAAATGCAAAGTGTATGCATGTTATGCATGAAATGCATATGATATGACATTTCCCAAATGTGCAGAGTTATTCCAATGGTATGGAGCATTAGAATGAGATGCGTCATCGACAGCTTACAAATTTAGGCATTGATCCTCATAGTGTTGGGACTTCATCTGCTAAGCCTTCAGATACTTATCAGTAAGATGATCTGATTGCAGGATGGAAGCCTTAACCTGATTCATGAGCTCATAATGACTGATTAGGACTATTTTATTTCTAACTCTGAATGTGCTTTTATTTGACTATTTCTATAGTACTGTTACTTTCTGGATTCTACATTGTTCTGAGTATTGTTATGTATCACTTGAACTGGTAGTTGCTCTTGAGTAAACTTCTTCCATTAAAATCTTCCTAACAATGGGTAATGCTCTTTTAGATTCTATCATCTCATCTTATCTATATTCCTTGAGCAAATAGAATCCTCTTCTCATATGGACTCATTTTCCTTTTCTACACAAGAGGCATTATTCCTCATTCTCTACACTTTCAATCATGACTTAAGCATCTCTCCAATTGACAAAGAAATTCCTTAAGAGCCTTGATGGAAATAATTGGAACAACTCTCCCTTTTCAATGAAAGTCATTAAAATCCCTTCAACATTTGAATATCAATAACAACTTTTTACATGCTATTGCAAATTTTTAGGATGCTAAGGATCACGTGTTCAAATTCAATGGGCAAGAGTTATGCCCAATGATTAAATAATTTGTTGCTATCTTGGGGTACTCATTAGACTCAACTGCCAAGATTTATCTTCCTGATCTAACCATGCAGTTTCCTGATAAGCTAGTAGAGATGACATCTCTCTATATGCTCACAACCTCGAGACCATCGATCTATCTTCTCTGATTATTGTATGTGAAACTAAAGATAAGAACAGTGCTACTTAGACTGGAACCGTTGCTTTTTGTCTTTATGCATAATTTTTGCTAGCTTCATCTCATAGAAATGCTAACACACAGATTGTGAGTATTTTAAAGCAAGTACAAGCTGGAGCTGACCCTATGCCCGTTTTTCTTGCTAAAACTATCATAGGACTGGACAACTTCAGAACTTATAATCGCCTTTCACACAATTTACTTCTCCTTTAGGTGTGTAACCAGAATGCTTTTATTGTTTTCTTTCTTTTTTATTTGTCTTAACTTTTGCTTAAGTCGCCCTTTCGAGTTTTTAACTCAGCAGGCTTGCCCTAACTTTTGCCTAAGCTGCCCTTTTTGGGTTTTTAACTCAATGGGCTTTTTTTTATAAATTTGGCCATATGAAAAGCTGAGTTTGCTTATCAATCTTGCCAACCGTTTGACTTGTTTATCTCATTAGCTATAGTCTCGTCCATTGAAAATGAAGGATAAGCTTACTATAAACCAATGGGTTGACTGGTTGAGGGGCATTACAGATGCTGAGATCATATGGTTCTATCCTTAGTGAAATTAAAGTTCATGACCATTGAACTATATGATCATAGTGTTCCTATTCTTGGGCTACATTTCTTTACCTTTTCCCCCCTTCATGTGTTTACCATCAGTATGGCTGACCATAGTTCATTATCACTATTCTTACTGAATTTGAAGGCTTCTCTTTGAGACAAGACTTTCTGGACAAGGTTAAGAGCCTATAGCCTTATAGGAATTTCAAGCGAAATATGCATTTGAATGCCAATATGACTACTGATGACAACTAAAAAGCTTTGGTTATCATGCAAACTATAGAGCCACCTGGATTTGCTAAGTACAAGAGGGCTCAAATGTTACAAGATGAATTACAAAGGAAGAAACCAAGACATATTTAGAGTAGTGATCTCATAGATATGGTTTTTTTAGGCTTTTCCTTTGTTTTTTCCTTTAAGTACTTATACCTTATAATAAAGATAGGATATGCAATATTCAAAAAAAAATTTCATTTCAATTTTCTTCATTAAGTAGGGCCAAAATGAGTACATTATTACATCATATGATATAACTCATGTTATCAGCTAATCATTTCAGATTTTCTAATTGAATATTTTCTCTCACTTTTATTCCCTAATTTTTTCCTGACCAGCCCTTTGCGGGTTTTCTAATCAGTGGGATCACCTCTTTTCTTTTATTCCCTAATTTTTGCCTGCTAGCCCTTTGTAGGTTTTCTAAACAGCGAAAATGTCCTAATTTTTTCTTGACTAACCCTTTCAGGTTTTCTAGCCAACGGACCTTTATTTCTTTTATAATTTTTTTTAACTAAATATGGTCCTTCCTAATTTGGTTTGAACTTTATAGGACTGAAAATAATGCCTCAATTTTCTTATTTCCCAGATCATTATCAGATATGTCTTCTCTACTAAATCATACTTTTCCTCATATGGTAGAAACTTCTTGCTAAGGTAATACACCGCATGTTCTACTCCATCCAGTCCTTCTTGTGCTAGCTTTGCCCCCATTTCATTTTCCTCTAGAGCCAAGTATAGGATCAACAGCTTACTTTGCCTTGGCAGTTTCAATACAGGCAGATTGATAAGATATTCCTTAATCCTATCAAAAGCCTTTTGACAATCATCATTCCACTTCACAATTTTTCTTTCCTTAAAAGCTTGAAGATAGGGTCACAAATATTAGTAAGCTTTACAATGAACCTACTAATATACTGTAACTTGCCAATGAATCCTCTTGCTTCTTTCTTTTTCTTTAGAGCCAACATTTCCTAGATAGCTTTCACTTTATTTAGATTTACTTAAATTCCTTTGCTACTAACTATATGCCCTAGCAGTTTTCCTGAAGGAACCCCAAAAATGCATTTCTTTGGGTTGAGCCTTAGATTGTACCTCTCAATTCAAGCTAAGAACTTATCTAAAGCTTCAAAGTGTCCTTCTCTTATCTCTGACTTAACCCTCATGTCATCTACATATACTTATACTTCTTTGTGCATCATTTTATGGAAAAGAGCAGTAGCTACCCTTTGATATATTACATCTGGATTCTTCAATTCAAAAGGCATAACCTTATAATAATACGTCCCCCATTCTATAATGATAGCTATTTTGATATTGTGTATAACTGCCATCATTATATGATTATATCCTGAAAATCCATCCATAAAAGAATACATTGCGCTCAATGCCTCACTGTCCACTATAACATTAGTGTGAGGTAAAGGAAAATCATCTTTTGGGCTTGCTTTGTTTAAATCCCTGAAATCCATACACATACATACTTTACCATCTTTCTTAGGTACTAGTACTATATTTTCCAACCATTGAGGATAATCTGCTACTTCTAGAAAATTAGTTTGGATTTGTTAGCAACTTCCTCTCTTACCTTTTTAGTCCACTATGGTTTTAGCCTGCATAGTTTTTGTTTAACAGGTTTAATTTCTAGATAAGTTAGGATGTGATGTTCTATAATTTCCCTATATAAACCATGCATATCTTTATAAGTCCAAGGAAATACTACCTTTCTTTTTGTTAATATTCTCTCAAAATTTTCCCTTTCTTCAAGAGTTACATCATGTGATATAGAAATGTTCTTAGGATTATCATTTTTGCCCATGTTTAATGAATATAATTGAATGGAATTAATGTCTACCATGCATATATGATCAATATTAAAATGCACATAACCATTTGGATGGACATTACACAAGTAAGCAAAACCAAAACTCATATCATTGACCATGGAAAAAATAAAATCTTCATCCTCATAAAGGTTAGACATTATCATATTAGTTTGTTCATAAAAAAAAACATCACTAAAACTATTACTAATGATAGTAGCTAAATCCTGGGGTGGCTCCTCTTTAGGTGGTAGACATAGCATCTCTTCAACAACAGTATCACCAATTTTCTTAGCTACCAGCTTCATCACTTCCTCTTTGTTATCCTCTACCAGGTTCTCCATAATCTGTACTTTGAAGATCTCAAACCCAAGAATGTCTTTTCCAGTAAAATTGATAAATTCCTTAGTGTAGACACCCAATTTCAGGATGATATATTATGGATGCAGCAAAGGACTCTAGTGATGAAAATGTCTTCGATACTTAATCTTTAAAAAATTCTAAGGGCTTTTAAAAGAAGGATTTAATGTTTTTAAGGACTAAATCATAAAGTCTTTTTAGGACCTAATTGTAAAATTTAAATTTTTCCAAGGGCCTTTTTGTAATTAAATGTTAAAAAAAAAGAAAATAAGTGTGTCGGAATTCCATAATTCCGATCGGGATTATACAATTCTGATCTAGATTGCATAATCCCGATCGGAATTGAATTCTTCCATTTTTTCCTATTTCTAATTACTTCCAATTCAGTGTTTTAATTGGTTTAAACTTCCTAATTAACTCAATCCTACCCGATTTAAAATTCCTAAATACACTTTAAGAATTAGAATCACATTAGGATTAGGGTTAGGCTTCCTAGTTCCACTATAAAAAGGAAAGGAAGGGAAGCAGTAAGAAAAAAAAGGAGGAAAAGCAAAAAAAAAAATGGGCGTAGAAAAGAAAAGAGAAAGAAGGAGAAGAGACGGGAGAAGAAGGGAAAAAACATGATTTTATTCTTCTTAAGTTTATTCTTTTTTACCAAAAAATTCCTTTTGATTCAACAATTAATTCAAGACTCATGAAGAATTTTTGAAGAAAAGATTCGAAGATTTGTCAAGAACGGTGAACTACCAATCTGAGGAGCACCCTAAATCATCAATAAACATATCATCTTTTTTTATTCTTCATTTGTTGATTTATTTAATTATTTTACATTATTATTTTTATTATTATTCTTTCAATTTATTATCATAATTTATTCATTAATTATTATTTTATTTTATGTTTTATGGTGATTATGGAGGAAAACGCATGGTGATCATGTGGAAGGGATGAATTTCATTAGAAGTCCGTGGAAGACTATAGATAAAGCCTTGTAGAGACTTAGTTTCTAGGGTTTTATTTTATTTTTTTTTATCATCTTTATGTTTTATTTATTGTTTTATTTTTATTAATTTTTTTATAAATTAATGTAATAGCCCAAATAGTGGGAGTAATAAAATTATATGTGTGGTTGCATGTTTATTTTGATTAAACTGGTTAGTAAAGTTAGGTTTTAATTTGGTAATTATTTAAAATCAACGGATGAAGTAGATTAATTTAGGTTGCATGTTAATAAAAATTAGGGTTTTTATAAGAATTAATTTAATTATTTGTTTGATCTTATTTAATTATTTTTTTTGTTTTTACTTTTTTTTTTTGGTTTATTTATTATTTTTATGTGTTTTGGGCTTTAAGCCCATTTTAGGCTTTGATTTATTTATTTAAGTTTAGTGATTCTTTTAACCCATCTCACTTAATAATTAATTAGGTTTAATTAATTAAAATATATTTTTAGGTCCATAATTAATTAAATTTTAGGTTAGAAATATCCTTAGGCCCATTTAGTTAATTAGACATAGGCTCACCTAATTGAAATTAATTAATTTAGACTTAGTCCACTTAATTTAAGCCTTTTTTTATAATTTGTAGATTTAAGATCATTATTTAATTAAAATATGCAGAATTAAGCCCACTAATTTAAATACCTTCATAATATGTAGATATAGGCCCATTTTTATACATGGGCGTAGGTTCATTTAATTAAAATAAAAAGGAATTAGGTCTTTAGGTTCACTTATAATTTAAAATATGTAGACTTTAGCTCATTTATTTAAAATCCATGTAGATTATACGAACTTAAGGGATTATGTGATTTATTGAATGCATTATTTGCTTGTATATTTCATGACTAGTTTGCCTTGGAGTTTATTGTTTGGGGTTTATATGAAATTGCTTGTAAATAGAGAGTAAGATAATAATTCATAAATTAATTCTAAATGAACACAAGACTGAAAGAAGTTGGTATTCCGTATCCAGAATCTTCTAGTTGTGGTGCTAGCTTTCTTTTAAGGAATCGAGTACCACCTTTTCGATTTGTCTCAGTTATTACCCTAAGTGGCGATTCCTCATCTCCATGCCATGTCTTTGTGACAGTGGTTAGTATGTTCTTTAGAGTCCTGAGCTCAAATAATGTCGCGGTTGCTAAAATCTTGGATGCACGCTAAACCCTGCCGTCTACACTTAGCACCCAAATAGTACTTGCCTTCCCCTAACTTGATAAAATTCTCACTCATCGGATTGGTTCTACCTAAGGGCTTATCTATCATGGCCTTTCCCTTCTTCCTTCCTCTTTTGCTACCATGTTCTATCTCAGTGCACCCCAATCCCTTAGTGTCGCTCTGACTTCTGAATTCCAAGGGTTTAGGGCTTCCTTGCTCATTCTTTCCTAGCCCATGTCCAGGTTGATAATTCACATTCTTCATCATCCTCGCAACTCTTAGGTCCATCTCAGTTCCATCGAATATTCCAGCAACTTGGAAACTAGGGGGAGTGCATACTTATTTCTATTTATCTTGTATGGCTACCACATCTGCACTGGTTCTAGCTTATATAGTCACAACCTCTCCTTTATAGGGGAATTTTATCTTCTGGTGCACAGTTGAGGGTACCCCACCTAGAGCATAGAACCATGGCCTTCCCAAAAGCAAGGCATATGTGACAGGGATGTCTAATACAGTGAACTCAATAGTTGACTCTACAGGTCCTATTTTAACTAAAGCTTGGAGTGTGCCATCCATAGTCCAGTGCTATCATCATAAGCTTTGATTATAAGATTTAAACCTTTCAAATCATTAGCTTTCAAACCCAAATTAGGTAGGATTTTTTATGGACACACATTAATAGCAAAACTGTCATCTACCATTGCAAAATTGGTTCTCTTTCCCTTTACTTTAGTTAGGATAAATAGCGCCTTGTTATAATTTCTACCTTTCAAAGCAAAATCCTCATCTGAGAATGTTATTAAGCCATGCTTCTTTTTTTTGACCTTTGCTACCATAGCCTCAGTTGTAGTTACTATTTCAATACTCATATTTGATAGAGCCTTGACAAGAGCTCTTTGGTGGTTGTCTGAATGCATCAATAATTCCCAAATGCTCACATTCACCTTAGCTTTCTTTAGCTGCTCTAAGATAAGTTCTTCTTTCTGCCCTTCCTTTACTGTTGTATCCTCTGTTTCTTCTCTTTCTATAACTTTCTCAATTCTCTTTTCTGCTGCCTTATAATTCTTTCCACTTTTGGTGGCATGGTTCACATTAGGATTATTACTCCATACATCAAAACCACTAGGGCTCTCTTTATCAGAGTCATACTAAATGTCAATAACCCCAATAATTTGATCCCTTTTTTCATCTTTCCATACTTCGATTGCACGTTTCTTTTCCTTTCAGCTCCTTCATGTTAAGTTTGACCAAATGTTGGCTCAATAACTCTTCAACTCCCTCTTGAGATTGTTCAGAAGCAAAAGATCCATTACTCTTTCCATTTACGTCATCATCTTCGAACTCTTCACCTTATCTTGAGGGCACAATCTCCTCTATTGGTATATCATATGAAGTGGGCTTAGAGTAAAATACTCTATAGTCGAACTTGCCTATAGATTGCCCCAATAAACCATCAACCCCTCTTAATGGCTGCTTAAAAGTTTCATATTCTCTCTCTTTTTCCATAAGCTAATTATTAAACTCATCACCCCATCCTGAGGGCACAATTGATATAAAGGGAATATTAGTAGATGGTGGTTTTGAATAGAACACCTTAAAGTTAAATTTGCCGGAGGGTTGCCCTAATAAATCTTCTACTCCTCTAGAGGCATCGGGAGATTTCTCACTGTTTATAAGGTTTAATTTTTCAAAGGAGTCCAGTACTTCCTCTTTGCTAACTCTTGAGTTGATCATCATGGTGGCTAGTGGTGGAACATTTTGGTAGTTTGGGAAAGGGTTGTTTCTAGTGTTTGGGTTGGATTTGGACTTTTTAGGGTTTGTGATTGTTCAAGAGGCTATTAGGTTTTGGATTTTATGTTTTAAGCAGATACAGGTGTATGTGGAGTAGCCAACTACTTGGTGAAATTTAGAGTATCTATTTGGGTCGTAGCTTAGAACATTTGGGTTTGGTGGTTTGGAAAAGGTTAAGGGTCTAAGTAGGCCTTTTTGGATCAAATAGTCTAGGACTTTAGAAAGTGGTTAGTTAAAATTGGAAAATGTCATGGGCTGCTAAACTATACATGCATCCATAACTCGGCTAGTACTTCCCTGCTTTGTGCCCCTAGTTTGGTAATTTCGGGTTCCTGTACTTCTAAAATTTTTTTTCTTCTCACTCTCAATCTCTTTGACTTGCAAATCATCATCATACAGGTCTATAAATATTTTAGGATTCATCATTTGTAATCTCTTAACCAAATTAGGCAACATGTTATGAACTATCATCCTAACCTGATCCTTCTCAACCAACTCATTTTTCATTAATCCCGCCTTGTTCATAAATCTGGTCAAGAAATTAGAAAAGGATTCGTTTGATTTTTGCTTAGTTAGTTCTAAATCCATGTTGGACACTTCCAATCTAGTGTTATAATCATACTATTTTAAAAAAGCAGTACATAGTTCTTTCTAGTAAGCCCTAACAGACTTTTCCAACAAATGGTACTAGTTTATAGCCATTCCCTCTAAAGAAAATATAAATAACCTAGTGATCACTGCTAATAGGGCCTTAGTAGTGCTCATAGTTCTTGTGTACTGACTAAGATGAATCCTAGGATCTCTAGTTCCTTCAAACTTCTACAACTAAGGCATTTTAAACTTCTTAGGTAGCTTACTATCCTCCATTAGCAACATATCATAAAAGTCAAATGAATATCCTATGGCTTGTCCTCTAATAAGCTCTTCCATCTTAGACATTTTTTGGGTTAGTGCTTGCATCTGCTTGGACTCATGGTTTTGTACCAATTGAAGTGATTCTCTCTTCGCCTTTTCTATTATGTAGTTCTCAACATCCTCAAGCTTCACATCAATAGGTGGGTTTCTAATAATAGATTGCCCCCCAGCATTATTGGCAACAGGTAAAGCATCTACAGTGAGTGGGATAGCTGCAGCAGCAAGTGGTTGATTAATTATAGGTGGTGGTATGACAATAACAGCAGGTTGCATCAATCTAGATAAAGCCTATCTCAGTTCATCTTGCATCATAGCCCTCATATCATCCATCAAAGCTCCCTTGATGTCTTCTAAGGTCCAATTCCCTCCTTGTTGTTGTTCCATTTCTATACACTCAGTTGGAGTTGGTTCAACTTCCAAGTAAAGTAGATTAATAGGACTCTTCTTCAGTCTATGAAGGATCTCTTCAACTATGGCTTTAGGACATAAATCTGTCCTTCTTAGTCTGCTACCTTTCCTTCCCCAAATACAAGAAGACCTAAATGAATCTATGATGGCTGTAAAATAAAGTGTTAGTGTGATGGATGAAATGCATGTATGCATGATGCACGTGCTATGAAATAAGTAGCAAATAACAAGTATTAATCAAGTGTACAACATTCATCCTTCCAACCTTATTCCTCCCACACACGTGTTTAATGGCGAGTATCTTTTCCTAGGATTTTTGGTCTTGGCCTTAATATCAATAGAGGATATCAAGAATTGGTGTGCATACTGAATCTCTCAAAGTAGTAAAAGCATAGAAATAGTACCTCTAGGTATAAAAGATTAGCCCAACCTTTATTAACCTAAATGAGCTTCTAAAGTATGAGCTTAGGCCTTTATAGATAGAAATACCTCATGGCAACATTCATAAGCAATTTGGGTAATCCTAGGGGAAGTTACTAAGTCATTATATGTGGTTAGGGTCCAATGAAAAGTCAAGGTTCCCTTAGCAAGATGTCTCCTTTAAGACTTAAGTTACATGCCAAAGTCAGAGGGGCCCAACATCCTTTGCAAACTTAAGAGAAGACTACCCCACTCTAGGACTTGGGTTACAGAATCTAGTCATATGAGCTCGGTAATCTCTCTTGAATCGAATTAAGGCTAAGAGTGATGGTTAGCCAATTTATAACTCCATGAAGCTAGTGGAATCATGGAATCATAAACCAACACTATTGGTTTAATAGGGACATGTAGAATGAATGCAAGAATAAAATAATAATTAATAAAATAATTCTAAAGAACACAAGTAGAATCAGTATCTTTTATCCCTAGTGGAGTTGCCATTGTAAACGGCGGGGTTTAGCGCGTGTCCAAGATTTTAGCAACTACGACACTGTTTAAGCTCTGGGCTCTACAGAACACACTAACCATTGTCACAAAGACATTGGTGTGGAGATGAGGAGTCGCCACCTAGGGTAATAACTGGGACAAATAATTTTGGTGGTACTTGATTCTTCAAAAGAAAGCTAGCACCACAATTAGGAGATTCTGAGAATGGAATACTAACTTCTTTCAGTCTTGTGTTTATTTAGAAGTATTTTATGAATTACTATTTTATTCTTTATTTACACACAATTTTATTCAACCCTAATTAAACATCCATCTTGCCCTAAAGCAAACTAGTCATAAAACTGCATGTAAAAAATATATATAAAGCGTATCGTCCCTAAGTCTAAACTATGTTAATTTTATTTTAAAGTTTAGCTAATTTTACATTTTTATTTACAAGTGAAATTGACTGAAGTTGGCCCTACATGTCTAATAAATGAGCCTAAGTCTGTTCTTTTTAATTTAACTAAAGAAATGGGCTTATGGTCTACAAATTTAAAGAAAGGAATTAATTAGTAGGCCTAGTTCTTATTTAATTTTAATCAAGTAAACCTAAGTCTATTTATTTTAATGCTAAAAGTGGGCCTAATTCTACAAATTATGAAGTATTTAAATTAGTGGGTCTAATTCTACATGTTTTAATTTAAAAATGGGTCTAAGTCTAAATTAACCTAAATGGGCCTAAATTGATTTTAGAATTAATTAAACCTAAAAATCCAATTAAAAGCCTATCTATTAAATGGGTTGGAACCTAACGTGGGCTTGAGGCCTAAAACATACAAAAATCAACATACAAGCCCAAAAAACATAAAAAATAAAAAAAATCAAATAAAAGGAGATCAAACATGCAATTAAATTATTTCTTCTAAAAACTTAATTTTAATTAACATGCAGCCTAAATTAATCTACTATCTCCATTGATTTTAATTAACATGCAACCCAAATTGAACCTAATTTACTAATTGATTTTTTAAAGAACAAGAAAAAGCTATACTTTTCATTATTCCCACTATTGGAGCTATTACAAGATTTACCAAAAATAATAAAGAAAATAAAATTAAAATTACAACCTCAAAAAATAAATTAAACGAATTCAAAGAAACCTAAACAAATAAGATAAACTAAATAGAACAAGATAAAATTAAATTAGGATCTTTGACTCTTGGCTCTGATTCATGGATTCTTTATGGATTTTCTTGGTTCAATCATGTATTCATCCCCAGAAATATGAAACATAAAGAATAAAAAAGTAAAATAAGATTAGAATTATTGAAGAAAAAAATAATGAAAATTAAATGAAATAAACACAGAAATAATAAAATCATAAATTATAAAATAATATAAAAGAAAGAATTAATAATGAAGAAAGGAGTATGAGAGTGATGCTATGCATATGCTGTTTAAATGCCTCTCAGAATGAGATTTCACCATTTTAAGAAAATTGCCTTTGTATTTTTTTGATTTCTAGACTTTGAAAAGAACGTATCTTTTTTGAAAAAGGTCTTTTTTTATTTCTTTCTTTCTTTTCTTTTCTCTTTTTTTCCCTATGTTTTTTTTAATCAACTCTTTTTGCAGTAGCTATTAGGGTTTTTTTTCTTTTTCTCTCTTTACACTATCTTTTCTCTTTTTTTTTTTCTTTTACTAATCCTTTTCTTTTTATATCATGTTCCTAACCCTAACTAACCACTTACGTGATCACAGGAGAGGCATCTTTGATCCTCTCTCTAAAAAACAAACAGGAAAAAAATTTTAATTTCAAAAAATTATATGCGTAAAAGACACATATTGGAAAATAAATATCAAAATTTATTTATTTATTAAAAATAAATTAAATTTGGACAAATCATAATTAAAAAAATTGAGAAAATAATTTTTTCTAAAATTTAAGCGCCTTGGCATTATGTAATGCCAATCGGCATTACGCACATTTTTAAATTGGCCCTTGCAAAATTCAATTTTTTACAATTAAACCCAAAAAATGTTGCAATGTAGTTCCTGAAATCGTAAAACTTAACACTAGAGATCAATTTTTGACTAAATTTTCATCATTGAGGCTTTCATCACTTTCATGCACAAATGCATCCTAAAATTGGGTGCTTACAGTGTCCCAAACCTTATAAATATATTCTTGCAAAGGAATTTGGTCACAACTTTAGCATCATTGGCTGGGGATGCTATTGCTTCCACCCACTTGGATACATAATCCACTCCCACTAAGATATATTTATTCCCATAAGAACTCGAGAATGATCCTATGAAATCTAGTCCCTATACATAAAAAATCTTAACCTCTAGGATGCCATTGAGAGGCATTTCATTATGCCTTCCTATATTGCTCGTCCGTTGACATATATCACACTTCAATACATAATCCCTAGAGTCTTAGAAGAGAGTTAGCCAATAGAATCCACATTAAAGTACCTTTGTTGCAATCTTAATAGAACTAAAGTGTTCACCATATTTAAGAGAGTAACAATGTGTAAGCATATCTTAGACTTTATCTTTGAGTAAGCACCTTCTAATCAAACCATCTCCATAATCCTTGTATAGAAGAGGCTCCTCCCAATAGTAGTATTTAACATTCCAAAAGAATTTCTTCTTTTATTAGTATGAGAGGTTAGGAGTCAATACACCATAAACTAAATAGTTCATAAAATCTGCATACCAATTAAGGTGTCAATCTTTTAATTTGCATAACATGTTCACTTTTGAAGTAGTCATTAATTGGCAGCTACTTTTCTCTATTTGGTAACTCTAATATGGAGAGATAATTCGCTATTACATTTTTAGCCCCAGCTTTATCTCTAATTTCCAAGTCAAACTCTCGAAGGAGAAGAATCCACCTTATGAGGCATGGCTTTGCATCTTTCTTTGAAAGGAGATACCTCAAGGTAACATGATCAATAAAGACAATTACCTTGCTACCTGTCAAGTAAGAATGAAACTTATTAATAGCAAAAACTATAGTTAAGATTTCTTTTTCAGTAGTAGCATAATTTAATTTTGCCTCATCAACTGTATGACTAGCATAGTAAATAGCATAAGCCTATCTATCTCTTCGCTGCCCTAAAAGAGCTCCTACAATGTAGTCACTTGCATTACATATGATTTCAAAGGAAAGGCTCCAATCAGGAGGCTGTAAAACTAGCACAAAGATTAAGGCTTTTTTCAACCTACAAAAAACATCAAGACAATTTTCATCAAATACAAATTGAACATGTTTGGACAAAAGGTTAGTGAGGGCTTTATCTATTTTGGAAAAATCCTTATTAAATCTTCTATAGAAACTGGTGGGTCCTAAAAAGCTGCAAATCCCTTTCATTCTTATAGATGGTAGAAGCTTCTCAATCACTTCTATTTTAGCCTTATTAACCTCTATGCCGTTATAAGACACTAGGTGACCTAAAATAACTCCTCTTATGACCATAAAATAACACTTTTCCCAATTTAAATCTAGGTTAGCTTCTTCACAACTCTATAAAAGCTTAGATAAATTGTTTAGATAATCATCAGAGTAATGATAAACAAAAAAATTATCCATGAAAACTTCCTTAATGTTCTCTATGAACTTAGAGAAAATTGTCATCATACACCTTTGAAAGTGGCAGGGGTGTTGCATAACCCAAAGGGCATGTGCCTATAAGCATAAGTTCCATAGGGACAAGTGAAATTTGTTTCCTCTTAGTCCTTAAGGTGAATGGGGATTTAAAAGAATCTTGAACACTCATCTAAATAGCAAAAGAATAAGTGTTAAGTTAACCTTTCTAATAATTAATAAGTAAAATGGAGAGGAAAATGGTCATTCCTAGCAGCCTTATTCAACTTTCTATAATCAATGCACATTCTCCAACTTGTGATAGTTCTAGTAAGGATTAATTCATTATTCTCTTTTTTAACAACTATCATTCCACCTTTCTTGGGAACTACATGAATTGGGCTAACCCAATTGCTATCTGATATCAGATATATGATTCCTGCATCTATTAGCTTTATGATTTCCTTTTAAATACTTCTTTCATGTTATTATTTAACCTCTATTGATGTTCAATAGAAGAGTTACAACCTTATTCTAAATGAATCCTATGCGTGCAAAAAGAAGGGTTAATCCCTTTCAAGTAATTAATGTTGTACCCTATGCTCTTTCTATGATATCTAACTCTTCTAAGTAACTTATCTACTTGTTCTTCATTCAATTGTGCATTAAAAATAATAGGATAAGTTGAGTTAAGCCCTAGAAAAGCACACCTCAAATCTAGAGGAAGTTGTTTAAGTTTAACTTTTGGTGCATCTTCCTCCTTTAAAGCATACATAAGGTGTATACCATAAGGTAATGGCTTATACCTTAGAGATTGAAGATGTGGAAGCATATGATTTGCATTTAGAGTATTTGTGTAAGCTACTACCTTCTTGAATTAGACATGCTTCAAATCCACCTCTTGAATTATACATGCTTCCAATGGGTCTTGGAGATGTTATTTTTGGAAAACCTTCTTTATACAGCTTTCTATTGTATCAACTCGAAAGCATAATTTCACCATGGAAGAGTCTTTGATCAACTTGAAAGCATGATTTCACCATGGAAGAGAGTTTCGCCATCTTGAAAATATCAAATTCCATGGTTTCTTCCCCAACTTCCAACTTGATTTTGCCCCTCTTGATGTCAATTATTGCTCCTAAAATAGCTAGGAAAAGTTGTCCTAAGATTATGAGAATGTGGAGATCTTCTTTCATCTCTAGGATTATAAAATCATAAAGCACATAAAACTTTCCAACTTTGATGGGCATATCCTCTAAAATTCCTTTTGGATAGATAATGGATCTATCAGCTAGTTGCAAGGAAATATTAATGGGTTTATTTCAACAATGTTTAATTTCTTATACAAAGATAAAGGAACTAGAGTTACACTAGCTCTTAGATCATAAAAGCTCTACCTATAGACAATTTACCAACTACACAAGGTATATTGATACTCCCTAAGTCTTTAAGCTTTAGAGGAAGCTTATTTCTAATCACGGTGCTACACTCCCCATTCATTGGTATAGTCTCATGATCATCCCACTTCCTTTTATTAGATATGATGTCCTTGATACATTTGGCATATTTTGGCATTTGTGTGATAGCCTACAAGAAAGAAATAGGGATATCTAACTACTTGAACACCTTTAAAACTTTGTAAAATTGCTTATCAAATGCTCCATTACCCATCCTTTAAGGGAAAGGTAAACAAGGTGTCATTATCTTCTTAAGCTATTGATCTACCTCATTAGTCGTTGACTTTTCATCTTCTTCATGAATTTGATCAGATTCAGCTCTTGATTCCTTAACCTTATACTTAACTTCAGGTAATTGCTTCCCACTTCTCAAAATTACTAACTTTCCTTGCTCTATTGGGTTTTGAGGCTAACTTGGAAATTGCACCATTTGGTGAAAGTTAGAGGAGCTTGCTTGTAATGCTATTTGGTTCTTTAGCATTTTGTTATGGGTGGTTAACTGTTCCATCCTCAAGTTGAATTTCTTAAAATTTTGCTCATGTTGCTTAAGATTCTCTTTAAGCTTTAGAATTGTCTTGTTTCATGATTGGGTGAAGTTCTCCATCGTCATCTCAAGGTTTGACTTAGGTTCTTATTAAGGATAAGAATTATTTTACTGAAAAATCGATGGAGGTGGTGCCTTGTACCTTTGATTGGAGCTTAAAGTTTGGATCCCTCCTTGATTTGACCATGAGAAATTCGGGTGGTTTCTCCATCTAGGTTATAGTTGTTAGAGTATAGATTCCCTTAAGGTTTACCATTGAAATTATTTAAAGCATTAAGTTGTTCAATTGAGTAGCCTTGGGAATAAGAATCACCTTATTGACACTGTGTAGTAGAATGTCCTCCTCCACACATTTCAAAAGAGAGCACTTGTGATGGATATCTTGCGAAATTGAGCTTTTCTAACTTATTTGTTAAGGAATCTAATTTAGCATTTACCATGCTCAAGCTATCAACCTCATACACTCATCTGCTTTCCTAGGTTGACTTTTCTCTCCATGCCACTGATAATTGTTTGATGCTATCTTTTCTAAGAGTGCATAGGCATCATTAGGTGTTTTGCTTATGAATGAGCCTTGTATAGTAGCATTAATGGTAATTTATAAGGATTAAGATAATCTTTGGTAGTAAGCTTCCATAAGAAGCCAATTTGGAATGCCGTGGTGAGGGTAATATCTTTGTAAGTCCTTGAATCTCTCCTAAGCTTCATAGAGAGATTCTTTAGGCTATTTCCTGAATCCAGTGATGTCTTGGTGATACTTTGTAGTCTTTCCAAGTGGGTATTATTTGGTTAAAAAGGCCTTGGAAAGTATAGTCCATGAAGTGATGGAATTTGGTGCCAATGAACTCAGCCACAACTTTGCTTTATCTCTCAATGAAAATGGAAATAGCCTGAGGCAGATAACATCTGAACTCACTCCATTCATTTTGAACGTGTCATATATATTCAAGAAAGAAGCTAGATGAGCATTTGGATCTTCTATTGGTAGCCCTCTAAATTGGTATTATGAAACCATTTGTATATATGTTGATTTAATTTTGAATGTATTAACTTCAATGGTTGGCTTCACAATGCAATTTTGGCTTCCTGTGATACTTGGTACCCCATATTCTTCTAAAGCCTTTACTTGAGCTCCTTGTGCTGCTTTGTCAGCCATTCTTCTTTCTTTTTCTTTGTTTTCTTTCCTGTTCTTATTGTAAGACTTTTTGATTTCTGGGTTTACTTTTCCTAGCTTAGGACATTTTGATCTTATTTGCATAAACAAAAATAAGCACCTAAAAAGAAAAAGCAAAATGAATTAAACAAAAACAAAAATAAAATGTTAGTCTGAAAAAATAAAAAATGCACTAATATTGGTATTTCCGATCTCCTAGGCAATGACGCCAAAAACTTGTTAGGCAAGTTTTGCAAGTGCACGGTTCACAACAAGTAGTAAAGATTTGAGTATAAGTATCATTCCCATGAGCATATTGATACTAAGTATACTAAATACCAGCCTTAATTATATTTCCACAATCTAACAAAGTAGAATAATTGAAATGAAATAATAAATCAACTAGCAAAATTAGAAAACCTAAATATGAAATAATTCTTTTAAAATTCAATAATTAAAAACTAGAGTCGGGATTTGCTTCACTAGCTACTACTTGAATTATAAGATCTTTTTCATAATTCAATTCATTAACAAAATCAAAGGTAAATCACTTAAATCACTTAAAGTTTCTTTCAAGATCATTTAAGCATACCAAAGTTAATTATAACATATTTTTATGGTTACATCAATTAACTAAGGCTCATTAAGTTCTTTAGAAATTTATTACTCCTCGAAGGATTTATCTACTCTTATGATTGAGGTTCCTAAGTTTTATAAGTCTATGAGCTGATAAATCATGCAACTTTTATTGTCTTTAATCTACTAAAAAACATGCATTCAATCAAGCCTAAAATCTAACATAAGAACAATTAAGAACAACTTGTAAAATTGATTGAAAATTAATTTATTGAATGAAAATAAGAATCTAAACAAGTAGTATACTAACTAAACAAATCCAAACCTTAAAAAGAGTTTAGCCACATATGGTTATGGCAATGAACACAAGCATAATAGAGAGAATTAAAGATGAGAAAGAATTAATAGTTGAATCTCTTAAATCTTGCATAATTCTTCTTCAATCTCTTATTGATCACTTGTTTTGTATATTTAAAAAGTGTCTCTGAATGAATCCCTCAAATAGCCCTCTTGTTTCCCCTTTTATAAGAAAGATGTCATAGAAAACCTACTTTCACTTGAATTCCAAGGCTTCTACCAAAAAGGAAGTTTTCTGTTGCTTGACATGGCCTACACATAGCCATGTAACGCCATTTACTTTCCTGCATGGCTTTAAGCACAGTCGTGCTTGACTTTGTGTTGTATTCTAGCTAATGGTTATGCTCTTAGCCATATTGATATTTGGGCTCCATTTAGCAGTCGACATGGTTTGGCGCATGCCCATGTGTAATCTTGTGTATCATTTCCTTCAAGTCTAGTGAGAGACATGACTTTTAGCATAGTTGTGTCGC
This sequence comes from Mallotus nudiflorus, assembly GCA_947683625.1. Lineage (NCBI taxonomy): Eukaryota > Viridiplantae > Streptophyta > Magnoliopsida > Malpighiales > Euphorbiaceae > Mallotus > Mallotus nudiflorus. The sequence continues at coordinate 3,189,941 of CANTUR010000126.1, read as the reverse complement.
AAGGCATGCTTCTTTCATTAATCTTACAAAGCATGACAATGGCACAAGCACGCCCATGTCGTGACTGTGTCACCTTAATCCTTGACCATTTTGGAATTCCTTAAATTTTTCTACAAAAAGGGGAAACACTTATTAATATTAAATAAAAAAACTCCTAATTTGATCAAAACTAAATAAAAACAATGAAAGCTAAGTTAAAAGTCTAAACTAAAATAATTTCTAATTAAACCTAAGTTCTACCCAATTATAGCTAATTATTTATTCAAAATTCATTAAAACTAAAAAACATGTGATAAATTACACACATCATCTATGCCAATGCTCTTATATGATGGAGCAAGGGAAGACTTTCTAGTGTACCCATTACTAATGGTTGAGAATTAAAAAAAATGGAATTTTAAAATTTAGAAAGTGGATAATTATTTGTTTGAAAAAGAAATTTTTGTCATTAATTTTAGATTTAGTGGTCTAAATTATATCAATATGAGCTATCATCTTTACTAAAATATGAGAAAATCCTACCATTAATCAATAAAAATAAGAAGAAGAAGAATAAGAAACATCAATGAGAATAGAGTGTGGCTATCTTCCTTTCCTTACAATGAGTATGAACTATGACTTGAAACAATTCCAAAAATAAAATTAGAAAAAGAAGAAAAAACATAAAAATGAAAAAAATTATGTTATTGAAACACGAACATTTGGAAAAAAAATCAACTGTATTTTTTTAGAATAATTAGGTTAAAGTTGATGTAGAGTGTAATTTTTTCTTAAATCTTTTTATTAATAGATTTTACAAGTCCTTCAAGAATTACAATTTAGAAAAGTTAATCATCAGAAGCCTGATGCTAGTAGTATGATGTTGACGTGTGTGCAATTTACTAAGAAAATCTAGGAGATTTTGAGGACAATTTTGTAAGGCTATATAAAGGAGGCTCATGACCCATTTTGCAAAAAAAAAAAAAAAGAACAACCATCCAAGGAAGGACAATTTTCAGAAAAAACAAATAAAGAGAAAACCAAGAAAAATATCCTTAAGAGCAAGAAGAAAGAGAAAAAGATTGCAAGTATAGAATCATAATTATTTTCTTACTTTTTTTTTGTAATTAATTATGGTTGTTATTAGGATCTTATAAATTCTTTGATTAATGCTACCATGTGTTGGTAATTTGCAAGTTGTTAGGAACTAATAAACCTACATGATCCAAGTTTATTAATCTATTACTTATTAATGTTTATTGCATATTGTGTTCATTGTGATGATTGTTATTGTGAGTGGCCAACCATAACTTTATTTGAGTTAGGATTATACATTGAGAAATGAAAGTTCTAATGGACCCATGAACACAAATTGGTTGATTGAAAGACTATAGATAGCTTCAATTGATTCAATTCCCTTTATGTGTGCTTTATAGTTTGTTTGGATGAAATTAATGTGTGTTTTATTACTGCGAGAATCAAATTATGGATGCTTTAGCTGATATAACAAACTTAGTTAATTATTACTTGTGACAAATTAAATAGTGCAACCCAAGATATATAATGTTAATTTAGTAATTGATTAGTAATCACTTGCTGATTGTATGGTGACTTAATTCTTAGCAACCTCTTGATTATTGATTGTTAATTTAAACTAAAATAGAGTTTGATTATTTAGTTTAATGTTGCAAAGTTTTTATTTCAATTTTATTATAGCTTTAAATAAGTTAAGAAAAGACTAATAGGTGAATAATTATCAAATTTTGTGGAAACAATACTTTACATTACGGGTGTACACGGTACAGGGGAATCCATGGATTTAAAATCTCTGAAACTATACCAAATTTTGGGAATTTTAAAAATAAAATCTCCATTACTAGTACCAAATTTAAAAAAACTCCATATCGATTGTAGACGATGGGGTTTAGTGCGTGCCTAAGATTTTAGTAACCATAACGTTGTTTGGGCTCAAGGCCCTAGGGAACACACTACTATGCCATAAAGTCATAGTGTGGAGATGAGGAGTTGCCATCCAAGGTAATAACTAAGACAAATCGAAAGGTGGTACTTGATTCTTTAAAAGAAAGCTAGCACCATAACTAGGAGATTCTGGGTACGGAATACTAACTTCTCTTAGTCTCATGTTCATTTAAGATTACTTTATTAATTATTATTTTATTCTCTAATTACATGCAATTTTATTAAACCCTAATTAACATCCATCTAACCCAAAAGGCAACAAGTCAATAAAATTACAAGTAAAAAATGCATAAAAAAAGGCAGTGTTCCTATGTCTAAACTATATTAATTTTATTTCATAAGTTAGCTAAATTTACATATTTTATTTACAAGTGAAATGGACTAAAGGAAGGGTCCTACATTTTAGTGAGCCTGAGTTTGCAAAAAAGAAAAGTTCAATTAATGGGCTTAAGTCTAATTTATATTTAAAGTAAAATGTGGGCCTAAATCTATTTATTTTAAAATGAAATTAAATGGGCTAAGCTAAATCTAAATAAGTTTTAATTAACTATAATGGGCCTAAAGTCTAATTTATTTTGTAAAAGAAAATGCTTTATTGGGCTGGGCTAGAGTCTAAGTCAATTTTATTATTTAAAAATGGGCCTAAATCTAATTAACCTAAATTGGGCCTAAATTGATTTTAAGTTAATTAATTAAAACCTAAACCATTTAAAACCCATTGGTTAAGTGGGTTGAACCCTAACGTGGGCTTGGGGTCCAAAACAAACTAAAAAAGCCCAAAAATATAAAAAACATAAAAAAACATAGCAAAATCAAATCAAAACACATTCATATATGATTTCTAAAAAAACCTAATTTAATTACATACAAACCATAATTAACTAAAGTGACCATTAATTTTATAAAAGATTACCCAGTGAATTTAGTTTTACTAATTAATTTTAAAGTACAAAAAATGAAATATTTCATTATTTCCCACTGCCGGGGCTATTATAGTTCCTACATATAGAATATAAAGATTAATACATGCCCAAATCAACCAAATCAATGAGAAAAACACGTATAAAATAACACAGAATGATAAACACTGAAATCCTACACAAGATTTTCATAAATTAGTCCATGGCATTCCATGGATTCTTCATAGGTTTGCTTTAGTCACTCATCCATATTCACCAAAAGCCAAGAGAAATCAAAAATAGAAAATAAAGAAATAAGTCAATATCAAAATAAAACAAAGCAATCAAATAAAAAAAACTCAAAAAAATAAAAGGAGAGTAGAGATTGTAGAAAAGTATGTTGATGATGCTCCTGAAAGGGAATATTCACCGTCTTGGGTTTGATCTTCTTAGACTGATTTTTGATCTCTAGACTATAAAATAAAACACAGTTTTTAGTTTCCTAAGGTTTTAAGAATTAAAAGGATGTGGGTGAGATTTTTGGCTTCATATAAAAACTTAGGGTTTTACAAGCTTCTAAAACCTAGCTAAAACTCAATCTAGGATCAATTTTTTTAAAAAAACCAAAAAATTCCAAAGAAAAGAATAAGCCCTCCTTGAGAAGAAAAGAAAAAAAAATCCTCTTTTCTGCAGACTTCTCTCTTGGCTTATAAAGCCAAGCCAAAGTGAACTGTCTCTGCATTAATCCAAGATTTTTGTTACCTAGAGACTCACTCACTTCAATTTTAAAAAGAAAGCAGATTGATCAGATTTTGAAGTCTAGAGAATTCTTCAAATAAAAGAGAAATGGACACGTATGTTAAATTGACTCATTCAACCAATAGGAAATCAGATAAACAATAAAAAAATTGATTTTTACTCCGCAAATCCAATCGGCATTACATATCGAAATTACATAAATCCGATCGGAATTACAGAATCCCGAACGATTTTGATAAATTTTTTATTTTTTTATTTAATTTAATTTCTGAAAGACCCCTATAATAAAATCAAAAAACACATTTTTGGTCCTAAAAGATAATACACTAATTAAGTCTAAAAAAAACTTAAAATATAATTTAATTTTCAAAAATATAATTAAATTACAAAGAGGTCCTTGAAAGAAATCAAATTTTACAAATAAGCCCAAAGAGAGTTACAATTTCATCCTTAAAACCTTACAGTTTAATCCTAAAATTCAAGTATTAACCTTTAAAGATCAAATTTGACTAGATTTTCATCAGTGGAGCTTTCATCGCATCTGTTTATTAGTGTATCCCAGAATTGGATGTTTACAGTTGCCCTCCTTTGTCGTTATTTGCTTGTCAAATTACAGCAAAGTATATAAGCACACAATTCTAACACAAAATAGTTAAGATGCTTTCTTATGCTCTTTTGAATAGCTTAATTTGCAATAGTAAATTGCAAAAATGCAAAAAAATTGCTATAGCTATGGCGTAGCAATTAGCAAGTTTCATTATATTCCTTTTTAAGATGTCTAGTGAAAAAGGATTGAAGATATGCTATAGTTCCTATGGAACGTCTATCAATAATGCTATAACTACCATGTAGTATTAGCAATTCACACTATATTCTCTATGAGACATTAAGTGCTATATGAGTTTCGTTATATTCCTTGTGGGATGTTTAACGAAGTGCCCTATATTCCATTTGGGACGTCTAGTGCCTAGTGATTGTGAATTTTGCTATATTCCCTATAGGACATTTAGCAATTATGAATTTTATTATATTTTTCCTATGGGACGTGTAGCGAAATATGCAATAATTCTTGCTATATTCCTTATGGGACGTTAAGCGATTATGAATTTTTTTATATTCCCTATGGGATATTTAATGAAATAATTAATGAAGTGCTATAAATACTATGTAGCGTCTAGTAAAGATTGTGAGTGAAGAAACCTGCTATCGGTCCTAAAGAGCATCTAGCAAGTGGTGAATTTTAAAAATTCAGGTTATAACTACAATGTAGTATATGACAATGTGAAAACTGGATTTGTACTAGGGTTACTGTGTAACACATAAAATATGAATTTGAAAATTTTGCAACAATGCGATGCTTGCAAATACAGCAATTTCTATGTTCTGAATTGAAGAAATTCAGAATTTAATGAATGTTAAAGAACGATTTAATAACTCCAAGAGTTATTAAATTTATGCAAAAATGACTTTCTTAATTTTAAGTAGGAATTAAATGCAATTTTGGACTAAATTGCAAGAAAAAAAGGATGGATAAAAATGTAAGTAAATTGGAAGGATTAAAATGGATATTTTCCATTTTATATATCCTTCCCATTCCTTTTGTTGATCACTTCCCTTATTTTCCTTTTTTTTTCCAAATTATTTTGATTTTTCTTTTCTTGATTTCTTGACCATTTGTCATCCGATTTTCCATCCGTTTGATCAAATGGTCCACCTGCAACTTGGGCCATATGGGAGAGCAGCCATGCAAGTAGATCCAATTGTTTTGAGTCCACGTTTTCCACATAATATACTTGGACTACGAGAAGTGATATCTTCTTTCCTTTGACTCGTTTGAATCTTCACAGGTCTTCACATGAGGTATTTTTCTGTCCCTTCTGCTTCATTCTGCAAGATTAATTCAAATAGTTAGCTGTAATGATTAAATTTTACAGTGTAAAATTTAAATGCATGCTAACTAAATTAAATTTAAAAATTAACTAGGATATGTAAGAAAAAATTCAAATTAAACGTTGAAAAACAGTCGAGAGCCATCGTAATTATGTGCATAACTGATCAGTTTTCTAGATTGATGACCGGAAAACTGGATTTTCGATCGAAATTATGGTTTTCCAATATGCAATCTGATGGTCCCAAATTTTTTGATTTCAAAATTATTTTATTTATTATTATTATTATTATTATTATTATTTTACACATAAATGAACAAATAAAATAATAGATAAAAGCAATATAGAGAATGATTTTGATTTTCTGAATTTTATTCAGAAACTAATGAAATTCGCAGGATGCTTCCACTTGGCTCGAGAGTTGTTCCATGGTTTGCCAGAGAATGTGACACAGATCATCTAGCCCTTTGGCTTTAGATGTTTTATTGCTGCTCTTCCAACTGCTCGGGGTAGATCAGATCATTTTTCCTTATTTACAATGATTAAGAGGTGGATGGACACCACTCACACTTTCCATACTCATGTAGACAAGTTAACGATAACACCTATGAGTTTCTCTGCTATTACTGGTATCGCATTTGGAGGGACTATTGTACCCTTTGACATTAGCTACTACAACCTTCCTGAGGGGAGTAGGAGTCAGTTTGTGCATGATTTGATTGGATTTGTCCTGATTTGGAAGAACCGTAAGAACGTAGTTCTTTCCTCTCTGGTTAAGGGCTTCAAACGTCTACCCACTACTACTCCTTGCCAGATTGCTCATAAGGCGAGATGTTTGCTCCTCATCCTGCTAGGCACTACTCTGTTCTATAAGACTGCTCATTAGGTGAGCATTGCTCGTCTGGGCCCCCTGCGTGACTTAAACCAGGTTGTTACTCTTGATTGGGGATCTGCAGCACTTGCTTATCTCTACTACATACTCGACACTGTTTACAGAGGCACAGTGACCATGTGTGGCTTTTGGCATGCATTACATTTATGTTTTTATTTGCCTTTAATTTTGCATATTTCCTAATCCCTCTTCTGATTTTACTAACTCCTTTTCTTTCTCAGATCTGGAGTATTGAGATTGGGCTGGTTCAAGGTTTTGGTGCTATTAACTTGGATAGGAGTCTGCCTTTAATGTAGAGATGGGGTTCATCTCACCTTGCCAGTATCATGAACACACTTCAAACGTACTATGAGCAGCTGAATGCTCTAGAATGGAACCTAGTAAGAAAATAATAAAATCATTAGTATTAGTTAGTGAAACATAATTTAGCTAATGAAAATGAAAATTTGTAGGTTGATCTTGGTTGGTTGGAAGGTGTCGATGATTTTTAGCGATACGACTTCATGGCTGGTGTAGTGAGGCTAGAGACACTGAGGGTTCTACTTCCTAGATATGATTGCAAGATGTGGTATCATGGAGAGCGAGTATATCACTGGTTTGCAGGACCTACTAGGTGACATACCCCTTTTAATATTCCAGCTTTTATGCTATGGAGTTCTGATCTTATTGGATCAAAGCTGAGGGAGGCACTGCAGGGGCATGATGCTTCAACTTTGCTTAGGTGATCCCACCATTATCGACAATATATCCAGGAGAACCTTTTGGAGCAGATTCCCATTGGTGATGTTGAGGTATCTCCTAATGATTTCAATTTATCTTTTTAGAATTTGTGAATATCTTTTTTCTTTCAATTTGAGGAAGTCCGCTCTCCTGCTGTTGAAGCAGAGGAGGTAGAGATTGAGACTATTTAGGAGACTAAGACTATTCCTAATCCTAAGACCAGCCCTGAGACTGAGAGATTTGAGTCCAGGCCAGTCCTCAGTATGGTGGGACTAGCCATAATAGGGCCTTTGTCAGTGCTACGCTTGGTAATGTCTCTCTTCCAGATAGGTCCATGTTCTACTAGGCTCCCACTATTTAAGCTCTAATTGAGCAGCAGATGCAGTTCGGTGATGCTCAACTTCCTAGCTTTTGTCCACCAAATGCTTCTCATGTGAGTTCATTTGATTTATTTCTTGTATGGATATGTACACTTGACATTAATATTAGTAAAAATCTTATAAAATAGGTTCCCCAAACACAGGCAGAGTATCTATACAGACTTGCCTCTTCTCAGAGATTATTCATGATGCTAGTTACTGACAATTGGCGGATAAGCGTCTACACTGAGAAAATGCAAAATGTATGCATGCTATGCATGAAATGCATATGATATGATGTTTTCTATGTATGTAGAGCTATTCCAGCGATCTAGAGCAGGAGAACGAGATACTTTGCCGGTAGCTTGCAGACTTAGGCTTTGATCTGTACAGCACTGGGACTTCATCTGCCTGACCTCCAGACACTTATCATCATGATGACCCTACTAGAGGATGGAGCCCATGGCTTGATACCAGAGCTCGAGATGAGTGATTTAGAGTTTCTGTATTCCTGATTTTTTGTGTGTCTATATTTGACTATTCTCTATTATACTGCTGTTTTTTTATTCCTCTACTGTCTCGAACACTGTTAGATAGAACTGAAACAGTGTTTGCATCTTAACGGATTTTTTCTCTCTTTTTTTTATCCTTAATAAATAACTAATTAAAAAAGATAGTTAATGAACATTATCTATTCTAATTAATTATCCATTTATCTTAATCCTTTTCCAAGATGGATAATATTGGATAGATAAATAATTAAAAGAATGGATTATCTTCCTAATTATCTATTTATCCCAATCCTTCTCAGATTCTATCACCTTATCCATATCTTTCTTTGCTAGCATAATCCTTTTCCCACATAAACTCATCTTTTTCCCTATATAAGACCACACAAAGGGCATTCTCCTTCATTCTCCACATCCTTATCATGACTCAAGCATCTCTCTAAGCAATGAAGAAATTTCTTAGAATTCTCAATGGTGATGATTGAATAAGCTTCAGCCTTTCCATATCAAATCCTTGAAATCTCTTTAGCACCTGACTATTGATAACAATATCCTACATGCTGCTGCTACCTTTTGGGATGTCAAGGACCATGTATTCAGGTTTAATGGGCAAGAGCTTTGTCCAATGATTGAAGAGTTTGCTGCTATTCTAGGATGCACATGAGACTTGACTGCTATGATAGCCCTTCTTGATTTAGAGATGCAGTTTCCTGGCAGATTGCTTTCATTCTTTGATTTTCCCCTAGATGATATTTATCTGTATGTGCATAACCCTAGGACCATCAATCTTTCATCTCTGATCATCGTCTGTCGGACCCGGGATAAGAACACTGCTTCTTGGACTAGAACAGTTGCTTTATGCTTATATGCTCAATTTTTGCTAGTTTCTCATCCTGGTGATGTTGATACATGCATTGTCAATATTTTGGAATAGGTGGAGCTTGGAGCTAACCTTATGCCAATTATCTTTGCTGAAACCATCATTGGGCTAGACAGTTTCAAGACTCATAACCATTTTTCAAGCAGTTTACTTCTTCTTCAGGTATGCAACCAAAACTTTTATTTATTTTATTTTATTTATTGTGCCTTAATTTTTCCCTAAGCTGCCCTTTCGGGTTTTCAACTTAGTAGGCTTGCCTTAACTTTTACCTAAGCTACCCTTTCAGGTTTTCAACTTAGCGGGCTTTTATTTTATTATTCTTATACCTTTTTTTTAGATTTGGTTACAGGAAAAGCTGAGCTTGCTTAATGTACCCCTAAATCCTTTGACTTATCAACCTCATCAGCTACAATCTTGTCCCTTAAAAATAAAGGAAAAATGTTCTATGGACCAATAGGTTGATTGGTTAAAGAAGATTTCAGATGCTGAGATCACATGGGTCTACCCTTGGTGGAGATTGAAGTTCATGACTATTGAGCTATATGATCATTGTGTTCCTATTCCATGGCTGTACTTCTCTACCTTTTTTACCCCTTTACGTGTTTGCTGTAAGTATGGTCACCTTTAATTCATTATTACTGTTCTAACTGACTTTGAAGGCTTTCCTCTGAGACAAGATTTTCTGGATAAAATTAAGAGCTTGTGGCCTTGTAGAGCTCTTGAACGGAACATACACTTGGATGCTGATGTGACTACTGATGATGATTACAAAACTTGGGTTGTTATCCAAAAGACAGAGCCACCAAGATTTGCTAGGTACAAGAGGACTCAAGTTTTGTATGGTGAATCACAAAAGAAGAAACAAAGACATCATTAGATAGAATGGTCTCATAGAGCTGGTCTTAGGCTTTTTTTATGTTTTGTTTTCCCTTCAAGTACTTATGCTTTATAATAAAGAAGGACATGCAAAGTTTAACAAAACTTAAATTTTAATTTCATTCATTAATTAGGGCCAAAATGAGTACATTTAATACATCACATGACATAACTCTTGTTATCAGCTAGTCCTCACAGATTTTCTAACTGAATATTTTTCACTCATATTTTATTTCCCTAATTTTTGCTTGACTAGCCCTTTGCAGGTTTTCTAATCAACGGGACCATTCCTTTTTTATTTATTTTCCTAACTTTTGCTTGTCAGTCCTTTACGGGTTTTCTGAACAACGAGAATGTCCTAACTTTTGTTTGACTAGCCTTTTCAGGTTTTCTAGCCAGTGGACTTTATTTTCTTTATTATACTTTTATTCATATTTTTCACAGGTAGTACTTCTTAAGGTAATCTAGATTAACAGGTTCCATGAACTTATTCCCTTTAAGATCTGATATCTTAGTAACTGCTTTAGGTAGGACTAATTTGACCAAGTACAGTCCTTCCTAATTCGGTCTAAATTTACCTCTCGGATCGAACACCACGACTCTAGATTGTTTTAGCACCATATCTCCAACTTTTATCTTCCTAGGCTTAACTTTCTTGTTGAACGCCCTTGCTATCCTTCTCTGATATATCTAGGTATGGAATAAAGCATCCATCCTTTTCTCATATAGAGATACTAGATGATCATATCTCTTCTGCACCCATTCACTCTCAATTATTTTAGCTTCCATGACTACTCTCAAAGACTTAATCTCAGTTTCTATGGACAAAACTGCCTCACAACCATATACCAATAAGAACGGTATTTAGCCTGTGGTGGTTCTAACTATAGTCCTATATCCCTATAAGGTAAAATGAAGATATTCAGACCAATCCTTGTAAGTTTTAACCATCTTAGAAAGGATTTTCTTGACATTTTTATTATCCACTTCCATTGCTCCATTAGCTTAAGGGAAATAAGGTGAAGATTTATGGTGCTCAATCCCATACTTTTGTAATAACTCAACTGTTTCTGCTTGAAATTGAACCCCATTATCTATCACAATATGATGTGGAACCCCATATCTATAGATAAGGCTCTTCTTGATGAACCGTGCTATCTGTTTTTCTTTCAGAGTGTTGAAAGATTCTGCCTCTACCCATCTCGAGAAGTAATTGATTGCCACCACTATGTATTTATGCCCATTTGATGCTATCGGTTTTATTTCTCCTATGATATCAATTCCCCATGCTGCAAAGGGCCAAGGGGATGATAAACCATTCGGCACTATTGGAGGCATGTCACTAAGATTCCCATGGATTCGACACTGATGGCATTATCTTACTGTCCTAATACAATCCTTTTCCATACTCATCCAATAGTACCCTTATCTGATTATTTTCTTGGCTAGTATTATCCTATTCATATGAGAACCGTATGTTCCTACATGAATTTCTTTCATCACCTCCTCAACTTCATTTTTCTTGAGATATCTAATCTGCATCCCGTTCGGCATTCTTTTGTATAATACTCCATCATGACCTGCATAGTTACGTGTAAGAACATGAAGAGCATATATTTCCTTTGAGGCTGCTTCACCTAGATAAATTCCTTCTTCAATGAATCTCTGGACATCATAAAACCAAGGCTTTTCTTCAAGCCCCATTTGAACATTCATAATCTGCTCACCCCCATTACATGGTGCTCTAGACTTTATGATCATTAAAGGTTTCATGGCCAACCTAGTTGCACTATCTTACATTGAAGAGAGTGTTGCCAGTGCGTCTACTATCTGATTATTGTCTTTGGATAGATGGATAAAGAGACATTTGGTGAAATTCTTCATTAAGGCTTTCAAATAGCAGATATAATTAGCTTTTCCTCTTTTACTTCCCATTCTTCATTAGCCTAACTGATGACTAACATTGAATCACCATAAACCAAAAAATGTTTTACTCCAGCATCATAGCTGCCTCAACTCCATAGATATATGCTTCATACTCGGCCATGTTGTTTGTGACCTTAAAATCCAGTTTCTTTGCAATTGGTATGGTTTCTCCTTCTGGTGTAACAAGAATCACTCCCAATCTAGCTCTTTTGTTGTTTGCAGCTCCACTGAAGTAAAGTTTCCACTCCCGGTGCTCTACAACTGCTAAGTTCTCATATGGAAACTCCAAATTCCACTGCTCTTCACCTTCAATCGCACTCTGAGCTAAGAATTCTACTGCTGCTCTTCCCTTGTTTACCTTTATAGTAATGTACTCTATATCAAATTTAGTTAAGAGTACCAACCATCGAGACATTTTTCCAATTAGAGCCGATGCTTGAAATAGATACCTTAGAGGCTCTATTCTTGAAATAGCTTGAACCCTATAAGATTGAAAATAATGCCTCAATTTCCTCATAGCCCAAATCATGATCAAACATGTCTTTTCTACTAAATCATTCCTCATACAACAGAAACTTCTTGCTCAGGTAGTACACTACGTGCTCTATTCCATTTAACCCTTTTTGTGCTAATATTGCCCCTATTGCATCCTCTTCTAAAGCCAAGTACAAAACCAATGGCTTACCCTATCTAGGTGGTTTTAGAACAGGTGGATTAATAAGATACTCCTTGATCTTATTAAAATCTTTTTAGCAATCATCATTCCACTTAACCGGCTGATCTTTCCTTAAGAGCTTAAAGATAGGGTCACAAATATTAGTGAGTTTTATGATAAACCTACTAATATACTGCAACCTACCAAGGAATCCTTTTACTTCCATCTCTATCTTTGGTGCCGGCATTTCCTGGATAGATTTCACTTTATTCGAATCCACTTTAATTCCTCAGCTGCTCACTATATGCCCTAACAACTTCCCTTAAGTAACCCTAAAAATGCACTTCTTCGGGTTGAGTCTCAGGTTGTACCTCTTAATTCAGGCCAAGAACTTGTCTAAAGCTTTAAAGTGTCCTCCTCTTGTCTCTGATTTGACCATCATGTCGTCCATGTACACTTCAACCTCCTTATACATCATATTATGGAAAAGTGCAATAGCGGCTCTTTAATAAGTTGCACTTGCATTCTTCAGTCCGAAAGGCATCACCTTGTAACAATTGGTCCCCCATTCTATGATGAAAGCTGTCTTAATCTTATCCATAACTGCCATCATTATCTAGTTGTACCCAAAAAATCCACCCATAAAAGAATACATTGCACTTGCTGCAGCGCTATCCACTATTACATCAATGTGAGGTAACAGGAAGTCATCTTTTGGATAAGCTTTGTTTAGATCCCTAAAATCTACACACATCTGTACTTTACCATCTTTCTTAGGAACATGTACTATGTTTGCTAGCCATTAAGGGTAGTCCACTATTTATAGGAAGTTGGCCTGTATTTGCTTGGCAATTTCCTCCCTTATCTTTTTTATCCATTCTGGTCTTAATCTGCGCAATTTCTGTTTAATCGACTTAGTTTCTGGATGAGTTAGAATGTGATGCTCTGCTATTTCCCTATCTAAACCTAGCATGTCTTCATAAGTCCAAGCAAATACTACCTTTCTTTTTGTTAATATTCTCTTAAAATTTTTCCTCTCTTCAGGAGTTACATCATGTGATATAGAAATGTTCTTTGGATTATCATTTATGCCCACGTTAAATGAATCAAATTGAATTAAATTAATGTCAAACATGCATGATCAATCAAAATTATAATGCACAGAACTATCAGGATGCACATCACACAAGTAAGCAAAACCAACATTTATATCATTGACCATAGGAAAAACAACATCCTCATCCGCATAAGGACTGAATGTTATTACATCAGTTTATTTATAAAAAACATCAATAAAACTATCACTAATGATAGTAGCTAAGTCTTGGGGTGGTTCCTCCTCAGGTGGCAGACACAGTAGCTCCTCAACAACATCATCACCCATTCTTTCAGTTACTTGCTTCATGACTTCCTCTTTGTTGCTGGCTACTAGGTTTTCCATAATCTGCTCCTTGAAGATCTCAAACCTAGGGACATCCTTTCTAGCCACGTTAACAAATTCTTTGGTGCCCAAATAATACTTGCCCTCCCCTGGCTTGATGAAGTTCTCGCTTAGTGGTCTAATTCTTCCCAAGGACTTATTTCTTTTTGCTTTCTCCTTATTCTTTGCTCTTCTACTAGTTGGTCCTGCCCCAGTACATCCCAAACCCTTCATATGGTCTTGGGTCTTAATGTTTGGGGCCTAAGACTTCCTTGTCCATTCTTGTCGAGCCCCTGTCCAGGTGATAATTCATGTTGTCGATCATTTTTGCAACCATGGGATCTTTCCCATCAAATATTCTAATAACTTATAAACTAATTGAAACACACACTTGCTTTTGTTTATCAAGTATAGCTGCTATAGCTGCATTAGTTCCAACTTCTATTGTCACGACATCTCCTTCATAAGGAATTTTATTTTCTGGTGCACAATTGAAGGTACTCCTCCCAGGATATAAAACTACGGCCTTCCTAACCGCTGGGCATAGGTGATAGGGATGTCCAACACAGTAAACTCAACAGTTGACTCTATGGGCCCTGTTTTGACCAAAGCCCTGAAATGTTCCCTCCACATTCTTGGTACTGTCATCATAAGCTCTGATTATGAGGTTTGAAATCATCAAGTCATCTACTTTCAACCCAGATTAGGCAGGATCTTTAGCGGGCATACATTTATAACTGAACCATCATCCACCATTACAAAGTTGGTTCTCTTTCTTTTTACTTCATCTGGGATAAATAATGCCTTGTTATGGTTTCTTCCCTCCAAGGGCAAGTCATTATCTAAGAATGTTAGCAACCCATGTTTATTTTCTATCACCTTTGCTACCATAGCCTCAAGCATAACTACCGTTTCAATGCTAATATTCTATAAAGCTTTAACTAGAGCCCTTCTGTGACTACCCGAATGCATTAGTAATTCCCAAATGCTCACATTCGCTTTAGCCTTCTTGAGTTATTCCAGGATTAGGTCTTCTTTCTATCCTTCCTCTACTTTTGCATCTTCTATTTCTTCCCTTTTTATAACCCTTTTATTTTGCTTTTATGCTGTTCGATAATTCTTCCCACTTCTAGTAACATGATTCACATTTGGATTATCACTCCATACATCAACTCCAATGGGTTTTTCTTCATCAGAATCATACCAGATGTCCACAACCCCAATGATCAGTTCCCTTTTTCCATTTTTCCAAACTTCCATTGTGCATGTTTCTTTTCCTTTCAACTCCCTCAGCTTGTCCATATGTTGGCTTAGTAGCTCTTCAACCCCTTCTTGGGACAGTTATGGGGTTAAGGATTCATCTTCTTCAAACTCATCATCCCATCCTGTCAGCATGATCTCTTCCATGGGTCTATCAGCAAAGGCGGGCTTAGAGTAAAAAACTTTATAATCAAACTTGCCTGAAGGCTACCTTAACAAATCCTCTACCCCTCTTGATAACTGCGCAGAAGTTTTAGTTTCAATCTCTCCTTTTACCAACTCATCTTCAGACTCGTCATCCCCTCCTGAGGGTGTGATTGAATCAATATGAATATCAGCAGAGGGTGGCTTAAAATAGAATACTTTGTAATCAAATTTTCTTGAGGGTTCTCCTAGTAAATCCTCCACTCCTTTAGGGGCCTTAGGAGATTTCTCAATATTTGCAGGTTTAGATTCTCAAAGGAGTCCAGCACTTCTTCTTCACTAACTCCTGAGTTGATCATCATAGTGGCTAGTGGTGGAACAGTTCGATAGTCTGGGAAAGGGTTGTTTCTAGTGTTTGGGTTGGAATTGGATTTCTCAAGGTTAGTGATTTTTCTGGAGTCTATCAGGTTTTGGATTTCACATTTTAGGCGAATGCAGGTATATGTGGAATGGATAGGTACTTAATGAAACTTGCAGTAACTATTTGGATCATAGCCAATGACATTTGGATTTGGGAGTTTGGAAAAGGTCAAGGGTCTGAGCAAGCCTTTTTGGATTAGACGGTCCAGGACTTTAGAGAGTGGCTGGTTAAAGTTAGGAAATCTCCTGGGTTGCTTAATTGCACGCACCTCTACAGCTCGGCTAGTACTTCCTTGTTGTATGCCCCTAGTTGGGTAGTTTTGGGTTCCTGTGCATCTAACAGTTTTCTTTTTCTCACTCTCAATTTCTTTAGCTTGTAACCCATCATCATACAAATCCATAAAGGTTTTAGGATTCATCATTTGCAGCCTCTCGACCAAATTAGGTGACACATTATGAACTATCATTCTAACTTTATCCTTCTCAACAAGCTTGTTTTTCATCATCCCTACTTTATTCATGAAACAAGTTAAGAAATCAGAAAAAGACTCATTTGATTTCTATTTAGTTAACTCTAGATCCATGATGGATACCTCTAACCTGGTATTGTAGTCATATTGTTTCAAAAAAGCATTACACAGTTCTTTCCAGTCAGCTCTAATAGACTTTTCTAACCCATGGTACCAGTTCACAGCCATTCCTTCCAGGGACAGCACAAATAACCTAGTGACTACTGCTAGAGGTGCTTTTATAGTGCTCAAGTGAATTCTAGGATCTTCAGTCCCGTCAAACTTCTGTAGCTGAAGCATTTTGAACTTGTCACCCTTCATTTGCAGCATATCATCAAAGTCAAACGAATTCCCCATGCCTTGTCCTCTAATCAGTTCTTCCATCTTAGAAATTTTCTAGGTCAGTGCTTGCATCTGCTTGGACTTAAGGTCTTGAACTAATTCAAGTGGTTCTCTTTTAGCTTTCTTTATCAGGTAGTTCTTAATGTCATCTACCTTCACATTGACAGTAGGTGGATTCCTAGCAATAGGTTGCTCCCGAGCATTATTGGTAGCGGGTGAAGCATCTGTAGCAGTAGGTGGAATAACAATAGCAGGTTGCATTAGTTCAGATAAGGCATGTCTTAGTTCATCCTACATCATTGCCCTCATGTCATCCATCAGAGCCCCCTTAATGCCTTCTATGGTCCAGTTCCCTCTTTGTTGTTGTTCCATTTCTGTATGCTCATTTGGAGTTGGTTCAGCTTTTAAATAGAGTGGGTTGATAGGACTCCCCTCTAGTCTCTTTAGTATATGAAGAACGTCTTGAGCTATGGACTTCGAACTTAAATTAACTCTGGTCAATCTGCCACCTATTCATCCCTAAATGCGAGAAGTCTCAGATGGATCTATGATGGCTGTGAAACAAGGTGTCAGCGTGATGAATGAGGTGCATGTATGCATGATGCATGTGTTATGCAATAAGTAGTAAGCAAGCAGGTACCACATAACAAGTATCAAGGAACATTCAACAAGCAGCATGCAAGCATAAGCCTTCCAACCTTATTCCTCCCACACACGTATTCAATGGCGAGTCTCTTTTTCTAGGATTTTTTATCTTGGTCTTAATATCAACAGGGGATATTAGGGATCGACGCGCATGCCAAATCTTTCTTAAAGTAGTAAAAGCACCCAAATAGCATTTCTAGGTATAAAGGTCTAGCCCAATCTTCATCACCCTAAGTGGGTTTCAAAAGTATGGGCCTAGGCTTTTATAGATAGAAATACCTCATGGCATACAAACAACAAGCAATTTGGGTGAGATCCTAGGGGATATTGCTAAGCCATTACATGTGGTTAGAGTTTCGTAAGAAGTCAAGGTTCCTTTAGCAGGATGCCCTCCATTATAGATTTGAGAGTCGCAGGCCAAGGTCAGGGGGGCCCGACATCCTTTACCAACTCGAGAGAAGACTACCCCCTTAAGGACATGGGTTACAGGCTCTGGTCAGATGAGCCCAGTAATCTCTCTTAGATCGAGTTTAGGCTAAGAGTGATGGTTAGCCAATCTACAACCCCATAAAGCTAGTGGAATCATGGAATCATAAACCAACACCATCGGGTAAATAGGAACATTCAAAATGAATGCAAGAATAAAATAATAATTAATAAAATATTCCTAAAGAACATAAGTAGAATCAGTATCTCTTATCCCAGTGGAGTCGCTACTATAGATGGCGAGGTTTAGCGTGCGCCCAAGATTTTAGCAACCACGATGTTGTTTGGGCTCAGGGCCCTAGGGAACACACTACTATGCCACAAAGTCATAGCGTGAAGATGAGGAGTTACCACCTAGAGTAATAATTGGGACAAATCGAAAGGTGGTACTCGATTCTCTAAAAGAAAGTTAGCACCACAACTAGGAGATTATGGGTACGAAATACTAACTTCTCTTCGTCTCTTGTTTATTTAAGATTACTTTATTAATTATTATTTTATTCTCTAATTACATGCAATTTTATTAAACCCTAATTAACATCTATTTAACCCAAAAGACAACAAGTCAATAAAATTACAAGTAAAAAATGCATCAAGAAAGGTAGTGTCCCTATGTCTAAACTATGTTAATTTTATTTCATAAGTTGGCTAAATCTACATATTTTATTTACAAGTGAAATGGACTAAGGGAAGGGTCCTACATTTTAGTGAGCCTGAGTTTACAAAAAAGAAAAGTTCAATTAATGGGCTTAAGTCTAATTTGTATTTAAAGTAAAATGTGGGCCTAAATCTATTTATTTTAAAATGAAATTAAATGGGCTGAGCTAAATCTAAATAAGTTTTAATTAACTATAATGGGCCTAAAGTCTAATTAATTTTTTAAAAGAAAATGCTTTATTGGGCTGGGCTAAAGTCTAAGTCAATTTTATTATTTAAAAATGGGCCTAAATCTAATTAACCTAAATTGGGCCTAAACTGATTTTAAGTTAATTAATTAAAACCTAAACCATTTAAAACCTATTGGTTAAGTGGGTTGAACCCTAACGTGGGCTTAGGGCCCAAAACAAAATAAAAAAGCCCAAAAAATAAAAAGCATAAAAAAACATAGCAAAATCAAATAAAAACACATTCACATATGATTTCTAAAAAAACCTAATTTAATTACATACAAACCCTAATTAACTAAAGCGACCATTAATTTTATGAATGATTACCCAGTGAACCTAGTTTTACTAATTAATTTTAAAGTGCAGAAAATGAAATATTTCATTATTTCCCACTATCGGGGCTATTACAGTTCCTACGTATAGAATATAAAGATTAATACATGCCCAAATCAACTAAATCAATGAGAAAAACACGTATAAAAATAACACAGAATAATAAAAACTGAAATCCTATGCAAGATTTACATAAATTAGTCCATGGCATTCCATGGATTCTTCATAGGTTTGCTTCAGTCACTCATCCATATTCACTAAAAGCCCAGAGAAATCAAAAATAGAAAATAAAGAAATAAGTCAGTATCAAAATAAAATAAAGCAATCAAATAAAAAAACTCAAAAATAAAAATAAAAGGAGAGTAGAGATTGTAGAAAAGTATGTTGATGATGCTCCTCAGAGGGAATATTCACCGTCTTGGGTTTGATCTTCTTAGATTGATTCTTGATCTCTGGACTATAAAATAAAACGCAATTTTTAGTTTCCTAAGGTTTTAAGAATTAAAAGGACGTGGGTGAGATTTTTGGCTTCTTGTAAAAATTTAAGGTTTTATAGGCTTCCAAAACTTGGCTAAAACTCAATCTGGGATCAATTTTTTTAATAAAAAAAAAGCAAAAAATTCCAAAGAAAAGAAGAAGCCCTCCTCAAGAAGAAAAGAAAAAGAAATCCTCCTTCTACAGACTTCTCTCTTGGCTTATAAAGCCAAGCCATAGCGAACTGTCTCTACATTAATTTAGGATTTTTGTTACCCAGAGACTTGCCCATTTCAATTTTAAAAAGAAAGCAGATTGATAAGATTTTGAAGTTTGGAGAATTCTTCAAACAAAAGAGAAATGGACATGTATGTTAAATTGACTCATTCAATCAATAGGAAATCAGATAAACAATAAAAAAAAATCGATTTTTACTTCACAAATCCGTTCGGCATTACATATTTTTTATCAGATTTATGCAATTCCGATCGAAATTACATAAATTTGATCGGAATTATAGAATCCAGATCGGTTTTGACAAATTTTTTATTTTTTTTTATTTAATTTAATTACTAAAAGACCCTTATAATAAAATCAAAAAACACATTTTTGGTCCTAAAAGATAATACACCAATTAAGTCCTAAAAAGAACTTAAAATATAATTTAATTTTAAAAATATAATTAAATTACAAAAAGGTCCTTTAAAGAAATCAAATTTTACAAATAAGCCCAAAGAGAGTTACAATTTCATCCCTAAAATCTTACAGTTTAATCCTGAAATTCAAGTATCAACCTTTGAAGATCAAATTTGACTAGATTTTCATCATTGGAGCTTTCATCGCATCTGTTTATCAGTGTATCCCAAAATTGGATGCTTACACCGGTACGATCTCATTTTTCGGGACAGTTGGGTATAGTGTTTCGGTTCTTTCGAAATGGATCAATATGATTTGGTTTAAAACAGGAATCCATAGATTTATATTATATACAAATTTATATTATTATTTGAGTTTATGTTTATTACTAAAATGAGAATGTATTAGTTTTTGTAATTAATATAGTATAAACCATTGTTGACTAAAAAAATAAAGTATTAAAAAAGCACTATACTTATGTGTTTACATAGTATTATAGTTAAAAGCTATTAAAAAAATACAATATAAACCATAAAAATAAAAAACCTCTACAAATCATGATAGTTATATTTTTACTCAAATAGCTTTTATTTTATTTATTTGTAAGGTAACTATTTACTTTAATGAAAACGATACAATTTTGGACAAAATTACATCATTTTGATTATCTATTATTTAATTCAATAATTTTAAATAATATCAATAAGATTACGTTACTTACTAAAAATAATAATTAATAAATTATGAAATATAACAATAACAATATATTTTAATTAATAAATTATAAAATTTGTAATCATATATTCTTATTTTCATATTTTTAGTTTAAATTGAATTATAATGAGTATTACACATTTTTACTTGTTGTTGATAATAATAATAATAGTTTTCTTATTTTTCATATTTTAAATTTAGATTGTATTGTAATAGTAGTAGTAGTTTAATGATAATGAAATTAATAAAATTACTTTATTAACAATTGATTTATTATATTTTTAACATAAAATATATTAATTTTTATCATATATTATTATATATATGTTACTTACTAATAATATATTACTTGATATTATAATGAAAAGTATATAATTAATTTTGTAGTTATTTATTAAATTAAAATTCAGTATTGTATTTGATTTTCGATTTGGTATGGTTTTGGTACTATTCAATACAATTTTTTGTAAATCTTCAATACCATACTAAATTAGTCATAAATTTTGGTTTGGTTTAGTTTGGAGTTAAAATTATTCAGTTCAATATGATTGTAATATCTTTCAGATCGGTATTTCAATTTATTTTGATATTTTTCTGTCCCATGTTCAGCTCTACTTTACATCTACTGTATTATTTGTTTGACCCTGTATACTTGGGGTAGTTGTAATCAAATACTTATAATTTAAACAAAAAAAATCATATCCCTTTATAATTTACAGTAGTAACTTTGATATTGCAAACAAAATTTACATAGTTTATCACCATTCGAGTATTCCTTTTTGTTTTAATGCATCTGTAATTTAGGGAGACTAAATATTCCATAAAAAAAAAATCGAAAACAAAATATTAGTTTCATTACAGGCCGAACCCGTCTAAAATTTTCTTTTGAGTATACTGATGAGACGAAGATGTCAAGAATTATGGGTTTTTTTTTTTTTTTTTTAATCATACATTAAGTGAATCATAAACCATATTATATGGATTGTTACACTATGAACCCTGTTCATATTACAATACGGATTAGGGGTCAATATACATATGAGATGGAAATGTATGTTACTTTTTTTTATATCAAACGTCTTTTTTTTTATTAAATAATACTTTAGTGGACTTGCATATCTCATCTCATAAGTTTGAGCTAAAAAAATTAATGATATTGTTTTGCCTATTTATAAATTAAGTTCATTGACATACACATGCAAGTTTATTGACCTTTACCTACTGATTTATTAGTGTTCACTTGTAGATTTATTGACCTTTCTGAACCTGTAGATTCAGTGATCTTCACTTGCATCTTCATTGATTTTTACTTATATGTTCTGTCACACCTCGAATCCAAAGATATGTGATCGACATTAGGAAATGAGAATATATAAAGTACCTGAAACATATAGTAAGTCGTAAAAAATTTTCACGAAAAAGAAACAATTCACTTAATAATAAAATCATTACTTGACAATAAAATTATAATAAGTGCACCAAACCTTATACATAAATAAAATATTCTTAATACAGTATTTCAAGTCAGATAAAATCAAAATACAATTAATATAAGTTCTTTGATTAACTACTGCAGTATTTAGAATTCAGTTGAACAATACATATCAAATAAACCTACACAATAAAACTGGAAAAGAAGAAACCCGGCGTAAAGAAGGATGAGTCTCAAACTCCCAAACTCCTGAAAAAAAAAATCGAAGGGAGTCAGATCTCACTAAGTAATATAATAAAAAAGAGCTGTATAGTTTTGAAAGTCCATTAAATAATAATAATAATAAATTAAATTTTTTTATTATTAAAATTAAAGTATTTAAAATTCATTTCCAAATCATCAACTCTCCAAATAATAAATATGAAGAATTTACAATAAAACTTCTTCAAAATAAAATATTTTTTATTTAAAAAATTTATAAATGAAAAATCTTGGTAGAACCCTACTCTACAAAATCTAACAGTCACTTGGCTCACTTAACCATAAGACTGCCAGTCCATGAGAGTTAAGTATCAACCGAGACACTAGCTACAGTCATTCACTTAATCCAATATTTTTACTGGCAGTCTCCAAGAGTTAAGAAATCAATCGAGACACCAATCCCAGTATCCAATCATAACAAAATTTGGATCCATCTCTCAATTTCTACTAGTGTGCACACGATTCTGATGAAACTCATAAGGTAGCCCGTTCTACTAGTATTTTTCAAAACTAATATTTAACTAAAAATATAGCACAATAAAAGGGGCTATAATTTATAAATTAAATAACATAAAATAAAGTAAAATGATCATAATGCTAAGCATAGCAAAAAATAACATAACTTAAATTTCATGTAATCATATTCCTATATTAAATTTTTATAAATTCGCTAGGTGCAGTAAACACACACACAGTTCAATTTATTAACTTACAGTTAGAGCGAGCTGGCTAATGATTTTGTGTTTACCTAAATTTCGCAGTTCCCACTCTGATATCCTCTAAAAATAAAAAAAAAATAAAAAATATATTATTCAAAATAAGCTTATGCTAATAATTTCAAAATTTATAAAAAATATTCCCAAAAATCCAAAAATTAATGAAATTAAGAAACTTGAACAAGACTTCAAAAATATCCTAACGAATACTCGATTTACAGATTGATCCTAAAACGATTTAACAATTTAAAGGAAAAACACAATGATGTTACGCTTTACGAGAAAGCTATCAAAATTTCGACAAAACCTCCTCTATAAAACGAACATCCCTCTGCTGAAGTAGAGTCATTCCTGTAAGAAAAACACTTTTATTTACAACACAGTTCTGCACTCGGGTTGGGTTCCCAAACTACTTACAATCCTCAACCAAGATCACCAAAACACTACCACCAAAACTAATTTAAATTATAAAATTACATAACAAAATTTTATCAAAATCTAATTCGGTTATAAATTATTATTTTTTTTAAATAATGATATAGAAAAAAAAATCCAAATTTTCATTTAACCCAATAAAATACCTTGTTTAACATATAATATCTATATTTAAGAATTATAAATTATAAAATTTCAGAAATTCATAGAAACGTATATTAGTACTAATATTAATTAAATACTATAATATTTATACACATTATATTATTTCTGAAAAAATTAATCTATAATTAACAAAATATATAAAAATACTAATTTAACTAATAAAATTATTTTATACCTTCTAAAATTAAAATGATCATTATACACAAAAATTTAACTACAAATTTGCTAAAACCCAACTAAAATCAATTTATACAATTTTTCTCTAAAAATTCATATTTCACATAAACTTTTAAAATTTCATGACTTAAAATCTATAATAAATTTTAACAAACTTCCTTCACAAGATAAACTCTACAAAATATATAGAATTTAATAAAAATAAGAAAAATTTGTAATTCGAGACCGTGTGAACAGTAACTGACACCTGGAAAAATTTGAATTTTCCAAATAATTTCAGAAAATAAAACAAAAATTACCCTTACATAGTTAATGATCTCTACAACAAGATTACTAAAGGAAATTAAACCTAAAACTCAACACAAAATTCAAAAATCAACAAAATACCAAAAATACACAATTCACATTTACCTCAATCTACGATGATTCAGATGGTGGATCAATGATCCGAGGATGGATTATTAAAGGTTGGAAGATGAGGAATCCATAGACACCAGAATTAAGACCATCTGACGTCGTAATTTTCACCGAAGTTCAAAACCAAATCTGGCCAAATGAGGGCAAAATAGGGAAAAAAAGGGACGAAGGGCCTACTGCCGATGGCCAAGGGAGGAATTGGGCTACTGTCGGCGTGTTGTGGTGGTCAGAGTTGGTGCTGGTGGCGAAGTAGCGGTTTGGCAGCAGGATTGGACAGAGAATGGGAGAAGAAGAAGAAGAAGAAGAAGAAGGAGAAGAAGAAGAAGAAAGAAAAGGAAAAAAAAAAAGAAAAAGGTTTATATATATATATATATCAACACACTCTCATAATATTTTTTTTCTCCCAAAAATAATAATAAGTAAAAATAAAAATAATAAAAATAATACACTATTAAAACAAAATAATCATAATCAATATTAAATAATTTAATTTAGTTGATAATAAAATTTAAAGTATTACGATCTCCCCTCCTTAAAAAATATTCATCCTCGAATTTCAATAAACACAAGATACAAAGCTTTTCACTGAATAAAAAGATAAGGGTATGTCCCCCGCATCACTGCCTCAACTTCCCACATACAATCTTCAATGGTGTGTGATTGCTCCACAACACTTTCACCATTGGAATCTCCTTAGTGCGAAGCCGAAGAACTTGGCAATCCACAATTGCCATAGGATACTCCTCATATGACAGATCTTCACTGAGCTCCACTGTCTAAGGCTCCTCATATGACAGATGTTCATTGAGCTCCACTGTCTAAGGCTACAGAACATGGGAAGGATAAGAGATATACTTCCTCAACATCGATACATGAAATACTAGATGGACTCGAGATATTTCAAGTGGTGACACCAATCTATAAGCCACCTCTTCAACTCTCGAATGTATCTTAAATAGTTTAATGTATATGGGAGCTAGTTTACCCTTTTTACCAAATCTCATCACCCCTTTGATGGAAGACACTTTCAAGAACACCATATCTCCAATTGAAAAGGATACATCCTTTCTCTTCGGGTTCGCATAACTCTTTTGTTTGTTGAAGACTATCTTTAACCTTTACTGGATAATAGGGACTTTCTCTAAAGTCACCTGCACTAATTCACCTGTACCAATTCTGGTCCTATCAACTATCTTTCTCTAATTTCCTAGTATAAAGGCGATCTACACTTTTTACCATATAATGCTTCATATGGTGCCATCTCGATACTTGCATGATAACTGTTGTTATATGCAAATTCAATTAATGGTAAGTGTAAATACCATTGACCACCAAAGTCCATCACACACATCCTCAACATATCCTCTAATGTCTGAATGATCCTCTCTGACTGATAATCTGTTTAAGGATGCAATGATGTGCTGAAGTTAAGTCTAGTACCCAGAGCCTTATGCAATTCTTGCCAAAAGACTAAAGTAAAAGTGGCTCCTCTATCAGATAATATACTTACTGGTACTCTATAAAGGCAAATAATTCTATTGACATATAACCTTGCTAATCTGTTAGTGGAGTACGTCTTCTTAATTGGTAGAAAGTGCATTGACTTAGTTAGCCTATCAACTATCACCTAAATAGTATCATAACCTTTAGTTGTATGAGGCAATCCAGTTACAAAATCTATAGCAATCATATCCCACTTCCATTTCGGGATAGGTAACTACTATAATAAATCAAAAGCCTTTGATTTTCTAACTTCACTTACTAATAAGTGAGACACTTAGATATAAATTCTGCAATATCCTTCTTCATTCCATTCCACTAATATATATCTTTCAAGTCATGATACATCTTAGTAGAACCTGGATGAATACTGTAAGCAGAAAAATGTGCCTCTTCCATAATCTCCTTCCTCAAATCATCCATATCTGGCATACATATCCTAGTGCCTAAGCATAAAATTACCTCACCATTAAATGCAAAGTCTTCGGATTAATCTTGTTGCACTTCAAACATAATCTTCTATAATTATGGATCTCTCCTCTAAGCTACTTTAACTCTATCCAAGTACACTTATCATACTTTGAACTGAGCTAAAAGACAATTCTTAGTTACTTTTAACTATAACCCTTGATCAATCAACTTGTGCAACTCTTGAATGATCGGCCTTTCTTCAGTGATGATATGGGTATGACTACCCGCTGAATTTTTGCTCAATGCATCTACAACTACATTCACCTTTTGGATGGTAAAGAATTAAGTAGTCGTAATCCTTCAGGAGTTTCATCCATTTTCTCTGCCTTAAATTCAAGTTCCTCTACTGGAATATGTACTTCAAGCTCTTATGATCAATGTAGATTTCATAAGTTACACCATACAAATAATGCCTCTAAATCTTCAAAGCAAACACTACAGCTGCCATTTCTAAATCATGAGTAGGATAATTTTACTCGTGCTTCTTCAACTGCCTTAAAGTATAAGTAACTACTGTACCATCTTGCATTAAGACACATCCCAATACTACTTGGGAAGCATCATAATACACTGTATACCCTTCACTACCAAAGGGTAAAGTCAATACTAGAGCTGAAGTCAACATATCCTTGAGTAATTGGAAGTGCTCCTCACATTTGTCTGTCTATATAAACTTAGCACTCTTCTAGGTCAACCTTGTCGAAGGTGTGGAAATCTTGGAGAAATCTTTTATAAATCTCCTATAGTAGCCTACTAAACCTAGAAAACTCCTTACTTCCTTAACCATTATAGGTCTCGACCACTTTGTAATGACTTTTATCTTCTTAAGATCAACATGTATACCATCTTTAAACACCATATGGCCTAGGAATGCTACTTGATCAAACCAAAATTCATACTTGGAGAATTTGGCATAGAACCGGTGCTCTCTCAAGGTCTATAGCACTATTCTTAAATGCATAACATGCTCCGCTTAACTCTTAGAATGCACTAAGATGTCATCAATAAAGATTATCATAAATCGATCCAAGAATGGCCTAAACACCCGATTCATCAAATCTATAAAGGCTACTAGTGCATTAGTCAGTCTAAAAGACATCACTAAGAATTTATAATGGCCATACCTCATTCGAAATGCTATCTTAGGTACGTCTCCACTTCTTATCCTCAACTAATGATACCCAAACCTTAAGTCGATCTTGAAGAAACACTGAGCTCCTTGAAGCTAATTGAACAAGTCATCAATCATCAGGAGTAGATATTTGTTCTTGATGGTGACTTTGTTCAATTGTATATAGTCGATACAAAGTCAGAGACTACCATATTTCTTCTTTAGAAATAGTACTGGAGCACCTCAAGGTGATGTAGTGGGTATGATAAAACCCTTATCAAACAACTTTTATAACTGCTCTCTAAGCTCTTACAACTCAATTAGTGCCATTCTATAGGGTAACATAAAAATAGGATCTATACTAGGAACAACATCAATACAAACTTCTATTTCTCTATCTTAAGGCAATCCTGGTAGTTCTTCAGGAAAAACATTTAGAAATTCACATACCACTGGCACATTGTCAACTGCCCTCTTATTTGCTTCCACATCTCTTACTATAGCTAAATAGCCTTGACATCCTCTTTTAAGCATATTTTTAGCTGCAATAGTAGATATGGGATTTTGAGGCATTGAACTCTTGTCACCTTGAAAATAGAATTCTACATCATTTAAAATTTTGAAGATCACTTCCTTTTCTTGACAATCCATTTAGGCATAGTATTGCGCTAACCAATCCTCATAGAATCGCATCAAACTCTATCACATATAGTAAAACTAGATCTGCTAGCAACTCTCTACCTTCTACCAACACATGACAATATGGAAAGAATACATTTATCTCTAACTCGTCGCTAAGTGGAGTCATGTCATGACCCAAAATAGGGGGCCATAACCGGCGCTAGGGAATGGGAATTCTTTCGAATCCGGAACCCGTAGCAAGCCTTAAAAATAAAATAAAAGCATGCAATAATAATAAAATAAATAGGATATCTTGCAGCGGAAATTAAAATCTTATAAGTAATAATATAACTCATCCACTAATTTAATAACACAAATCCAAGTCATATATATATAATCTTTTAATACAAATTCTTAGTTTAAACCTTTAAAATATAAATCTCATAAATATTTAATACATATAGCCCACAAAAACAACTACTGCAGTGTCTAGAATACAAAATAAAATCAAGTAAGCAATTTACACAATAAAGCCGGGGCGAAAGAAATCCGGCGTAAAGGTCTGCTACTGAGGTCAGAGGACGAAGACTCTCCTGAAAAGAAAATCAATGGGGGGGAGTCAGACCTCACTGAGTGAATTGTTATAATATATATACATGCATTGCTAAATGACAAATGCACACATCCAATAGTATATATAATAAATATATATACAGGCAAATACACACAGACGCAGCAAAAATCATTTTATATAATATTGAAAATAATATCCGTTTATGAAGGATCAAATAGAACCCTAAATGATCGCAACCTCAAATAGTGTTAGACAACACTCTAGCCATACAGGCTCACTTATTCCAAATAAATTCACTTATTCCATTTGGACAGTAGACTGGCCCTAAGACACTAAGTCGACCGAGCTCCAGCAATCTGACTGTCAGTGTGATTGGCCCCGAGACACTTGGTCAACCAAGCTCCAACAATCACACTCTCAAATCACATCACACATCAATCAAATCAATCAAATCATAATCCACAAATAGGTTAGTAATTTAACCTAAATTCTATTGTCATACCGGTACGTACTCGGTCCTAGTGCTACC
The DNA here is from genome assembly GCA_947683625.1 of Mallotus nudiflorus. Classification (NCBI taxonomy): domain Eukaryota; kingdom Viridiplantae; phylum Streptophyta; class Magnoliopsida; order Malpighiales; family Euphorbiaceae; genus Mallotus; species Mallotus nudiflorus. The sequence goes on along the minus strand of CANTUR010000126.1, from coordinate 3,160,939 downwards.
CACTAGGTAGCACGTTCTATTAATATCCTTTATTTAAAATAAATCCATACATTCATGAAATAAATGATGCATGACATTAATTAAAATAATAATATAAACCATATATATACTAAAAATATACCAAAAATAAACCAAGTATACCTAAGCAATTATTAAACCATTTATGCATATTTCATAAAATTTAAACATATATGTCTAAAACATGCAATCCTAAAACACGTATATATAAAATAACAACTCAGAGTTGTGCGCTCCACGAGACGGGTCTGACGAGCCTAGTCCACTAGGCCTCGGTCTCGGCGTAACTAAACAAATAAACGACAGCACGAAATTAGAATAAATCTAACGAAATTCTAGAGACTCAATCTAAAATATCGAACACATATTAGGAATAGGGATTTGACCGGATGTCACATTTTACGAGAAATCTACCAAAAATTCGGTAGAACCTCCCCCATAAAATGGACATCTCTATATTCAGAAAGTAGAGTTGGTCCTGCAAGAAAACACACTTCGAGAATATAGTCACATAACCCCTCGGTCGGACTCCCAAATTACAATTCCACCGACCGAGGTTCACAATTCACTAGATATACACAGAATACATGAAAATTCCAATAATACCAAAAATACCCTTTATATACCAAAATATAGAAATTTAAATATTAAAACACTAAAAATAATCATTTTGCTGATAATTACATAAAAACCCTAATTTTAATAAAATATTACTAAAAATCCATAATTCCCGATAAATTCACAAATATTAACCGAAATTCATTTTATAAATCCAAATTACGTAATTAGTCCAAAAACATATTAAAAATCAATAAAAACTATTTATTTACAAAAATAGTATATTATATATATTTTGAAAATAATTTTCGAAAAATAGTTTTAATTAGTTAAAAGTACTAAATATTTTTAAAAATCATTTTTATATTTCAAATAATTATTAAAACCAATTTAATTAAATTTTTAACCAATTTATTACCAAATTGCCAAAATACCCCTAATTATACATAAATTCACATAATATACAATATTTATTAAAAAATTCACTAAAAATTATTCAATTACTCAAAAATTAATTTCTGAACATATAATTCAATAAAATCAATAATTATACTCAATTAACTCATTAATTTTAACAAAATACTTATTTAACCTAATTTTCCAAAATCACCTAAACTAAATAAAATCATAATAATTACAAAAAATGAAAAAAATTAAAAATTAAATTCTAAAATTCATTTCAACCTCTATAAACTCCATAAATCACAATTTCACAAATAATTTAATTAATTTACGAAAATTAGAAAATATTAATAAAATAATAAAAAATTCACAAAAATCAAAATAAATTCCAAAAATTCCAAAAAAATTATAGAATGTAGATTGAGCTACTAGGAACAACTTTTGCAAAGGAAGTAAGCTTGAATCATCATGATTGAAGTTCAAAAAAAAATAAAGAAATCAAAATTGCTAAAATAGAAAATTGATCACCAACAAAAATCTAGACCAAAACAAGTGAAACTAAGCTTAGAAATGCACTCACTGGAGCTCAAGGAAGAGATTGAGATTGGCGATGTCCAATTTGGTGGTCAGAATCGGCTTGAACGGAGTTGAGCTTGGATTTCGGTTTCTCAGCCAAGAAACGGTCAAATCACACCGGAAAAGGGAGTAGCAAGCGGCAAAGCAAGATGGAGAGGGTGGTGGCACACCAAAAGGCACACTAACGGTGAGGAAATGAAGTTTTAGAGGCGAGAATGGGAGGAGGGAGCATTGGGCGATGAAGAGGAAGAAGGAGGGGTACGGTTTGTAATTTAATCAAACTTTATATATGTATATATATATATATATATATATATATATATATATATGATAAATATAATCATGCATGGAATCATGCATTTTAATAAAATGAACTAATGTAAATAAATAAATAATTATTTAGGTTTAATTTTCCCAAAAATATAATTCTCGAGAAAATTTTACGTAAGAAATTTAAAATAGTTAAAAATAACTTTAATAATTAACAAACTAATTAAATAATCAAATATATTCATCAAAATTATTAACACTGCATATCCCAATGCAGTTTAAAAATATATAAAATATCAGGTTATTACAAGTCACTACAGATAATGGAATCAATAACCTGGATGGTTGCCATTCCATTCTAGAAGCAAGCATAGGATACACAAAGGAGTGCAACGCACCAAGATCAAATAAGAAATAGCAAACTGGAAGAATACCTGCCACAACTGCATTGGAGGCCTGCGCATCCTAGGGAGTCAAAGTGAAAACTCCGAACTGCCTATGGCTTGCCTATTGAGAAGTGGACGACTGCATAAAGCCTTAACCACTGGGTCTCCCTATTGAACCTTGGCCCTGCTGGCCTATAAACTGAGTTTGCCTCTACTGTGGATACATAGGAGCTCTATACTACTGTGGCATTTGATGAAAAGGATGAGCTATAGATTATGAAGATCCCTAGGTGTACTGTGTCTGATATCTAGTATTAGGACAAGCTCTAGCAAGATGTCCTATCTATCCACTTCTAAAACAAGCCCCAGTCAATAAATGGCATGATCCCTAATGCACTTGGCCATAATTAGGACAAGCACTAGTCCCAGACCCTGAGCTACCATGTCCGGAACTCTATCCACTACTGCTGCTGCTAACCTTAGAACCAAATCTAGAACCTTTGCCACTCCTACGGTTAGTAGTATAACCATGTCGGCCAACTCTAAGGGTCCTAAACCTTCTACCCTACTGATAAGTACCCTCAGCCTTTATGCTTGTACTGCCAATCTGAAAAGTAGGCTGCTAGAATACCTGAGCTACTATATATCCACTGCTACCAATCATATAAGGATCTGCCATAGTGCCTTGGCTAATATATCTTCTCTCTATCAGTTTAGCCTCCTCAATCACACTCTCCAAAGTATGGTCCTCAGTGTGCATGCTTATATAGGTTGACCCCAATCTACTGACATACAACTCAACATCTCTATAAGGATCTTGCCTAATATCTTTTACATGCCGAGATAGCCTGTTAAATTCTCTGGTATAATCTTCCACAAATCTATCCCCTCTGCTGATATGCAATAGCTTCCATCTGAAAGCATCTCCAGTCATAGGTGGATAAAAGAACCTCAAAATTTGATCTTTAAACTCAAGCCAGGTTAGCTCATTCATGAAAGGTTGGACGGACTGCATAACCTAGTCTTATGCTACTGCTTGAACTAATAACTCCTCTATTATAATCCTTTGATAATCTATGTGGCTTGTTCTTGTCCTAGTCTCAATGGTATTAATAAAGTCCGGAGCATCTCTTGTACCATCAAAAGAAACTCTACCAAGCTTGGAATAAAGGAGTGCAACATCAATATCAGACATCTCCTGATTCCTCTGCTATATCAAAAACATAGCTTGATTCAGAGCTATTAAGCCTTAGTTAATCCCTGCCATGCCAGCTATAAAAGCTGCATGTTCCACTTCTGGTGCTTCTGGCTCAACTTGCTACTGTGGTGCCTATCTCTCTACTGTAGCAGCCCTAGGCCTAACTCTGCCTCTGCCTTTATATCTAGGAGTAGAAGGAAGAACTTTATCTTGAAAAGACTGCTCATCAGCATCATCATCATATTCTGCTTTCGCAGTAAGAACATCTCGATTCTACCTCATTTTGAAAAGACAAAGAAATCGAATTCAAGACAAGACAAGAATGCTAACTCATACACAGAATTATAGGAACAATGAATATCAACCTAATCACTATAGTAGTTTCAAAGAAGGACAACACTGACAATTAAATGAACTTAATCTCTATACCAACTATGTTATGCTCCGAATTGAAAGGCACGTGACCAGAACTAGGGAATGAGAATACATAAAGTACCTGAAACACATAGTAAGCCTTAAAAAATTTTCGCAAAAAAGAAACAATTCACTTAATAATAAAAGCATTACTTGACAATAAAATTATAATAAGTACACCAAACCAAATACATAAATCAAATATTCTTAATATAGTATTTCAAGTTAGATAAAATCAAAATACAATTAATATAAGTTCTTTGATTAACTATTGTAGTATCCAGAATTTAGTTGTACAATACATATAAAAAAGACCTACAAAATAAAGCTGGAGAAGAAGAAATCAAGCATAAAGAAGAAGGACGAGTCTCAAACTCCTGAAAAAAAAAATATTGAGGAGAGTCAGACCTTACCAAGTAAAATAATAAAAAGAGCTGTATGGTTTTGAAAGTCCATTAAATAAAATAATAATAATAATAATAATAATAATATAAATTTTATTATTATTAAAATTAAAGTATTTAAAATTCATTTCCAAATTATCAACTCTCCAAATAATAAATATGAAGAATTTACAATAAAACATCTTCAAAATAAAATATTTTTTATTTAAAAAATTTATAAATGAAATATCTTGGTAGAAGAACCCTACTCCACAAAATCTAACAGCCACTTGACTCATTTAACCATAAGACTGTCGGTCCCAGAGACCTAAGCATCAACCGAGGCACCAACCACAGTCATTCACTTAATCCAATATTTTTACTGGCAATCCCAAGAGCTAAGGCATCAACTGAGGCATTCATCCCAGTATCAAATCGTAATAAAATTTGGATCCATCTATTAATTTCTACTAATGTGCACACAGTTTTGATGAAACCCATCAAGCAGCCCGTTCTACCAGTATTTTTCAAAACTAATATTTTTTAAAAATGTAGCACAATATAAAGGGCTATAATTCATAAATTAAATAACATAAAATAAAGTAAAATAATCATAATGTTTAATATAGCTTAAAATAACATAACTTAAATTTCAAGTAAGCATATTACTATATTAAATATTTATAAATTCGTTATGTGCCGTAAACACATGCACATAGTTCAATTTATTAACTTACAGTTGGAGCGAGCTGGCTGACAATTTCGCATCTGTCTAAAATTCACAGTTCTTGCTCCGGTATCCTCTAAATTTTTTTAAAAAAAAGCTTATGCTAATAATTTCAAAATTTATACAAATTATTCCCAAAAACCCAAAAATTAATGAAATTAAGAAACTTGAATGAGACTTCAAAAATATCTTAATGAAGACTCGATTTACGAACTAATCCTAAAACAACTTAATGATTTAAAGGAAAAACACATTGATGTCACGTTTTACGAGTAAGCTACCAAAATTTCGGTAGAACCTCCTATATAAAATGGACATCTCTCTGTTGAAGTATAGTCATTCCTACAAGGAAAACACTTCTATTCACAACGTAGTTCCACACTTGGGTCGGGTTCCCAAACTACTCACAATTCCCGACCGAGATCACTAAAACACTACCACCAAAACTAATTTAAATCATAAAATTGCATAGCAAAATTTTATAAAAATCGAATTCGGTTATAAAATAAACTTTTCAAATGATATACAAAAAAAATCTAAATTTTCATTTAATCCAATAAAATTCCTTATTTAACATATAATATCTATATTTAAGAATTATAAATTATAAAATTTCAGAAATTCATAGAAATGTATATTAGTGCTAATATTAATTAAATACTATAATATTTACATACATTAAATTATTTCCAAAAAAATTAATCTATAATTAACAAAATATATAAAAATACTAATTTAACTAATAAAATTATTTTATGCCTTCTAAAATTAAAATTATCATTATACACAAAAATTTAACTACAAATTTACTAAAACCCAATTAAAATCAATTTTTACAATTTTTCTCTAAGAATTCATATTTCACATAAACTTTTAAAAATTCATAACTTAAAATCTATAATAAACTTTAACAAACTTCCTTCACAAGTTAAACTCTACAAAATATATAGAATTTAATAAAAATAAGAAAAAATTGTAACCCAGGACGGTGTGAACAATAACCGACACCCGGAAAAATTTGAATTTTCCAAATAATTTTAGAAAATGAAACAAAAATTACCCTTACATAGTTAATGATCTATACAAGAAGATTACTAAAGGAAATAAAGCCTAAAACTCAACCAAAAATTCAAAAATCAACAAAATACAAAAAATACACAATTCACATTTACCTTAATCTACGATGATCCGGGTGGTGGATCAACGATCCGAGGGTAGATTATTGAAGCTTGGAAGATAAGGAATTCATAGACACCAGAATCAAGACCATATGACGTCGGAATCTTCATCGGAGTTCAAAACCAAATTCGACCAAATTAGGGCAAAATAGGAAAAAAGGGAGGATGAGGTTGTTGTTGGTGGCTAGGGGAGGAGTTGGGCTACTATCGATGTATCGTGGTGGTCAACGTTGGTGCTGGTGGCAGAGCAATAGTCTGGCAGCGGGATTGGACAAAGAATGGGAGAAGAAGAAGAAGAAGAAGAAGAAGAAAGAAAAGGAAAAGAAAAAAAAAGAAAAAGAAAAAAGAAAAAGGTTTATATATATATATATATATATATATATATATATATATCAACACACTCATAATATTTTTTTTTCTCCCATAAATAATAATAATATTAAAGTAAAAATAAAAATAATACACTATTAAAATAAAATAATCATAATCAATCCTAAATAATTTAATTTAATTGATAATAAAATTTAAAATATTACATGTTTATTAACCCTTACCTGTATATTTATTAATATTTTCCTTTTATTTTTAATAGAAATGAAAAAAAGTATTTTTTTATTTATCAAAAATTATTATTTTCTTTTTTTAATTAATTGCAATGGTTGAATTTAATTTTTTTTTATTCATGATTGTAATCAAAATAAAATTTTTATTCATTAAAAAAGTATTTATTTTTTATTTTTATATTTTAATAAATATAGTTCTACTTGTATTTTTATTTTAATTAAATATTGTAAATTCATTACTTAAATAATGTAGGTTCATAAGATAAAATATATAGGTTCATGATATAAGAAAACTAACCAAATGAATTTGACAAATAATATATTAAAATTATAATAAACTTCCAATCAGTAACAATTTAATCCCTAATTACAATTAATAAATTTATATATACAAATTAATATATCTAATATTATAACTAGCACAAATAAACAAACACGCATAACTCCAAGTCCTTTTCATTCTCTCAGCCTGCTTTTTGAATCAATTACATTAGGATTTAGTGTACATGGTCATAGTCATATACAATATATATATATATATATATAGAATTGACGATCATTAATGATCATTAATTGTACGACTATTTTTGTGGTTTAAGTTTCTTGCATCATTTGTTTTGCGCTGTTTTTAATTTTTGTACTGTAATGGGAGCTGTTAGCTGTTATTATTGCCTTGGGTTTTATGCTATGATTTGGGAAAAAGCCAAGAAGAATAAAAGATTGAAGACAAAATGAACAGCAATTTCCAGTCATCTTCCTTTAAAGCTCCACTTCTGCAAAACAATTGCACGAGTGTATAGTAAAAAACACTAAAATTAACAGTGCTTGACAAAGAAAACTACAAACGTTAAAACACGTGTGATGGATTCCAGATTTCCATGATTTAATTTTTCATCTTATTTAACATGGATTGATTCTTTCAAAAGCCCACAATAAGCCTTAACAGGAGACTCTTTTCTCCGTCCCTCTTCGCTGAAGAAGTAATGCAATAATCCAAAGTTATCGAACGGCTTAAACGATAGAGGATGCTTTTCATCAACTAGCACTTCAGGAACTTCAATGATTCCTTCATGGTAAGAAAATAGCCCGATGGAGTACCTTGCTTCACTTCCTTTCATCACCACTCTGTGATCTGCTGCATGTATCCTGTCATTGCTCCATGCCTGAGCCAAGTAGTACGTACAAATTAGAGTTGATATTATAAGACCACAAAAGACATAACTTATAACCAACAAGGGAATGTTGTGGTATGAAGTTTGAATTTCCTTAACTAAAGATTTTGAGAAGTCTTGTCTTCTTATAGGGTCCACTTGATTCGATTTAAATTAGTTAGGACTCTTTGTAACTACTGGATACATAAAGGTAATTATCTTAAGAAAACAACATACACGAGTAATGGACACGTTACCAGGAGTGCATCCCCAGCCATGACAATGAAGGATGAAGGTGAGGAGGGCTCATAGCTAACCCATCGACCGTCCTTTGTCTTCACCTCCAAGCCACTAATTTGATTTTGATGCAGTACGGTAATGAAGTCCTTGTCTGTATGAACATCACAGCCCAATTCAGCTTCACCCTCTGTGGGTGCTCTATATTTCATCATTCGAGTTAGGTACCGAGTGCATTCTTGATGGGAGTCATAAGAGTACTGCACTTCATACCCCTCAAACACCATTCTCTTCACTGCTTGCTCTAGTTCGGCCACCAATTTTGAGTATGAGAGTAAAGTTTTCCTAAATTCAGCAACAAATTACGAAGAACTAATTACAATAATGAACATAATGGCAATGCAATAGCAAGTAACGAAACTATGTGCCGTCTTATGGCTATGTGGTATTGGAATCAACTTCAGGATTCAAAGAATTAAATGAGAACCCAATTTATATATATAAAAAAAGGGGTGCAAAGAAAAAGCTATGTACCAGAAAGCATCATTTCCATTAGGCCACATGGTGTTTGTGAAGTCTACAGTTCCTTCCAGTGTTGTTGCATTAGCGATGCCCATGCCTTCATAGAGAGGTGGGATAAAAGGTTGATTTCCAACATAGCCATAAAAAGGTATGTCTGAAACATTTTTTCTTTTAGTCTCAAGAGGAAGATCAAATAATTCTTCTAATTTATTAAACAATGTAGTTTCTAGTTCAGGCGGAATCTGTTCATAAACTGCTACAAAGCAGCCATATTCTTCTAGTGCATGCAGAACATTCTTGCAAGTGGAGACCCAAGAACCTGCTCCAGGCTTCAGATTTTTCTTGGAAAATTCTATTACAGGAATTCTTGGAGGGGGTAATGTGGAACCCATTATTAATCCTAATCTCGTTAACTTTATGCTCATTAATCTTGGAGAACTAGTAATGAATTTATAGAGAGTTATTGATGCAAGACAAATGAATGTTGTTTATAGATAAATTCAGACTTCGGAGTTTACAAAGCTTATTTGCATAAACATCACCAAGTTCGAATATTCTTGAGTAAGGTACGGCTCCTTCCAAATTGCAATTAAATTTCTATGTCAACTTAGAGAGCTTCATTTTGGGTATGCATTGTGAATTTCGAAGTGAAATACAGGTAATTAAGCATTGGTGCTAATTAAATTATTCAATTTCCGTATGCATATAGGCCTTTAATATTTAATTATTTAAGCTCGTGAGGATATAATCCATTAGGAAGAATCCTATGTTTGCTGAAAAAAAATAGGAAGAATTCTATGTTAACCTTTGATCTTATCAATATTCACATAAATGGACTATCTTATTTTCATCTTTGTAATTAATTTGGTACAAGACTTCTTAATACACAAAGTGATAATACCTCATAGGTTAATGAATAATAAAGTTATATATTAATGGCACAATAGTCCCTCATACTTGTAGCAAGATACTAAGTCCTCCATATACTTAAAATTTGACCTTATAGATACTTGAATTTATAATATGTTAGAGAATTGTGACAAGAATTTTGAAAAATCAGCTCCAAGGCATGTATGAATCCCACTTTCCTAAAGGTAATATTTGTAGTGCATAATCTGCCTCTACGATACAATGAAGCTTGGGTGTTTATAATGGTGTTTTATGCAGAATTGATTGATAATAGGAAGTTAATTCCTGTAGAAAACTAACTTTTTATTTATATAAGATGAATGAGCGGTTATAATTTGATAATAGACATGTCTATTTAAATAAGTAGACATGTTTCTTGGTAATAGTAATGTCTTTTGTTAAAAATATGTGACTATTGTGAAAATGTATAACAATCCCCTGTCATTTTCAAAAAATAACTAAAACATTCATCTAACAATACTTCTGTAAATTATGTGCATAAATAATGGTATCTTACGATTTGAACCAATACTTAGTGAAAGTTCAATACAACAAATCTGAATAATAAAGGAAAATTAAACTTTGAACCAATTATTCTTATTAATAAGTTGTAGAAACATTCCACACACATAATTTAATACCCCATTACAATTACATATATATAAATGACACATTAAAGGCCTTGTGTCCGTATCCTTCAAAAGTGCATAGAGCTAAGCCCCTAAACTCCTTGAAGCGGCCACCCTTCACGCTTATATAGGTGGATCTATTAGAAGTATCCCCGCAATTTGATACTTTGACTAAATGTCCATAGATCCATTAAGAGAGTTCAACTCACCCTTCCTTTCCAGCAGGTTCCAAGCATTATTAACCTCAGGGGGTAATAAAATTTTAACATAGTACTTACAATCACTCTATTGATGTACTTTAACTCTTTGAACTTGAAACTTGCCATAATACCAAGTGTCATAGTTGAGGTTCCATTAATGGTGATTTGATAAAATGGGCTTAAGACCTATTCCTCTTAACGTTTTATTTACCACATCTCTTGGTAATGCCTTTGTTGGTGGATTAGCAAAATTTTGACTTGATTATGCATAATCTATTATGATCACACCATTATAGATTAAATCTCTAACATAGCTATGTCTAAGTCCAATATGTCTTGACTTTCCATTATAGATATGACTACAAGCTATTGATAGTGTTGCTTCACTATCATAATGAATAGATATAGGTGCAACTGGCTTTGGCTATATAGGTATTTGATAAGTTCATATTTTGTGCATATTTATAGTTAGTTTTTCATTAGTTTTTACTTCATATGGTATATTTATTTAGTTTATCATAGTTAAAATAAGTTAGTTTAGGGTTATAGGTTAGTATCTTACATTTTATGTTAATGAGAGCATATTTCATGTTAGTTTACTTAGGTTTGCATTTGCATATAGGTTTAGGTTCTTTAGATTTTGATTTAATAAGTTTATATGTGGAATTTAGTTATGTTTTCTTATGTTTCTCCTTATGTTTTTAGGTTTGGAGACTTGGAGTTTGAATCAGGAGCATTGGAACATGAATTGGAGCTTAAAATCCAAGGATGAGTTGCCTAGAAAAGGGTAACGGTCATTACATATCCATAACGGCCGTTACCAAGTGCTTGAGAGGAAGGAAAAATAGGACTGAAGACCGTAACAGGAGTTACATATGTGTAATGGTCATTATGGGTTGGCTGCGAGTTGGGTAACATGCATTACACTTGGATAACAACGTTACTGGGCGATTGCACAATTCAGGTTTAAGCACACTTGAGTATTTCGGTTATAATTGTTTGTCCTGAACTCGGATTGAGGAAATTCAAGATGCGTTGGAAAGCTAAGAAGGAATGCTACGACTTTCATGAAGATTATAAGACCTATTTCGTTCATCTTGAAGGGTTAAAGTTTTAAGGAAGTTAGCTAACCTGCACAGAGTGAGAAACAGTCCTAATTTGGCTAGGATTGTGTTTTTTTTTTGGAAACCTAACTTATTCCTATTCTAAGAGGGACGAATTTAGGGGACTTCATATATAAGGAAAAAGACAGGAAAGAAGAAAGACACACAGGAGGCATAATCAAGAAATAACCAAGAGACAAGGGAAGATCAAGGAGGTTAAAAGATCAAAAAGAGTTTTTATTTAATTTCTTCCTCATCTTTCTATTATTCTTTGGGAACATGTCTTTGTTATCTACCATAACTATGTGTGGCTAAGTTTTCTATTTAGGGTTTGGGAATACGAGTCGCCATTCCAATTTGTAATGAACATGAGATTTTATTAATGTAATTTGAATTTTCCATTAATCTTATGAGTTATGATTATTTCATGCTTTTATTCTTGGCCAGCTTGTTGCATGTTATAGATGATTTTCACCAATGAGAGTTAGGGAATTTCATTAGCTTAAATCTCATAAAACTTAAATAACTTAACCACGAGAGTAGGCGAGCTTTAAGGGGAACTATGACTGTGGACAAGGTTTACTGTGGTAGAACAATTGTTTGAGAGCTTAATGAGCTTAGATTAATTCCTTAATCATGAGAGTAGGTTAATTCTTAATCTTTACATTGCTTAATTGAATTCAAGAGAATCATTAGGTATTTAAGAACAATTGCCCTAAACTAAATTTAAATGCCCTTTTTATTGAATTGTTTTTATGAACATATTGGAATGGTGAAACTAGACCTAAGCTCTAAGATTTAATTATTTGATTTTACCTTATATTAGATTATTGAATTATTTAATTTAATTTCACTTATATTTAATTTGCTAGCTGAAAATTTAAACAAGAATATTGGTAATTAGTATCCAGTCTTCGAGGGAATGATATCTATTATGCTACACTTCTCGATCCGTGCACTTGTGGGTTTTGTAAACAATAAGTTTTTGGCGGTGTTGCCGGGGACTGGCTATATTAATATCAATTCAATTTTTGTTTTTTTAGATTAGTATTCCTTTCTTAAAAACTCATTTGTTTTATTTTTTTTTAATTTTCAAGTGATTTTAGCTAGTTTATGCATACTTAGTATAAGGGGCCAATCTTGAAAAAAATCAGTCCTGAAATTGAGAAATCATGTAAGAAAAATCGCAAGGAAAAGCACGAGAGAGATAAGCAAATCATGGTTAAAGATCAGGTAGCTCAACAAGCTAGGAATTATGCCCTACAAGAATACACGATGCCTAGTCTGGGAGATAATTTAAGTAGCATTGTGAGACCAACTGTGGATGCCAATAATTTTGAGATCAAACCAGCTATCTTTTATATGGTTTCATAATTCCAATTTGGCGGTCTCCCATATGAAGACCCTAATGCTCATCTAGCCCAATTCTTGGAGATATGTGACATATTTAAGATGAATAGGGTTAGTCCAGATGCCATAAAGCTGAGATTATTCCCTTTTCCCTTAAGGGATAAAGTTAAATTGTGGTTACATTCTCTTGCACCATAATCAATCACCATTTGGGACGTGTTGTCAAAGGCATTTTTGGGCAACTATTTCCTACTAGGAAAAATAGCCAAATTCAGACAAGAAATCATAAGTTTCATACAACATCATGGAGAATCTTTATATGAAGCTTGTGAGCATTTTAAGGACTTGCAACGTCAATGCCCTCACCATGGAGTTCCACAATGGCTACTTATTCAGACCTTCTATCAAGGACTCACTAAGCCAATGAGGATCACCATAGATGCTACTACTCAAGGGTCATTCATGAGCAAGACACCCGAAGATGCATTCAACTTGCTTGAGACCATGGCATCAAACAACTACCAATGTCATGGAGATAGAAGCAGACCAAAGAAAGTTGCAGGGATGCATGAAGTGGATAATTGGAACCTGTTAAATGCAAAGATTGACATGCTCATAAAAAAATTAAAGGCTTCAACCAAAGTATCTAACCCTTTGGCTATGTATTCATATGACTATTATGAGGGAGGACACTCAACCTTAGAGTGTCAAGGGGGATTTCCTTCTCAAGAACCACCCATTGAGCAACTTAATGCTCTTAACAACTTTCAGAGGAATCAAGGAAACCCCTACTCAAACACATATAATCCAGGTTAGCATAACCACCCTAATTTTTCATGGTCAAATCAAGGAGGGCCACCTAACACCAACCATGGATTTAAACAACCACCCCCTGTTCTCCAACACAAGAATACATTCCACCAACAACAAGAGAACAAGCCTAATTTAGAGAGCATGATGGAGAAATTCTTGAAGGACCAAGAGGAGCAAAGGGAAGCCATAAAGAATCTAACTTCTCAAATGGGATAACTTTTTCCTCATAACAAGATGTTGGAGAATCAGATTGTAGCTCAAGCCTCAAGCTCAAGATAGAGTGGTGTGTTGCCTAGTCAATCCAAGCATCCTAGAGAACAAGCAAAGACAATAACTCTTAGAAGTGGGAAGCAATTGCCTAAGGATGAGACAAAAAGGATAGAAAAGGGGTTGATCAAGACACTGAAGTGGAGGAACAAACTGACGTGATTAAGGATAAAAAGGAAGAGAAAAAGGCGACACCTCTCAAGACTCCACCACTACCCTTTCCTCAAAGGCAGTAAAAATCCAAGTTGGACAAGCAGTTTGAGAAGTTCATAAAGTCCTTCCAATAGCTTAAGCTTAACATACCTCTTTTGGATGTTATCACCACTTATGCCAAATTTCTGAAGGACATTATCTCACACAAGTGAAAGTAGGAAGATCATGAAACCATTCCCATTAATGAAGAATGAAGTGCTGTCATCCAAAATAAGCTTCCACCAAAGCTTAAAGATCTAAGGAGTATCACTATTCCTTATAGTATTAGGAATGAATTTATTAGTAAGTCTTTATGTGATTTAGGTGCAAGAATGAGCATAATTCCTCTTTCTTTTTGTAGGTGCTTAAATATTAGTGAACCCCAACCTACAACGGTGTCACTTTAACTTACGGATAGATCCATCGTCTATCCTTATGAGATCTTAGAAGATGTGCCCATCAAAATTGGTGACTACTATGTGCCAGGCAATTTCTTCATTCTTAAGATGGAAGAGGACCGTCAAATACCAATTATTTTGGGGCATCCCTTCCTTGCTACTGCTAGGGCAATCATAGATGTCAAAAGGGGTAAAATTTTGCTCAAGATTGGAGATGAGAAAGTTGAGTTTGATGTTTTTAAGATGGCAAAGAAAACACCGACTATGGGGTTATGCTTCCAAGTTGATGCAATAGAAAGATGTGTGCAAGGGGTCTTTGAAAAATAGCTCACCTAAAAACCTCTTGAGGCTTGCTCAGTCCATGAAGCAAGGGAGGATGATGTTGATCAAGAAGTGGTACTGTATGATTGCTTTCTTAAAGCAAATCCTACACTAACCAAAGTGAAATCAACAAGGTATGAGCCTTTACCTTCCAATGTAAGTTGTGTTAGCATTTTGGAGGAAAAGAGTGCACCTAAGGTAGAACTCAAAACTCTTCCTTCTTCCTTGAGGTATGCTTTCCTTGGCCCTAACTCTAATTTTCTAATAATTGTGAATACTAAATTGAGTGAAGAATAAGTAGACAAATTGCTTAGGAGAGTTAGACCTCATAGAAAAAATCATAAGTTACAACATTGACGACTTTAAAGGGATTAGTCCTTCTATTTGTATGCATAGGATCCATAAGGAAGAAGGTTTCAAACCTTTAATTGAAAACCAAATAAGACTAAATCCCAACATGAAGGAAGTAGTAAAGAAAGAAATAATGAAGTTTCTAGATGTAGGGATTATCTATCTTATTTCGGATAGCAATTGGGTTAGCCCAATTCATGTAGTCCCTAAAAAGGGAGGGATGGTTGTGGTAAGGAATGAGAACAATGAATTAATTCCTACTAGGATTGTCACAGGGTGGCACATGTGTATTAACTATAGGAAATTAAACAAAGCCACAAGGAAAGACCACTTCCTCTACCTTTCATTGACCAACTTTTGGAAAGACTTGCAAATCATTCATTCTTTTGCTACTTAGATGGTTATTCATGTTTCTTTCAAATTCCTATCCATTCTGAGGACTAAGAGAAAACCACATTCACATGTCCTTATAGAACATATGCATATAGGAGAATGCTTTTCGGGTTGTGTAATGCACCTGATACCTTTCAAAGATGCATGATGTCTATATTTTCTGATTTTGTTGAGGACATAATGGAGGTTTTTATGGATGATTTTTCTGTGTATGGTTCTACATTTAATGCATGCTTGGATAACCTTTCTAAAGTTTTGTAATGTTGTGAGGAAACTAACTTAGTGCTTAACTAGGAGAAGTGTTACTTTATGGTGACTAAAGGAGTGGTGCTTAGACACATTGTGTCCAAAAATAGGATTGAAGTCGATAAAGCTAAGATCAAAGTAATTGAAAGACTTCCACCACCCACTTCAGTCAAAGGGATAAGGAGTTTCTTGGGACACATAGGGTTTTATCACCGCTTCAATAAGGATTTTTCCAAAATTGCTAAACCCTTGACTAATTTGCTTCCAAAGATGTTCCTTTTCAATTTAATGATGATTGTCTTAATGCTTTTCACAGGTTAAAAGAGGCCTTAATTACAACACTTATTTTGCAACCACCGGATTGGAGTCTTCCATTCAAAAATATGTGTGATTCAAGTGACTATGTTGTAGGGGCTATATTAGGACAAAGGAAGGAGAAGCAAGCCTACGCCATCTACTACATCAGCCACACTCTTGATGAAGCTCAAGTAAATTATGCAACAACTGAAAAAGACTTATTGGTAGTAGTGTTTGCAATGGATAAATTCAGATCCTATCTAGTTGGAAGTAAGGTGGTCGTTTACATAGATCATTCAGTACTTAAATATCTCCTATCAAAGAAGGATGCCAAGCCAAGACTCATTCGCTGGATCCTTTTATTACAAGAATATGATTTCAAGATTCAAGACCATAAGGGGAGAGAAAATTTAGTAGTAGATCACCTTTCTCGCCTTGAGCACAATATTGATTCTGACCCTCTCCCTATTATTAATGACCAACCAGGTGAGAAACTCCTAAAAATTAGTGAAAGAGTTCCTTGGTATGTTGATATCGTCAATTACTTGGCATGTGGAGTTCTCCCTCTTGATCTAGACTACCATCAAAAGAAGAAATTATTTTGGGATGTGAAGCATTATTTTTGGGATGAGCCCTTTCTTTATAAAAGGTGTGGAGATGGTTTGGTGAGGAGGTGCATTCCAGCTGAAGAAGTACTAGATGTTCTCACCCATTGTCATTCTCTTGAGTGTGGGGGACATACTAGTTCAGCTATGACAACAACAAATGTGCTCCAAAGTGGTTTCTTTTGGCCTTCTCTTTTTAAAGATGCAAGAATATTTGTGCTTAAGTGTGATAATTGTCAAAGAACAGGGAACATAGGCCGCCAAAATGAAATGCCACTTACAAACATCATTGAGATCGAGCTTTTTGATGTATGAGGAGTTGACTTCATGGGCCCATTTCCAAGCTCTTTTAGCAACAAATATATTTTGGTTGGGTTGATTATGTATCCAAGTCGGTTGAAGTAATAGACTTACCAACCAATGATGGAAGAGTGGTAACCAAATTCCTTCGCTGAAATATCTTCACTCATTTCAGAACTCCCCAAGCTATTATTAGTGATGGCGGTTCTCACTTTTGCAATCGCCAATTTGAGAGTCTCCTTGCAAAGTATGGAGTAAAACACAAAGTGGCTACATCTTACCATCCTCAAACTAGTGGCCAAGTGGAGATTTCAAATAGGGAACTGAAGAGCATTTTGGAGAAAATGGTGAATTCTTCACGTAAGGACTAGTCTCTTCATTTTATATGACACATTTTGGGCTTATAAAATAGCTTTCAAAACTCCTATAGAGACTTCACCTTTTTCATTTGGTTTATGGGAAGTTATGCCACCTTCCAGTTGAGTTAGAACATAAGGCACTTTGGGCTACAAGGTTTCTAAATTTTGATCTAGCAAAGGCTAGTGCTAAAAGACTTGTATAACTAAATGAACTTGAGGAGTTCCATATAGATGCATATGAGAATGCCAAGATTTACAAAGAAAGAACTAAAAAATGGCATGACAAGCACTTGCAACCAAAGGAGTTTCAAGAAGGGAACTTGGTGCTGTTATATAACTCAAGAATCAAGTTTTTTCTAGGCAAATTAAAGTCCAAATGGTCAGGACCATTTAAGATTCAGAAAATCTTGCCTCATGGAGTAATCGAGCTTATGAACAAAGCCAATGAGTCTTTCAAAGTCAATGGGCACCATCTCAAACCATACTATGTTGATGAAGAGCATTTAAAGAGTGTCTCATGCACACTCTCAAACCCGGAGTGAAAGCCCTATCTTATGGTCACGCTAATGACCTAAAATTGGTCCTATTAGGAGGAAGCCCAATCTTTCTTCTTTTCTTTTCTTGTATTTTTTTCTATTTCCTTTGTATGTGTTTTTCAAGTTTTTCTTTCATTTTCTTTTAGGAAAATCATATTTGGAGAAATCCAGAATGTTGACTTCAACATCACCAGAATGGAATAGCATGGCTTGAACTTAACCATGCTCAGGTTTGCTCTTGTTTATTTTCTTTCATGTATGGATGTTTATGTGTGTTTGTTTCTTTTCTTTGCTTTGTTTATTTAAATTCATATTTACTTTTATTTTTATTTCAACTTTACATTCGCTTTAATTTTATGTCTTTCATAAAAAAAAGAGAAGTGTCACGGTCGTTACAACTCTGCAACGGTTGTTACCCGTTCCTAACGCTCGTTACGCGTCACTATATAATTCTGAGGCACTTATAGGCATTGTGTAACGGTCGTTACATGTTTGTAATGCCCATTACGCTTACCCCCTATCCTTTTCCTCACTTTCAAGCATTGTGTAATGGCCGTTACATGTCTATAATGCCTGTTACGTTGTATCCCCCTATTTTGTTATGCTTGAAGCGCTCAAGTAACAGCGTTACTAAAGTGTTACGGCTGTTACGCGTTCAAATTTTTTGATTCTTGGGTGTCGATTCACATGCTCTCTTTTATGGGGACTTGCTTAGGGTTTTAATTTTATTTATTTTTCTTATTCTCCCTCACTTTTTTTTTCTTCTTACCTCTTCCTTTTCACCTTTCCTCTTCCTAAATCCTTTTCTCTCCATCTATTTTTCTTTCTCTTCCTCTATACCCCTTTGATTCCTACCATGTCCAAGTAAGAAGGCAAACATCTGTAGTAATCCAAGGACAAAGGTATTTAGTCCATACCTTCCTTAACTCCTCCATCCACACTCAAAGCCTTCTCAAGAGCAAAAATTTAATCAACTTAGTGCTCACCCAATCGTCCCTAATATCTATATTAATAAAGAAGCACTGAAACAAGTGGGGCTTTGGGAAGAGGTAGATTTCTACATAAAAAGATTGGGATGGGAAGAGTGGGTTTTGCGAAAATTCCTTTCTTATGAAGTAATAATCTATGAATTCCTTAGCCTTTTTTAGTTTAATAGTGCCAATAGCATGATGAGTTTTAGGTTAGGGAATGAGGATTTTGAAATGTAAATTTAGGAGATTAAGAGAGCTCTAAAAATGCCACTTAGGTTCAACCAATTTCCCACATACAATAAGCATGCATTATGGAAGAAACTCACTGATTTGGATGAAGGTTTCATATAGCAAATCACATAGCCATTCTACTTCTTTACTTATGAAAGCTAATGCTATAAATTCAGAAGCCATAGTGGAGTCTATTATGCATGTTTGTTTCTTAGAACCCCAAGATACTGCAGCACCTCTAAGCATAAACACCCACCTACTAGTGCTAGCAAGATCTTCACGATCAGTAATCCATCTTGCACCTAAATATCCTTTTAATACCGAAGGATAGCCACTATAGTTTATGCCATAACTCATAGTTTTCTTTAAGTAATTTAATACTCTATTAATAGCATGCCAATGCAAGTTACTTGGATTACTTATCTATCTATTTAGCTTTCCAACTGCAAATGATATATTAGGTCTAGAACACATCATGGCATACATAAGACAACCTATCACTTTGGCATATTCTAACTGTGATAGTGGTTCTTCCTCATTTTTTTTATTAACTTGATGCTGGGAACAAAGGGAGTAGATGCAGGATTACAATATGAATAGTTGAACTTCTTGAGAACTTTCTCAAAATAATAAGATTAAGTAAAAGTTATGCCATCCTTGTCTCTCAAGATTTTAATCCTAAGAATAACATTTGCTTCTTCTATATCTTTTATGGCAAAATTGTTTGATAAGAAATTTTTAGTATCCTTAACTTGTTTCAAGTTTGTACCAAAAATTAACATAAAGACATGTTATGACACTATTATCACCACAAAACTTACTATAAACACATTTATCATCTTGATTAATTTAAAAGCCATTAGCAAGTACTATTTGGTCAAATTTTTTGTGTTATTGTTTGGTGCCTGTTTTAGTCCATATAAAGACTTAACAAGTTTGCACACCTTCTTTTCTTGTGATTTAAATTTTTCTTAAAATTTTCCATAAGGGAGGCACTTTATCTATAAAGTTAGATGCAATAATAGACTCATCCATACGCATATTATGGTATGTAAAATTATTAAGAATTTCTAATCCATGAAATTGTTCTATAATTGGCCTAGAATCATAAATTTTGTAATTATTAAAATGAGAGACAATGAATTTTTTACTTGTGGCTTCCTCTTGCATGTACTTACTCTTCAATCTCTCCCAAAGTTCTTTTGCAATAAGCATATAGTCGTAGATGTCAAAAAGTGAATCACTCATTGCATTCTGAATGTGTCCTCTATATATCTCATCATCGGTGTCCCATTTTTCCCTCTTCCTTGATTTTGCAAAAGTCTCATTGTCTTACTCTTCCAGCTTTGGTATATTTAAAACATATACTACTTGTAGATAAACTAATAGAAAATGCACTCTCTTTTGCCATCATATAAAATTTCTACCATCAAAATGATATAATTTCAATATACTAGTTGTTAATTCTTTGAGTGTTGCCATGGATGCAGATTTCTATAAGAGAAATATTACCTTTAGATTGTTAGAGAATTATAACAAGAATCTTGAAAAAACTTGCTCCAAGACATGTATGAATCCCACGTTCCTAAAAGCAATATTTTTAGTGTACAATGTGCCTCTAGGATACCATGAAGCTTGCGTATTTGTAATGGCGTTTGATGTAGAATTGATTGATAATAGGAAGTTAATTACTACTGAAAACTAACTTTCTATTTATATAAGATGAATGAGTGGTTACAATTTGATAATAGACATGTCTATTTAAATAAGTAGACATGTTTCTTCGCAATAGTGATGTCTTTTGCTAAAAAGATGTGATTGTTTTGAAAATGTATACCATGATATTTGTCTTTTTTTAGTCCTCAAAATTTATGTAAAATATCAATTCAATCCTCTCACTTTTTTATTATTCTTTTATTATTTTTAGTCATAATTTTTATTAATATTATTAATTTATTTACACTTTATAATTATTTTAAATTGAAATGATAAGTATATTTTTTATTTTTTTATTTTCACGTAGTTGAATTAAAATTAAAAATATTTTATTTACATTCATACAATTGAATCATATATGTCAAAAAATAAAATAAAATATATGTTTTTATAAATAATATTTTTTGAACATGAAGGTGGAGAGAGAAACCCCCACCTCTTACAAGTGTCATGTTATATGATGGGATTGAAAACCATCCCATCTTAAACTAGTTGGCTATAAATAATATTTATTGGTTATTTAGTTGACTATTAAAATTGCATAATTAAAATTACAAAATTTGTAATATTTATAAATATAAAATATTGCAAACTTTATATTTTAAATTATAAAATTTTAATAATCAACTAAATAATCAATAAAAATGTTACTAATTAGAAGATATGCATTATTCAAATCTATACATATAAATAAAATGTTATTAATTATTGAAAATTAAAAAATTAAAAGCATACTTATCATTGTAATTTTAAAATAATTGGAATATATACATGTGTAAATAAATTAATAATATTAATAAAAAAAATTATGTCTAAAAATAATAAAAATATATCAAAAAGTGAGAGGATTAAAATGATAATTTATAAAAATTACAAGGACTATAAGAAACACAGAGGTGAATAAAAGATACAAATACTATAAGTTGAGTTGTCTATGAGTTCAAACCTTAAGTATAGGAAAGAGTTATAATTTTCACTACAAGTTTAGGGGCTTATGTATGCATTATGCCTATATTAAATAACATTATCAATAAGATCAATAAACCAAAAAATTATAGTAATTGTTCGAGTAAGATTTTATACGGGAGAATAACATAGTAGAAGCTATAATAAAAGGGATAAAATTGAAGGTCTGTTGATTCAATGAAGAATTCCAAAAATCCAATCTTGTATTTCCTGTTGGTTCACAAAAAATGGTAGAAAATAGGTATCAAACTAATTAATTCAAAGAATACTGAGATTGGAAAAATAGAAATTTTATTAAAATTTGTTTAAACTGTCTCCAACAACATAATAAGATGAATAAATACTATCTAAAATAAAACCCTAAAAGAAAAGGGCAAAAAGGCCAAATAAAATACTAAAATAAGAAAAATTCAAACACAAAACTTTAAAGCCTAAAAAGAAGCTTCACACAATCAAATTTGCACATAAAATTGGGCTATGATGGGTAAATCCAATCGTCCATATAGATTTCTAAATAAATTTTGATATGATATATTATGAGTTCTGTAACTCAATCAGTGTCTAAAGATATGGTCGTTTAAAGCAGTGTTATGCACTCTAGCCTTCTTCTTAGAATCTAAATGTTCCATGAAATGTAAAACTATCTGGTCCACATCAAATAAGCTTTTAGTTATATCTTATGTTAAAATGCCATACTTTTCTACACTTATTAAGTGTCATATGTCACTGGTCCTCGTTCTAGCCTGACATCGATCTATGTGGTGCTTAAATAATTTTATGTTTATACCATAGTTAAAACCTATAAACATACTTCCAATTTTATTCCGACTGCCCCTTTTTTATCTTGAGTGTTGGCAAATTCAACCAACATCACATGTTCAATGCTACTATTGTTTTCTTATTCCCGTATATGTTTAAAACTTGTACTAATCTCCTAATTTACACATATATTTAGGTCTAATATTTGTATCAAGTTTCACATTCGCCTCATAATTCCCATATATTCTTGGGTCCAATGTTTGTCTCATAATTTCTACATACACTTGAGTCTCACATGTGCCTTATAATTTGCTAAAGGATACCATTAGCAATATCCTATTTTTTAGCCTAGGACAACACACATGATAAACACCTCATCCTCATATAATCCATAGAGCTCATTCTCTACTTAGATATCGAATTCCTCTTTCCGTAAGCTCAATATCCATCACCTAATTAACTTCTCAAATCTCAACTAGGGCACTCATTTAATATTGTGTTCTTGAACATGCACACAAGCCTAGGAGATTATGGAGAGTTTACACTAAAAGTATCCCCTTAAAAAGCATAAAAAGCACCTTAAAGATTATTAGGGGGAGACATTATTATAATTCACCTATTACACCTTCATAAATATATTCTCTTAGGAGAAAAGAGTGTCTCTTAAAACCTCTATTCTCCTAAATTAAGGCTTGAGTGGATCTTATAGTTTTATAAACCAAAGTGAAGAGATAACACAGAGTTCATTAATGAAGGGATTAGAATACTAACTTGGAATTGCTAGGCTATAGGAAATAAAACAACAATAAGATATTTAAGGGACCTGTGATGAAATATAAACCAAATTTGGTTTTTTATGGAAATAAAAATCGATAAACAAAGAATGGAAGAGTTAAGGAAAAATAATAGATGTAGTAATGGAGAGTATATGGAACCAATAGGGTTTGCCGAAGGACTGTTAATGTCATGGAACGATGATTGGGACATCAAAATAGAAGGTAAAACTAAGCACTTTATAGATCTTAGGGTTAATGGTGACTATCTATGTTCTTTGCGGGCTTTTATAGTGCCTAGGAAAGGAAAGCTCACTTGAGATTGATGGTAGAGCTTAAAGATGCAACTTTGGGAAGACAGGGACTGTGGTTAATTGCAAGCGATTTCCACTTATACAACTGTCCAAATGATAAACTAGGAGGAGCTAGCTTCAACTAGACTTAAGGCAGCTTATTAATTGAAATGATGGAGTAAATGAACCTCTTGGAGCTAGAGTTCAAAGGTAACAAATTTACTTGGCACAATAGACAAATAGGTAATGGCATAATATCAGTAAGACTTGATAGTGCTTAGGTAATGCCTAAATGGAAAAGCTTGTATAAGAGTGCTTGTGTTCCATGAGAGTTTTGGAGCGTCAGATCATTTACCATTGGTGATCAAGTTAACATAGAAGCATATAAAAGTGAAGAAGGGATTCAAGTTTGAAGCCAAGTGGAATAAAGATGAGGTTGCAGGGAGATCATAAGACAAATTTAGGAAAGGGATAAACATGCGAATCACAAGAAGGAGATAACCCAAAAACTAAAAAAAGTCTTAGAGAAGCTAGTAGAATAGAGTAAGAATAGGTTTGGGAATACCAGAAGAAAGATTGAAGAGTGAAATTCAGAATTAATAAGCTGCAAGAAAGTGACTACAAAGACTCAAACAAAATTGCCAGGCTGAAATTGAAGCTAAATGAATTATAGAGTGAAGAAGAACTTTAGTAGGCTCAATGTTCTAAGCAGGACTGGTTAAATGAAGGTGATAAGAACAGTCATTTCTTCCACATGTACACACCATAAAGAAGATTAAGGAATATAATAGTAAGATTAAAGAATGAACAAAAGGACTGGATAACCGAGAGAGAGGGAATCAAAATAGAAATAGTAGACTTCTTTAAAGGACTGTACAAAGAAGAGGAAAATATGGTAGAATAGAAAGTATTGTCTATAATTGTAAATACAGAAATAGAGCCCATGAACATATCATTACTAGAGCTGGTAACAGAAAGGATGTGCATGAGGTAGTGTTTAATATAGGGAGCTTGAAAGCGTTAGGGTCAGACGAGTTTCCAAGCAAACTGAGAAATTATAAAAATAAAGGTTATAAAAGTTGTCAAGAACTTCTTCAAAATAGGTATCCTCAAACATGAACTAAATAACACTATAATTACTCTTATGTTGAAGGTCCAAGCTCCGAAAAGAATTATAGAGTTTAGGCCAATCAACTGTTGTAACTTCTTGTACAAAGTCATAGCCAAGACCGTGGCAAATAGGTTAAGAAATGGATTGAACTAACTAATCACTTCCTAGTAGACAGCTTTTGCCCCAAATAGGTGCATACAAGATAGTATAAATATTACTTATCAAGCTCTCTATAAGATGAAACAGAACCAAAAATTGAAGGCAAAAAGCATGAAAATCAAGTTAAATATGGAGAAAGCTTATGATAGAGTTAATTGGGAGTTTGTATAGCTAGTAATGCATAGAATGGGGTTTAATAGCAAATGGGTAAACTTAGTTATACATTGTATAAAGACAGTAAGCTTTACAGTGGTGATAAATAGGGAAGAACAAGAATATTTCAAGCTAGAAAAGGACCTATGACACGGAGACCCATTATCTTTGTACATTTTTATCTTGATAGTAGATGTATTGTCAAGAATGCTAGTTAGAAGCACTATAGAGAAGAACATAAATGGTTACAAAATAAGCAGAAGATGTGAAGCAATTACATATGTTCAATTTTGTAGATGATACAATTCTATTTAGCAAAGCCAAAGTAATAGAAGCAATTAACCTCAATCTAGTACTATATTCCTAATGTAAAGCCTCAAGGCAGAAGATAAACTTAAGAAAGTCAGATATCTACTTCAATTCAAATACTCCTTTTATTCTAAGGAATAAAATAATTGAGTTGTTATAAGTGAAAGAATCAGAGTCTTTATTTAGGTACCTGGGTGTTCCAGTAGATTGTGGGAGATCCAAGCCAAAGCTGTGCAATGTACTAATTGAAAGAGTGGCTCAAAGGATACAAGGTTAGAAAGCTAAATTTCTATCTCAAGTAGGCAGAGATACATTGGTAAAGGCGGTCCTTTAAGCAATCCTAGCTTATACCATGATGGTGTTTAAGATACCATAAACAAATTCAAAAGGAATAAACAGAATGATAAACAGATTTTGGTGGTCTCAAGATGAAACAAGGAGGAAAATACACTGGGTAGCATGGAAAAATCTTACTAACAATAAGAAAGAAGGAGGCTTGGGATTTAGAGAAATTATTTTTTTTTTAATAAGGCTCTCTTGGCAAAACAATGTTGGAGACTGGTGATAAATTCACACTTGCAAAGCTCAAAGTTTCTAAATAGCCTACATTTACTATATACATCCCTATTAGAAGAAAAAAAAATGAACCAAACCCTCATGGATTTGGATAAGCTTGTTACAAGGTAGAGAATTATTGAAGGAAGGATGTAGGTGGAATGTGGTTTCTAGTAACCATGTCAGTATTTGGAGTGATAAGTGGATCCCAAGCATCAAAGATTTTAGGATAAGCTCTTTCGCTCCACTAGGAAACATTATTCACCTCGTAAGGGACTTGATGGAGCCGTTACAAAACAAGTGAAATAGAAGCAGACTAAGGCAACTTTTAAACCAAAATGAGATAGAGGCAATAGAGTTAATTATAGTTACGAGGTGGTAGGGAAACTAATAAGTCGGCATGGTATTTTAATAAGAGTGGCGAGTACATAGTGAAGT
This sequence comes from Mallotus nudiflorus, assembly GCA_947683625.1. Taxonomy (NCBI): domain Eukaryota; kingdom Viridiplantae; phylum Streptophyta; class Magnoliopsida; order Malpighiales; family Euphorbiaceae; genus Mallotus; species Mallotus nudiflorus. Next base: position 3,134,653 of record CANTUR010000126.1, on the reverse strand, counting down.
CAGGGTACAACCTACTGAAAAGCTTAGACAACAGCAACAATATGATAACCAAACCATATTAAGAAAGATAAAGAAACATTAAGTTAACCAAACCATAAACTCCAACATGGTTCAATTAACCAAATCATAAAGAAACATGTGAGAGAATAGTAAAATAGTAATTTTTCTTTAAGGGCATTTCAAGGTGTATGGTTCAAATCCTAGCATTGTTGATTTAAAGGGAAAGACTGCTCCCTTATCGTGTAGTCCATCAAACTTTAAATCATATAACTTCCCTATTAATTAAAAATCATAAAGAAAAATTTTAATCTCAAATGCATTATATAGTTTAATAATGTATACAACCATAACTAAACTAAGTATATTGGTTATCCAATTAATCAATTAGCTAATTAAACCAATTTAGTTATACATCAAATTTTTGGTTTTTTATTTATAATAATTTTTGTTGCATTTAGTATTAAATTCACAGTATTACATGCTTCTTATTTAAAAAGTATAAAGGAAAAAATTATCTATAATTAACCTCTTATATTATAACAAGGAAGCTAAAAAAAATTATATTAGTGAAAATCAAATCATTTTAAGTTAATCTTTTCACTCATTAATAAAATTTTCTTTTCTATATGAGTTTTAAGTGGAGTTATCACAACAATATATATATATATATATATTGGCTATAAAAAAATTAACACATACTTTAAAATCTTAATTTTTTTACAATATTTATGGCCTAGTTAGCCAGTTAATTAAAATATTTTTTATATTTTGGATCAGATCTCGGGTAACTATGTTCTATAAATTAAAAACCTACACTGAACCATTATTTACTAAATGATTTTAAAAGAAACAAAGTAAAATTAAGCTTATTAGTTTGGTTAATTGTTTGAGAATAAATTTTTAAATTTTGGTCGGCGAATTAGTTTTCCAATATTATTTGCTCATACCAATCTATAACCACTCTTAAAATTATATAAACACATATGTTTTAATAATTTATAGAAAATCTATACAAATTTCAACTTCCAATTTTCTATATTACAATATATAGTCATTATACAATGTATACTCAGAAGATATTATGAATTGAATGAATTCATATTCCTAGAGCTGTGTATATAAATACAACAAGAGCTATAATAACTATACATTAAAATATATACATTAGGTAGAAAATAATTGAAGTGTTGTTAGGACTCTTTATCCTTGATACACCCCCACAAGTTGAAGGTTAGTACTCAAGTAACTGAAACTTGTGTTTGAATCAGTTGAAAAGTTTTGTGTTGACAGCCTTGGTCATAATATTAGCGACTTATTTAGCTAAAGAAACAACAAAGACAATGAGTTCTTTTTGTTGGACTTTATTTGCGGATGAAATGGAAATCCACTTCCACATGCTGAGTACAAGCTTGAAAGATCGGCTTGGAGGATAAAAAATTGCTCCAATGTTATCACACTATACATGAGGAAGAGAGGTTAACTACACACCAAGTTCATGAAGAAAATAAGTTAAGCATTTTATCTCAATACTCACATCAATAATTACTTTAAACTTTAATTCTATCAATGATCTTGTTACGATATGTTATTTGTGAGAGTTCTAAGCTATCAAGTTTTGACTGAAGAAGATAAGATACCCACCGATAGAGTAGTAGTCATCTAGGCACCCAGTCCAATCGGCATTGCTGAAAGCTATAATGGTAAGCTGTGGACAATGTTTAAGAAATAATTCTTGATGACGTGTGCCCTGAATATATCAAAAGATTCTCTTAAGTGCCTTGTAGTGGACTAAAGTAGGGTGGTGCATGTATTGATGCATTTTGTTAACTAAATAAGATAAATCCAGTCTTGTTATAGTCAAATATTAGAGGCTACCATAGAAGTTTTAAAATGTGCTTACATCAATTGGAGAGACTAAAGGACTATTTGATTTTGAATATGTGGATCCAAGTGCCATAAGTGTTGAATAAGGTTTACAAGATGACATTCCAACCATTTTCAGTATACCAGAAATGTATGACTGTTGAGAAAGCAAAATTCCATTGCTATTGCAAAACACTTGAATGCTAAAAAAGTAGCTTAAATTTCCTAAGTCCCTTAATGTGAAAGCAGAAGATAACCTTATAATCAATTGCTTGACGCGTTAAAGATAGTTGCCCATGATGATTATGTCATCAACATAAATAAACAAGAGATAATGAAATTCATCATAGTTGTAAATGAATATAGAAGGATGAAAAGAGTCCTAGAGGGGGGGGGGGGGAGGGGTGAATAGGACTATCAAATAAAAATGAGAAATTAAAAGAATTCTTTGCAAGAATTGAATGGAAGTTGAGAAGAAAGAATGAAGAACATAAAAATCTAAGGAGTTCGAATTCAACAAAAATCCTACGTCTCCACCTAACTTATCCCCAAGTTAGGATTTTCAATCACCCACAATATTATTCATAAGATTGAGATTACACAAGAGTTTTATAGCTCACTCTTACAACCTTACAACTTCAATTTTCAAGGCTCACTTAAAAATCTAAAACCCAAGTGTTTCAATGGACAACACTTAAACCAATTCCTTTAGAAATAAATCTCACTTCCCTTCTAATCTAACCCAAGATTTAAGATGAAGAGAAATTCTATTTCTAACACGCAACCAACTCTCACAAGAGTTATATAAATAAAGAATTGTTTAAGAGAATTTGAGAGCTTAATGAATGCTTAAGAAAGAATGAATGATAAACAAGTTTCTTTACTTCCATTTAGCTCTAGAGGTGTTTATATAGACAAACATTTAAAAATATAGTTGTTGGAGGTACAAATAATGTGTCCAATGTCTATATTTTGAATCATTGAAAGTGATGTTGTCAGACAACTATTCATGGATTAAAAACGTGATTTGCTACTCAAGATGTTTGAATTTACCCACAATTTCTCCATAAAAGCTATAGATATTTAAATTAGCTTTCCATATCATTTTGAATCACCTAAATTGGACTTTTTTAACTCAAGATATGTCTAAAATACTAAGAGCTATGCAATTTGAGATGTAGACTACTGTCAAATAGCTATACCCAAGCTTAAGCCTTGATTTACTATTGAATAAGTTTGAATTTTCCCATACTTTCTTTATGAAAGTTTTATATATTTGATTTATCTTTCCATTTAATTTTGAATCACCTAAATTGGACTTTTGTAACTCAAGATATTTCTAAAATACTAAGAACTGTGCAATGTGAAATGTAGACTACTGTTAGACAGCTATACACAAGTTGAAGCCGTGATTTTATATTAAACAATTTTTAATTTGCCCATAATTTCTTAATGAAATTCGTGTATATTTGACTTATATATCATTTTGAATCACCTAAATTGGACTTCTTTAGCTCAAGATATGTCTAAAATACTAAGAGCTGTTCAATCTGAAATGACAACTGCATGGATTTTGACTTAATATTGGCATACCCAAATGAACTTGGATTTTGACAAGCAAGCCCAATTCAGAAAGCTCAAGATGTCTAATTCAAATGAAAAAGATAACTTTCTTATTATGAAACTCTAAGGATGTCAAAAGCCTTTTTGAATCTCAGAGGTTGAATAAGCCCAAGATAAACATACTTCATTTTAACTTCCAATGGAGTCCTAACTTATGCACACTTAAACAAAAAAATTAAATGCTCAAAATTAAGTTTGTTAAGATCAAAATTAAGATTGATTATTGCTAAGGTCAAAAATCTCCCCCTTTTTTATTTTGACAAACTTATTTTGAGTTTGATAAAAAATAATACAAAGTAAAGTGTGTGATAATATTTGTGATAATAATGATGCCAAAAGAAATAAAATATATTTCTTTATTTCTCCCCCTATGAATATGGATATGATAAGAAATAAAAAATTTATAGATTATTCCCCTTGACAGAAAAATAAAAACAACATAAAATATAGCAAGAGGGATAAAAACATGACATTATTATGACAAATGTATTAAAAAAATATAATATGATAACATGATCATTTAAATAAATGTTAGGTAATGTGAGGAAATAATTTCAAACATATATGCATATAGTGCTACTAAAATGCATCACTTCCTATAGGAACAAAGCAAAGATACACCAAATCTTTGTAAAAATATTCATGCCTTATCAAAGATCAAAACAATTCCTAAGAAGATATTCATACCTTATCAAAGATAAAAACAATTCCTAACAAGATATTATACATGAATTATGCATGAATAAACACAATAATAAAATATTATACACATGTATAGTAATGCATGCCTTATCAAAGATAAAAATAATTCCTAAGAAGAATATTATACACATGTATAGTAATGCATGCCTTATCAAAGATAAAAATAATTCCTAAGAAGAATATTATACATGAATTATGCATGTATAAACACAACAATAAAATATTATACACATGTATAGTAACAAATAATAACCTCAAATATATTTCTCCCCCTTTGTCAAAAGCAAAAAGAAAAGAGAGAGATATAAAGGGAAAATGAAAAAAAAAAGATACTCAAAATCTTTATAAAATCTATGTCATACATAAAGTAAACAAAATAAGGCCTTTTTGTAACATATGATGTACGATAAAATTAGCCATAATGTTAATATCCATGCAAAAATTTTTAAAAAATTTCTCCCCCTATATCAAACAAACATATAATATGTCATTAACATAAAAACATTTTTAAAGGAGTTTTGAAATTAAAAACAAACTAAGTACACATGTTGAAAAAAATTAATTAGGTACACATGCAAACTCAAATTATTTTTCCTCCTTTGACAAAATGCAAAAGGAAAAAAAATAAACCAAATATAAGTTGACGACCAAAAAAAAAATTTAAGATAAAAATCAAAATATTTATCAATCAAAGTAATCAATAAGCACAACATGATTTCACATGAAAATATTTCAACCATCAATTAAACATAAAATGAAGATAAACTAGAATCATCAATCATGCCCACTTCATACTTAATGAAATTTAATCTCTCTTCATTGAGAGGTTTGGTGAAGATATCTGCAAGTTGATTATTTGTATAAACAAATTCAAGTGAGATATCACCAATTTGAACATGATCACGTAAGAAATGATGTTTAATGTCTATATGCTTAGTTCTAGAATGTTGAATGGGATTTTTTCTAAGGTTGATAGCACATGTATTATCACATTTGATTGGAATGTGATCAAAATTTGCACCATAGTCTAACAACTATTATTTTTACCATAAAACTTGTGAACAACAAAGACTTGCTGCAATATATTCAGCTTCAGCAGTGGACAAGGCAATAAAAACTTATTTCTTACAAAACTAAGAAACTAAACAATGTCCTAAAACTTGATAAGTTCTGGAAGTGTTTTTTCTATCTATTAAACTACCAGCAAAGTCTGCATCAAAATAACTAATCATGTTAAAGGATGAACTCCTAAGATACCAAAGTCTTAAATGCATTGTACCACAAAAATATTTGAAAATTCTTTTGATAGCATTAAAATGAGACTCTCTAGGACTTGATTGAAATCTAGCACACAAGTAAGTAGCAAACATAATATCGAGTCTACTAGCAGTTAAATAAAGAAAAGATCCAATCATACCTCTAAATTGCTTTTCATCAACCAGTTCCCATTCTCATCTTTGTTAAGTTTGGTTGTGGTGCTCATTGGAGTTTTACTTATCTTAGCTCCATCCATGCCAAATTTCTTGAGAACGTCTCTTGCATACTTGGTTTGATTGATGAAAATCCCATTTTTGCATTGCTTAATTTGTAGTCCAAGAAAGAATTTGAGTTCACCCATCATACTCATCTCAAATTCTCCTTGCATTAAATTAGAAAAGTCCTCACACAAGCAATGGTTAGTAGCATTGAATATAATGTCATCAACATATATTTGAACAATTAATAAATCATGCTTGAATTTCTTTATGAAAAGAGTTGTATCAACTTTTCCTATAGAGAAACCTTTCTTTAGTAAAAAGTTGCTCAATCTTTCTTACTAGCTCTAGGAGTTTTTTTTAATCCATATAATGCTTTAAAAAGTTTGAATACATGATTTGGAAAATCAAGGCTTTCAAAACGTGGAGGTTATTCAACATACACCTCTTCTTCAATAAAACCATTTAAAAATGCACTTTTAACATTCATTTGATAAAGTTTGAAATCCATGGATGATGCAAATGCAAGTAGCATCCTAATAGCTTCTAACCTTACAACAGGGGCAAAGGTTTCATCATAATCAATGCCTTCCTCTTGATTACAACCATTAGCTACTAGTCTAAATTTATTCCTAATTATGACACCTTGTTCATTCATCTTATTTCTAAACACCCATTTGGTGCCTATAATAGGATGATGTTTAAGTCTAGGAACCAAGGTCCAAACCTTGTTTCTCTTAAATTGATTTAACTCTTCTTGCATAGCAAGGACCTAAAATTCATCACACAAAGCATAATTAATATTTTTGGGTTCAATTTGAGAAATGAAGGCTAAATTAACAATAGACTTTAATTGAGATATAGTAGTTACCCCTTTTGTAATGTCACCTATAATAATGTCTTGAGGGTGAGCTTTCTTGAATTACCAATCCTTTGGAAGTTCATCCTTCAAGGTAGATTGAGATGTCTCCTCATTTTTCTTCTTGCTTGGATCTCCAAGTTCCAAAGGCTTACTAGCATTTTTTTTCTTGTGTTTCCACAATATCATTGTCACCTACATGATCATCAACACTACAAACATCTTTTCTAGGATCAAGTGAGTTTAATTCATCAAATACCACATGCATTGACTCTTCAACTACTAGAGTTCTCTTATTAAAGACCCTATATACTTTATTAGAAATAGAATAGCCTAGGAAAATTCCTTCATCGGCTTTAGAATCAAATTTCCTAACATTGTCCTTGGTGTTCAATATAAAGTACTTGCATCCAAATACTCTTAGATATGAGATTTTAGATTTTCTAATATTCTATAGCTCATAAGATGTTTTATTTAAAATTGGTCTTTTGAAAACTCAGTTTGAAATATAACAGGATGTGTTAATGGCTTTCACCCAAAAGTATAGAGTCAAATTATACTCATGAAGCATTGTTCTAGCCATTTCCATAAGAGTTATATTTTTCCTTTCAACTACCCATTTTTTTAGGAGTTCTAGGAAATGAAAATGTATGGGAAATACCATTTTCATTACAATAGTTTTTGAAAAATTCATTTTCAAATTCGATTAATTGATCACTTCTAATAGAACAAATATAAAATCCTTTTTCTTTTTTAACTCTTTTTACAAACTTTTCAAAAGCTTTAAATGAATCATTCTTATGAGCAAGGAAACATACTCATGTAAATCTAGAGTAATCATTAACCAATACATATGCATAGTGCATTCCACCGAGACTAGTAACTCTAGTTAGTCAAAATAAATCCATATGTATAAGTTCAAGTGGCCTAGAGGTGGACACTACATTTTTTAGCATAAATGAGGACTTAGATTGTTTTCCCTTTTGGAAAGCATCATAAGGTTTATACTTAGTGAATTCAAGCTTAGGTAAATCAATCAGAAGTTCATGTTTACAAAGATCATTTAAAAGCTCAAAATTTGCATATCCTAACCTTATATGCCATGTCCATATGTCATGGGAGATAGACATTAAGCATTTTATGTATTTGTTATCAATTTTATTCAAATCAATGATATAAACATTGTCTACTCTTTCACCACTAAAAATAACTTTATTTTCATCAAGACTACTAACAAAGCAATTTTTAGGATAGAAAGTTACTTTATTTCCCATGTCACATAATTGACTTATATGAAGTAAATTATGTTTAAGACAATTAAAAATAATACATGATGTATAGGTAAGGATTGAGGATTAACTATTTCTCTAATGCCAATAATTTTTCTTTTGCATTATCTTTGAAAGTAACGTGTCCTCCATCCTTATCATTAAGTTTGTTGAATTGCTCTTTGTCTCCTGTCATGTGCCTTGAACATCCACTATCGAGATACGACTTGCTTTTTGTTCTTGTGGATTTCAAGCACATCTACACAATACAATTTAAGTGTTCTTTTGGACCTAAACCTTTTTTAATCTAGGTTGGTTAGTTTTAAGATAATCCATAGGAAGTAAATTCATATGCAGTCTTCTATAGAAGCACACATTATTAGTATGTCCTTTCATCATGCAATAAGAACATACAATATTTTCAAATTTATTCCTCCTAGGATGAAATGCTTTCCTAGTGTGTGCAATATGCCTTTGGTGTTGTGTGTATCTCCTATTGTTTTATGTCATTAAGTGAGACATGCATTAGCAATGGTGATGTGTATTTTAATAATTTTGTGCAACATGTTTATATGCATTATATTGTGTAGCATGCCTATTGTAATTGTGTCTAATGTACATATAAGCATACTTGGGTTTAGGTGCTTTAGTTTGAGCTTTACCTCTTTGTCTTAATGAAGGATGAATCTTATGAGACTTTCCCTTGCTATTTAACACATGAGATCTTTTAGCTTTGAAAGCTTGAGTCTCGTTTGATTTGGAGGTTGAAAGAGTGGAATCATGTGAAGCTTTTACAAAACTAGTATAAGAAGAAGATGATGAAGACATTCCATTCTTATATCCAATTCCATGGGTATCTCTATGAAATTTTTGAGAGTCAAGAAGACTATCTAAAGTTTCTTTTCCTCCCTTAAATTTAGCAATGGAATTCTTTAATTCTAAGACCTCTTTAGAAAGCTTATAATTTTCATCATTTGCTTTCTTAAGTTGATCTTCTAAAGAATTAGAAGATTTTGCATCATAAACAAGTTTTTCATTTGATTCAATAAGTTTAGCAAAATTAATTTGTAAAAATTCTAATTCTCTCTTTAAGCTACCTAACTCATGCTTATAATGTTTCTTCTTAGATAATAAACTTTTACATTTAACAAGTAATTTGCTCATAATAAAGCTCTCATCATCATCATTATTATCACAATAATTATCACAATAATTATCACAATCATTAAAGGAAGAATAAGAAGTAGATGGTACCTCATTTTCATTTTCAAGGGCTGTGAAGCAAAGATTGGCCACCTCTTGTTATTCCTCTTCCTCTTTAGATTCGGAGGAATCATCCCAAGTATATTTGAATGCCTTCTTCTTATCTTTTGCTCATTTATTCTTGAATTTGAGTTTGGGACACTCACTTCTAATATATCCCGATTTCTTGCATTCATAGCATGTAACCTCCTTAGTTTTCTTCTTTTCATCTCTTTTGAACTTCTTATTGAAGTCCCTTGTTCTTGAGAAGTTTTTCTTTCTCAAAAACTTCTTGAAGTTCCTAGTGAGCATGACAATGTCACCATCTTCATCACTAGAATCTTTGATGCTTTCCTCTTCACTATCTTCTTGAAGAGCTTTTAGAGCAATGCTCCTTTTCTTTTCTTCTTTCTCTTTTTATTCTTTACCTCTTTTCTTGATATTGAGCTCATATGTTAAGAGCTTACTAATGAGCACATCAGTTGATAAAGTGGAGATGTCTTGAGCTTCCTCAATTAAAGTAACACGAGATTCTCAATCCTTCTTAGGTAGGATTCTTAGAATCTTGTTGTTTACCTCTTCCTTAGAGAAATATTTTCCAAGTTTCTTAAGGGTTATGAGGAGAGCATTGAGACGATTTGTTATCTCTGTGATTGATTCATGAGGCTTCATTTTGAAGAGTTCATATTCATACATATGAAGTTGAACCTTCTTGCTTCTTACTTGAATGTTGCCTTCGTAGTGGTTTTCTAAGGTCTCCCACATTTCTTTGGCTGACATACAATGTAGAAGCTTTCCTCCTTCTTCCCTTGTCATTGAAGAGACTAGAATAATAATAGCTTTTTTATTTTTATGATTTTCTTCCTTTTGATCAATACTCCATTGGCTTCTTGCAAGAGTAGTTACCATACCATCAATGATAGTTCTAGGTGGTTCCCAACCTCTTAGGACAATGTTCTAAAGTTTGATGGAATTGCAATTAAGATATAATTCCATTTTGAATTTCTAATGTAAATAGTCACTACCATCAAAGAATAGTCTAAGAGAAGAGATGTTTTGTGATTCATTCTCTATGATCTTGTATTCTAGTAATGTAGTACCTAGAATTCAAGCTCTGATACCAATTGAAAATGTTTATAGGTCATACCCAGCCTATATCACCTTTCAATGGTACTTATCAAACTACTCAGCCATCATCTCCACTGATGTGCCAACACCAATGAGTGGAGAGCCCTGCTTTGGTGACACAGTTCATAAGTGAGAGTTCTCATTGGTGCTCTGCCTTAATTAATGATAAGGGACAACTAACTCTGATACTAATTAAAAAGAGTCCTAGAGAGGGGGTGCATAGGACTATTAAATAAAAATGAGAAATTAAAAGAATTATTCGTAAGAATTAAATGGAAGTTGAGAAGGAAGAACGAAGAACACAATAATTTAAGGAGTTCGGATTCAATAACAATCCTACGTCTCCACCTAACTTATCCCCAAGTTAGGATTTTCAATCACCCATAATCTTATTCATAAGATTGAGATTACACAAGAGTTTTATGGCTCACAACCTTACAATTTGAGTTTTCAAGGCTCACTAAAAAAATCAAAACCCAAGTGTTTCAATGGACAGCACTTAAACCAATTCCTTTAGAAATAAATCTCACTTCCCTTATAATCTAATCCAAGATTTAAGATGAAGAGAAATTTTACTTCTAACACACAACCAACTCTCAAAAGAGTTATACAAACAAAGAATTGTTTAAGAGAATTTGAGAGCTCAATGAATGCGTGAGAAAGAATGAATGATAAAAATGTTTCTTAACTTTCATTCAGCTCTAGAGGTGTTTATATAGAAAAAAACTAAAAAAATATATTTGTTGGAGGTGCAAATAATGTGTCCAATGTCTATATTTTCAATCATTGAAAGTGATCCTGTCAAACAACTATTCATGGATTAAAACCATGGTTGGCTACTCAAGACATTTGAATTTGTCCACACTTTATTCATAAAAAGTTATAGATATTTGAATTAGATTTCCACATCATTTTGAATCACCTAAATTGAACTTCTGTAACTCAGGATATGTCCAAAATACTAAGAGTTGTGCAATCTAAGATGCAGACTACTATCAAATAGCTATACCCAAGTTAAAGCTATGATTTGATATTGAATAAGTTTTAATTTACCTATACTTTCTTCATGAAAGTTGTAGATATTTGACTTATCTTTTCATATCATTTTAAATCACCTAAATTGGACTTATGTAGCTCAAGATATGCCTAAAATACTAAGAGCTATTCAATATGAAATGGCAGCTGCATACGTGGATTTTGACTTAATATTTGTATACCCAAATGAACTCGGATTTTGATAAGAAAGCCTAATTTAGAAAACTCAAGATGTCTAATTTAAATGTGAAGAAGATAACTTTCTCATTATAAAACTCTAAGGATGTCAAAAGCCTATTTCAATCTTAAAGGTCGAATAAGCCTAAGATAAACATACTTCATTTTAACTTCCAATGGAGTCCTAACTTATACACACTTAAAAAAAAAAATTAAATGCTCAAAATTAAGTTTGTTAAGATCAAAATTAATATTGATTATTGCTATGGTCAATAAAGGATTACTAGTCGAACCTTTAAAATCTATTGATAGAAGAAAAGTGCTTAATTTTTTATACTAGGCATGAGGAGCCTGTTTGAGACCGTAAAGAGTCTTCCTTAATTTGCAGACATATGTCAGGTGTTTAGGATCGATATATCCTTATGATTGTACCATGAACACTAACTCCTCCAATTCTCCATTTAAAAAAGCATTACTTACATTGAATTAATGTAATGGCCAATGTCTTGACATTACCATTAATAATATTGTTTGAATGGTCATAGGTTTTACCACCAGACTAAATGTTTCTTTATAATCCAGCCTATATTCTTGAGTATAATCGCGAGCAACCAAGCATGCTTAGAATCTTTCAATGTTTCCATTTACTTATTGTTTAATTTTATAAATCCATCTGTTTCTAATAACATTACCATTGGGAGGACAAGGAACCAAATCCCATGTTTGGTTATGAAATAAAGGTTTCATTTCCTCATATATGGCATATTTCCATTCTGGTATTTTATTGATTTCAGAAAATGATGTTGGCTCTGTGATTTAGGTTGGTGTATAGAAATTGGTGTGAGTGTGGAGAGTAGTTGGTTTACATTGGAGTGTGGAAGGGCGTAGTTGCATTTTATGTGTGAGTTAAGGTTTATGAGGTAAATTTGACAGTTCATATTTGTTTGATGAAGTTCAGAGGTTTACAAAAAGTTACATTCCATCTAGATTATAAATGGTATGTTGAGAAGGAGTTTGGAATAAAGATGATGTTAGTAATAGGTTTAGTTGAAAGGTTGGATAGGAGTTGGAGTTACTAGAATGTGATAAGGGAGTGGAAGTTTAAGATGAAGAAAGAGACTGAGAGGGAACCATGCCTGATTTTGGTAAAGAATAATGATCCACAAACCATGTGAATTGAAGCCAAGGAGCTGATGGCATGGAGACTGACATGACATCCGAATTAAAGGAAAGACTTGAAATAGCATGAAATGGAAACAATTTTTTATCGAACTCAACATGTCTAGCAATGTACATTTTACTTCTTTTTTTTTTGTCAAAACATGTGTAACCAAGATGAATGGGTGAATAACTAAGAGAGACACGTTGAGTAGGCCGAAAAGAAAATTTATAAGTATTATAAGGTCATAAAATAGGGTAAATTGCACACCCAAATACTTAGAGAAAAGAATAATTTGGATTTTTTTTATACAAGTGAGTGCAAGGGATGCGATTGCCCAGTGAACCAGTCAAGATTCTATTAATAAAAAAAATGTTGTTTCAAAGGCAAACTCCCAAAATTTAAATGGGGCACCATAATGTCCTAAAAGAACCAATATAATGACAACAATGTTACGAATTTTCTCTCCACAATTCCACTTTGTTCATAAGTATGAGGGCATTTAACACGATGAATAATTCCATTTTTTAAAAAATATTTGTATAATGGATGATATTCACCGCCCTAGTCATAATGGAATGACTCTATTTTGCAGTTTAGTTGTTTTTCTACCATCAATCGAAATTCATGAAAAATAGCTAGAACCCCATTTTATTTTTGACTAGATAGTACCAAGTGAACAAAGAATAACTGTCTATGAAAAATAACAAAGTACTTATATTGAGAAAAAGATTGCATTAGGGCAGGCCCCTAGACATCCGAGTGGATTAATTCCAAAGGATGTAAACTATGATGATGAGTCAAAGATAAATGGACTCAATGTAATTTCCTAAGTGACAAGCAGAACATTCATTTATGGTTTATTTCAAACATTTATTTTCCTAATGCCTGAGCCTTGCATGCAAATTTGGATATTCTGATTAGTTGTGAGATCAAGAACTTCTTTAGGGGGAGGAGGCTCAATTCCAAATATGATCCCATAAAGATTGTAATAGTTCAGCAATGAAGTGAATTGTAGCTTCCAAGAAATGTAGTTATGGGATGTTTATTTGATTGAGAAAGTCTGTTGAACATGAGAAGGAGCAATGGTTGAAGGTGGGGAAGGAAGGGCACCAACAGTGTTGGTGACTGTCATTGCCAAGGAAGAAGAATAAGTAGAGGAGGTGTGTGGCGTCAATGATCTTGATATTGAGCACAAGCTATGATACCAACTCAGAATATGTTGTGAATTGAATGAATTCATATTAGTAGAGCTGTGTACATAAATACAACAAGAGCTATAACAACTATACATTAAGAGATATACATTAGTTAGCAAACAGTTGAACTGCTGCTAGGAGTCTTTATCCTTGATATGTATCAACTCAATGACAAAATATATATATATATATATATATGTAATTATGATTGATTGAGACCAATTAATCAACTTCTTTAGTACCAAGAGCCAAGAAGATTGTGGTCCAATGTAATATTGTTGAAATCTTTGGACTGTGCAAGGAAATGTAAAATAAATTTAGTATGTTTAATATGATAAATACATGCCCAGTACATGACATTGAGACTGATCTTGAAAATATACGACAATCAATGATAGCAATTATATGAAAACATGAGGTAAGAGTTTCAATCAATCAGCATGATATAATAGAGATTGAAATTTTAACGCTAAATTAATAATTAAATATCCTATCCTTAATTAGTATTTTATTCTAGTTGAATACTATTTTATATTAGTATATAGTTTGATTTCGCCGAGAATAATTGGTGTAGGATCAATGTAGTCATCAACTTTTAAGGAAAATAAGCATCTTGATGGAAGAACAATAAAAATAATAATATAATTAAAAAATATTAAAATAAAATTTTAATTAGATTATAAAATTTTTTTATTAATATTCTTCAATCCTGCATGTAAATGGAGCTTTTTAATTTGATTTGCAATTCAATAATCCTTATACTCCACTTAATGACACCTTAGTCATAAAGTGATTCTCTGATCTTTAAATGAGTCCGATTGAAAAAATATCAATAGAAATTTCACAATGAGGAGATATACAAATTCTATATTAGTAATGTCTGAAATGAAAATTTTATGGATAAATCAAACACTAAAAAAAAAAAAAAAAGGAATAGAGGCTGTTAATTAGGGTTTTTTTTTTTCGATTTATTGCTGATTTAGACTATTTTTTAAATTTTGATATAAATGTTTTAATTTGATAATTTATTGTTAAATATAGTATACTATTGGTCAAAATTGATCTTGAGGGTGCTGACATGATATTTTATGTAACAAGGTTGTGTTCTATTGCCATATCAACTTCTTTTTTGCAATAAACGACCAAACTTCTCCCATATGTAACAAAATTGTTCCATATTTTTACTTTTTTTAGCTATAATATCTTAATTTTTCTAAATGCAATACATTTCACTATTAAATATATAAACTTTAGCAGTTAATTATATTCTTTAAATTTTTTATTATTTTAATATAATATTCTAAAATATATATCATTTACTTAATAATAAAATACATCAATATATATATATTCACATGATTAACAACAATATCATTAAAATTAAATAGATGCTCGTACACATTAATATTTATAAGAAGTTAAGAAGTAAAACAGATGCATGGGTGTGTTTTGATTTTAATAAATAAAATAATACTAATAAATTTCTTAACTAAAAATATTATTAAATTAAATACATATTAATACATTGTTAAAAATGATTAATATAAGATACTATTCATACAAGTTTAAATACATGAATTTAAGACATGTATAAATACTTTTCAACCTTATATATAAACATATATTCAATTTTAATAATATTCTTGGTTATTAATATGAATATATTTCATTTTTAAAATAATGTATGCATATTTATATTTTTAAAACTATATATATATATAAACACACACACTCAATTTTATATACTTAATAGTTAACTTCATATATATTTAGAAAAAAATATATCATAATTAAAATTAAAAATATAGAATACAATTTGCAATAATCGAAAATGTTTAGTATTTTCGTATAAATAAAAAGTTGATGCAGTAATAGGATTCACATCTATAGTGCTATTTAAAATGCTACATCAGTACTTCTATACTCAATTATTACCAAAGTCAATAATAGGTTATATTTGTGAATAAATTTGTCCAAATTATAAAAATAGCTAAATTTGGAACAAGATAAAAGATTTGGTCTTTGCATTTTTTATAAAAAAGAAAGTTAAATAATTGGGTATCTTGATAAAAAAAAAAAAAAGGTATAATGGTAAATAATAATATGTTTTTCTATGATGGTATAATAAGAAATATTTTTTAAAAAAATAGATAAAAATTAATTTTATAAATTAGTAATACTCGAATTGAAAATTTATTATTCTAGATAAAAATTTCATTTTGATTCAATGATTATTAGTTGAATATATAGGAAAAAGGTTGATCACACTTACACAATGATAAAAATTGTGTTAGTTTTCGCTAAAAATGACAGATGTAAATCAAACTTATTCTTTTAGGTAGGATGAAATTAACTATAAAGTAATTGGGGCCACTAATTATTTATTTATTTATCTTATCGCATACGACCACAGTTTTTCCTAACGTATCCCAAACGCATGTTAAAATGATTGATCTCAGTTGTATACAAAATATTAGTAAGAACTCTTTCTTTCAGTAAAATATTTCTACTTAATAATTCAATTTTTTTTATTAAAATAAAGTTTCATTACTATATGGTTAGCTCTTTTTTTTTTTTCCATATAATAGTACAACTACAAATCTTAAATTAAGAATCCACTATTGCTCTATTATCGTACGGTTTAAAAATATTTATAATTTTATTGTATATGACACCTCCTATATATATTTCTATTTTACTAAAATCTTTATTTTTCTATAAAGAGATTACTTGCAAAAGAAGGATATCCAAAATATTCCGAATTAGGGAGACTCCCGGATAGAAAGAAACATTCTTCTAATAAGCACATGACTTTCATCAAAGAAGAATAGAATTCTTCTCAGGTTGGACCATCACTATCCTTATAAATAGGATTATATATCTCTCATTCTCATTTATTCTATTCTCTCATACTCATTACTCTCTTTATCTCTCCAAAACTCTCTCTATATTCTTTAACTTAGGCATCAAAGGGTTTGTGGGGATCCTCCTCACCTTTCATCTTTCCCTCCTTTAATCCCTTGTAGGGTTCTAACTCAGGAGTTCTAAAAACAAGTTATCAAGTGGTGCCGTATGTGGGGAACTTAAGCTAAAAGCCATTAAGCATCTACCAACCGAAATATTGGCATCATGACTTCCAATTCACCACCAATCTTAACTCCTGACACACACATCAATCTATCTGTTCCATTCCTCCAATTAACTTATTATCATATTTTCAAACAATAATTCCACCAGCTCCTTTTCAACATATTAGACCCTTATCTTAGGCCCTAACTAGAGCATATACTCAACCTGGTATTGCTCAAGGATGGTCAGCTCTTGGCACCGAATTTCTTTATTATGCTCCTCTTCAACATCATAACAAAGCTATACCTTCTATACCTTTTCCAAGCCTACTAAAAACTCCTGCCATGAACACACCTCACCTCAACACAGTAACCCAGACACTCAACCTATCCCTAATGAGCAGAGAAGTGATGATTCAAAATATTCGAACCTAGATGACCCTAATGCAACAATAACTGAATGCCTTAATTCAAAAAGGCAACTCACCCAGAAATTAATATAGCACTACTAGCACCATCTTCGAACATATCTGGTGGAAATAAAGAAAAACATAAAGCTCCGAAAAGAGAATCCAGCTTGACAATCCCGACTTTAGATGATTCAAAGATAGCTCAAAAAGTTAAAAAAAAAAGTCATACATAATGCTCGTACTGAGCAAAAGAAAGAATATGAATGCGTTATAGAAGGAAAGACACGCTTTGTAAGTAGAATAATCCGGATGAAGATTCCAACCAAATTCAAAATGCCTCAATTAGATCAATTTGACGAAACTAGAGATCCAATCAACCACAAATCCTCATTCAGGACTAGGATATTACTTTAGAATGTGAATGTCAGAATCATGTGTAGAGTCTTTCCTAGTACACTCATTAAGAATGCTCAAAAGTGGTTTCACTCGCTTCTTGAGAATTCTATCTCCTTCTTTAAAGTGTTAGCCTAGAAGTTTCGAACTTGGTTCATCACTAATGTCCCTCTGACTAAAAACATCAATGATATTTAGATGTGCAGATAGGAGATCACTAAATCACTGAGAAGCTATTTGGATCGATTTAACAAAGTAGCCATGTATATTGAAATTTTGGTCAATGAAGTAGCCATAGAGGCTTTGAAGAATGGGCCTCGACTGGGGAAGCTCAAAGATAAGATAATGACAAAAGAACCTAACACCTTCGTTGAGGTAATGACAATGGCAATGAAGATGATAAAGATAGTTGAAGATAGGAGGATACGTCAGGATTATAAGAAAGCACCTATTAAAAAAGATGAAAGGTCAAGGCCTAGAAGGTCAAGCTTCCAACAATCAAACTTTAAAAACTTGGTAGAAGGATTTAAAAAGGAGGTTGAGAAGCATACACCACTAAACACCTCCAGATCCAAGATCCTTATGTGGGTCAGACAAAATAGTTTGGGCATTACCCCAACCAAAAGACAGAGTCTAACTAGGAGAGCCATGTAGGATAGGAGATACTACTACCAATACCACTGGGATTATAGGCATAAAATCAAGGCATGCTGAGAATTAAAGAATGTCATAAAAAGATTAATACATAATGGTAAATTCAGTAACTTCACCAACACAACTAGAAGGAATAAAAATCTGGATGGTCAAGATAGGGATAAGCCAGAACTAAAGAAAACTCAGAATGAACTAGCCGGAGTTATCAATATGATTATCGAAGGCAAAGCAACTGAGAAAAGGCCAAGAGATCCTACAGAGAATAAGGGTCCACCATGAAAAGGAGCAGATTATCATGTCTGGTCTAGAAGACAGGAAACATTTTTAGTATCCTCATAATGATGCATTCATAGTAAGTGCTTTCATTAACAATTACCTAGTAAATAAATTGATGATTGATGATGGAAGCGCTATCAATGCACTCTCTTGGAATGCCTATAAAGCAATGGGAGGTTCTATCACTGATTTGAAAGTTGTTTAGAATCTCATTACCAGCTTTTGCAGAGGAACCACCCAACCAATGGGATTAATAAAGTTAAGTCTAGAATTAAGCAATCGAGATACTAGATAAGTGAAAGATGTCAAAGCACAGTTCAATGTGATAGATCTTCCTCTCATATACAATGGCATCATAGGCTAACCAATACTTTATAAGATCAATGCAATCATAAGTATTCGACATCTGACTATGAAGATTCCTATTAAAGGTTGGGTCTTAACAATTCATGGAGATTAACACATGGCCAGGCAATACTACTAGATGGTAGTCAAACCTCAGATGGAGGCATTCTCTCTGGAGTCTTAGGAAATGGAGAAATAAGGAGCCAACCTTGAGCCAGTTGACTAGGTTCAGACCTTACAAATTATTGAAGGAAAGGCAGTAAATATCGATGATGAGCTCAATAGCGAAGTTAAGCATGGAATAAGTGAGATCCTTATTAAAAACTTAAGCAACTTTGCTTCTCAAGCGTCTGAGATCCCTGGAGTAGACCCCCAAATTGCCTCGTATAGTCTGAACATCAAACTAGGAGTAAAGCCAGTCATTCAGAAAAAGAGGACCTTTACATATGAAAGATAAAAGGTAATCATTAAGGAAATAAAGAAACTGCTAGAAGCTGGATTCATTAAAGAGGTAACACACCCAGAATGGGTAGCCAATGTGGTGCTGGTAAAAAAGTCCAATGACAAGTATAGGATGTGTGTGGACTATACTGATCTCAATAGAGCATGCCCCAAAGACAGTTATCCGTTGTGATGATAGATCAACTAGTAGACTCCACTGTCAATCACTATTTATATAGCTTTGTAAATGATGCACAAGGGTACCATCAGATGCCAATGAAGAAAGAAGATAAGGAAAAGGCATCGTTTATCACCCACAAAGGTCTTTATTACTACAAAGCTATGCCCTTTGGGCTAAGAATGGTAACACAATATATCAAAGGCTAATGAATCATGTGTTCCAATATCAAATTAGAAAGAACATTAAGGTGTATGTGGATGATATCATCATTAAGATCCAATATGCAAAGTGACATTTTGATGACCTCGATCAAATCCTTTAAATATTGAATTTATACTAGATCAAACTGAATCCAGAGAAGTGTGTTTTTAGAGTAAAAGCAAGTAAAATTCTAGGATTCATGATATCCCATAGAGGAATTAAAGCTAATCCAGAGAAGATGGAGGCTATTCTTAAAATGAAAGATTATATATTAACCAACAAGCTGTAGAAGCTAAATGGCACAATAACAGCCTTAGGGCATTTCATCTATTGTTCAGCTAAGTGGTGTCTACCACTATTTCGAGCCTTAAAAAATTCCAAAAAGTTTGTATGGAATGAGGAATGTCAGGTAGCTTTTGAAGAAATAACAAAGTTCTTGTCCTCACCACCTTTACTCAGCATGTCGATCCCTAAAGAAACATTGTACTTATATCTCTCTATTGGTCATGAGTCAATTGTATCAATACTGGTGAAGGAAGAAGGAAGTCAGCAAAATTAGAAGTTCAAAAATTTGGTATCCCAAAATTAGATAAGTTAGTTGTGGTCGTTGTACACATGTCCCAAAAACTCTGACATTATTTTCAGGCCCACTCAATCATTATAAGATCCAGCTTCCCTCTAAGGAAAATCTTACAAAAAGACTTGAAGCATCTGGCAGACTAATTCAATGGTCAATATTGCTTGAATGATTCAACATCAGCTATCAACCTTGGCAGTAGATAAAAGCTCAGACCCTAACAGATTTTATATAAGAGATGACAACAGAAGATTTTTCTCCTTCTGAGTGTCCATAATGGAAGTTATATATTGATGGAGCCTCATCCATCCAAAGATCCGTTGCCAAAATCATTCTCAAAGGGCCATACAAAGTCACTATTATATATGCAATTTAGATAAAGTACAACACCACCAATAATGTAGCCTAGTATGAAGCACTCATCATGGGATTGAATTTAGCCACCAAGGTCAAAGCTGAGCATTTTAAGATATACTTTGACTTACAACTAGTGGTAAACTAAGTCAAAGGAAAATTCTAGATCAAAAACCCAAGCATCACCAAGTATGTCGAGAAAGTCAGATAGCTCCTAAAAAAGCTCAAGAAAGATATGGGATAATGGAAAATCATCTAAATCCTTAGAAGTGAAAACTTAGAAGCAAATTTGCTACCCAAATTAACAATATAATATAATCAGACATTCAAAGAACTTTAGCTTATTGAGGCATTAAAAAAATCAAGCACTAAGGAGGTAGAGAACATGGACATATAGGAAGTAGCAGAATGGATGAAAATGATCATTCAGTATCTCAAACATGGTATACTTCCACAAGATAGGTTGAAAGCTTAAAAGTTAAAGATAAAAGTTGCCCACTACTCCATCCACTATAGAGAACTCTACAGAAGGTCTCTTGCACCTGTGGTTTAAATGTGTCTCGCTAAAAAAAGGAAATTACATGCTTAGGAAAATCCATGAAGAAATTTATGGAGCACATGAATCTTATCATTCATCAATCAAAAAGGCATTTCTCCAAGGATACTATTGGTCTACCATATCCTGAGATACTTAGAAACTGGCTTAAGAATGCCGCAAATGTTAACAGTTTGCTCACTTTAGCCATAAGCCTTATAATCCTTAGCATCCAACTAGAAGTCCTTAGCCTTTTACAGTATGGGAGATGGACATCCTGGGCCCATTTCCTACCTCAACCTTCTAGAAGAAGTTCCTAATCATGGCTATAGACCACTTCATAAAGAGAATAGAAGTTAAAGCTATACCCATCACTAAGGCCCGGATCCAGCACTTTTTATGTAAAAAAATCATCTATAGATTCAAAATACCACATAACCTAATAACAGACAATATGAAGCAATTCGACAATGAAAAATTCAAGAAGTTCTATTCAGATCTTAGGATAAAGCTCTGATTTACTTCAATAGCCCATTCATAAATAAATGGCTAGATGGAAGTCACCAACCAAATCATCATGTAAGGGCTAAAGAAAAGACTAGACAAAAAGAAAGAGAACTAGGTCGATGAACTCATCAATGTTGTTCGAGCTTATAGAACTACACCTAGAACTTCCATAAAATTAACACCCTTTAGACTAACTTATAGGATGGATGTAGTAATCCCAATGGAGATTGGATCAGTAAGTTACCGGGTCACCGAGAATCTAGATTAAGAAGTCAATAACATTAATGCTCATATATGTCTAGACTTGCTTAAAGAGAGGAGCAAGTAGGCATCCATTATAGCAGAAGCCCAGAAGTAGAGGGTCATGGAATATCACAATTGACATATACGGCCAAGACACTTTAAAGTTGGAGACTGGGTACTTAAAAGGTCTGACATTGGCAAAAGTAACTTCAGCACAGGCAAACTCGGACCTAATTGGGAAGGTCCTTATCAAGTCATCGAGAAGATTCAAGATCAAGGATAAATAGGGAAAAGAGCTACAAAAATATTGGAACTCGGATAGTCTCTGAAAAAATTATCAATAAATGTACTTAGAGTTTTGAGAAATAAATATTTAATTTATTATTAAAAAAATGTTGTATTACATAGTATTCTAAAGATAAAGAGAAAATTATCGGCTAAGTAATTTATAATTGAGTATTGGGAAGCTCAGAATAAGGAAGATTCATATTAGGAGACTCAAACACAGAGGTTGGATCAAATCCGGTGAAGATAACACTAGCAGACATCTCCCCAACAGGCCTTGAATCCTTTAGTTACTTGGAAGATGATTTATCGGCAGCAAACTTGGTTGGATTCTTTAAATTCTTTGACCTCTTGGAAGAAGTCTTGCTCCAAGCATCTTCTTCGACAATAACCCTGGTTAGATCGATAGGTGCTATTTTATCCAAGTTTGAAAAGTCAAGATTTGGGTGTTGGGTGAGCAAGACTCTCCTACATTTGGACTTATAAGCTTTGAGAAACCCCCCGACCATGTTCTAGTAGCTTCTCTTGTCATCCTCGTGGGATTTCTTTGCCTCAGCAAGTTTCTTCTCCAAAGTCATGATCGGGTGTCCTGCCTCTCAATTTTTTATATAAGTTGAGCTTGATTATACTCTAACTCTTCCACCCTCTTCTGGCTTGCCTCAGTCTCAAAACTCGCCTCAACATGCTTGGTTTGACAAAGTTCTAATGTCGCCTTCTCCTTTTTCACTTTTTTCTCAAAATTAATGACTATAGTGCTAACCTCTATATCCTTCAGACTATATTAGTGCTTAAAGTAATAGTAATTGTCCTTAGCCAATAACAAAGCCTAAGTCATCTAAAAGAAAAGACAAACATTATCAACTTGGGTACATATGAACATAAATTAAATAAAGTGGAAGATAATTACCTCTAATGAGTGTCCGATCATGGACTTATCTACATCCATCTAGCATTAGATTTCTTTAGAAAGCTATAGAGACTCAACATATTAGTCCCTCACTTGAGCATTTAGGATACTCAAAGGCTTCTTCTTTTTTTAAGATCCAAAACCTCATGTTCAGACATTCAAATAACTTTTGGCACTTGACGAAGACTTCTTTGCATAGCTCCTTAGCATCGAAGTCCTCATTCAAAGCTTATTTCCTCCAAACCTTAGACTTATCCACTTGAGAAGATTCAACCATGGCTTTTCCTTTTTGGTTGGGTGTAGCTTCAGTTGAGACATCCAAGGCAAGTAGCTCAGAGGTAGGAGAAGAAATCTGCACATTCTTCTGAGTCTCCATCTCATCATTTACAAGTTGAATTATGTCTGCAAATGCAAAAAAAATCAGTCATCTACAAATAAAAAAGAAAATAATATAAGTTAGAGTAATACCTTATGAATCTTAGAACTTACCATTGAGATGTATTTGATTAAGGCAAACTCTCCAGAGATATCTTTGGGATAAATTTTATCTAGATGT
This sequence comes from Mallotus nudiflorus, assembly GCA_947683625.1. Classification (NCBI taxonomy): domain Eukaryota; kingdom Viridiplantae; phylum Streptophyta; class Magnoliopsida; order Malpighiales; family Euphorbiaceae; genus Mallotus; species Mallotus nudiflorus. Next base: position 3,110,990 of record CANTUR010000126.1, on the reverse strand, counting down.
TGCGTTAGCTATACTGTGGAGATGAAGCCTTGTAACCATATCTGTATCCTTATTAGATAGCCTTGACAGCTGCTTCATCTTGTGGAAGTCATCATACCACATCCGCTGGATATAGGCAAAGTTCAAAGTGTGTTTAATAATAAAAAAACTTATGCCTCCACTTCTTATAGAGGTCTGGAAGTTTTATAAAGAGGCTATGGTTCAGAATAGCCACCAAGGAGAACATCATCTCTCCCTTTTTCTTATTCAAGCTATAGAGATATCACAGGACATCCAGGTTCAGCTCTCTACCCTTCCTATGCATCAACTCTATAAAATCGATCAGGATCTGGTAGCTATTGGGGTAGAGTTTCCCATGAGCTATGTTGTATTTATTCAAAAAGCTGCTAATGAAAGGATCTAAAGGGAACTTCAATCCCACTTCTAATTAATCGAAGTATATAACTAATCTATCAAAATTAAGTATAGGAGTATGGGCTTTAAAGTTTTTATCTATAGTATATATAGTGAAATATGTTGGAATGCTAAAACATCGCTAGTACCATTTTAGCATATCCTCATCTAACCTAGAGACAAATAAATCAGATTTAACTTACTCTCATAAAGCTATAGATCCTATTCAAGAAATAAGAAGAAGAAGAATAAGGAGGAAAGAAGAAGTTTCACCTAAAAAGAAGAATGCAGGCTCATTGAAGAAGGCTCTGGAAACATAAAGAACATATGAGAGGAAACTTAGCAATGAAAGAAGATAGCAAAAAAGCAAAAATGCAAACAAGCCAAAGGGTTTGATCTATTTAAAGAGCAACGGAAGATTTCGGAATGACCATTGCTGCCTTTATGAACAGTTTCATCTCTCTCACAGTATCAAAGGTAATTCCAAGCAAGAGAAAACCTACTAATTGAGCAGTTATTATTATGACAACTTAAATGTCTCATCTTTTGACACATGAACAGACATGACGATTAAATAATTCAAAATTCAAAAGAAATTTAAAAGACATGGCAATTGATAATCCCACTTCTCTCGCTGCCAACTATCTCCTTTATCAGCAGTCGGGTCATGCTTCTAATGTACTAAGATTCTAAGTACAGTGGCTGAAGTTGGCACCCTCATATTGCTTCGATAGTACTAAGGCTTGGCACTCAGGTCGTGCTTCTAATGCACTAAGATTCTAAGTCTAGTGACTGAAAATGGTACCCTCAAGTCACTTCGATAGTATTGAGGTTTGGCACTTGGGCCGCGCTTCTAATGCTCTGAGATTATACAACACTTGGGCCTTGCTTTTAATGCACCAAGATTATATGGCACTAGGGCCATGCTTTTAATGCACTAAGCACCAAAACTCTAGCGACAGTTGGTTTTGCCAGGTTGTTTTTATACTGGTGGGTTAATCCCTCAAGTCATTTCTATAACACTGAGCATTTTTATTGCATGTTATGTGTACTCAAGTCTAGTTGCCGCTTCCATAATGTTCTGATCTGATAATTCCAAGACTTGGTATCAAGCGTCGTCTTTTCCTTTATGACTGAGGTTGGCCACCCCATCTCACCCTTCCATATCAGATGCAATTACTCAAGCAGTTTCTCTCTCCAGGTAGAAGAATTATGTTTCCATCACCTTACAGGCCCAGATACATCGGACATAAATATCTAAACATATTTTCTTGGGCACTCTTGATACCCCATATATATATTTCTATTTAACTAAGATTTTTATTTTCCTATACAGGGGTTACTTGAAGAAGAAGAACACCCAAAACATTCCCAATTAGAGAGACTCCAGATAGAAAAAAAACCCTCCTCATAAGCATGTGACTTTCATCAAAGAGAAATTTTGTTTCTCTTAAATTTGAGCATTATTATCCCTATAAATAGGACTACATATCCCTCATTCTCATTCATTTTATTTTCTTATACTCATTACTCTCTTTATCTCTCCAAAACTCTTTCTCTCTACATTCTCTGACTTAAGCATCGGAGGATTTGTGATAATTCTTTTCACCTCTCACCTTACCCTCCTTTAATCTATTGCAAGGTTCTAACTCAAAAATTTCGAAAATAAGTTATCAATATATTTCAAGTTCTTTGAATGCATCATATAATTTTATTCTATGAATTAATTTATTAAATTATTGCAACACATGCTAATTCGATCTATCAAATTGTATCCATAAATTTATTATATAATACATATACTAGATCCAAATGTAATTATTTAATTTTATTTACACTACATAAAGAAAAAGAACACTAAAATACAAAATTTTTGGGAACAAGAAAAGCAAGAAAATGAGAAATTACTATATTATTCCAGAAAAAAATAGCTATTCTTTCTTAATTAAACTCCACAGTAGGCTTTGACCATGTTGCTATCACCTTTGTTTTGATTATTGCTTGATTGATAGAAATCAAGGAGCCCTTGATGTTCAAATGGCTTATATTGTAGTGGATGCTCCTCGTCTACAAGCTCCTCCGGTGTCCTTATTAAACCTGTCAGGAATGAAAAAAGCCCAAGCGCATATCTAACTTCTTCCCCTTCCACGATCACTCGATGGTAACAAGATTTTATTCTGTCATTACTCCATGCCTACAAAAAATATACACGTATACAGTACCTGGTTGAGCCAAAAAAAAAAAAAAAAACTCTTCAAGGATTAAATTTCTTCCTTGGTATAGATTGAAAAGGCCTAATAAATTAACATCTGTTGTATTAAATTCGATTACAAGAGGATTTTTTTTTTCTTTTCAGTAGTGTTATTCTCATAAGCCAGATCTGTAATATATATATATATATATATCTTGTTTTTATTGACTAAATGTAAGATACTTAAAACATGTATCACAAATTTTGTTTTCAGATGTAATATATCTCGAGCATGTATAAATCTTCCTTTCGAGAGGAATTCATCACTTGTGGGTTTTGTATATTTATCTCTCGATTCATGAAACCATTGCGAACAATTTTTGTATGAAATGGCGAATAAATAATTGTAATGACTCACCATGCATGCATCACCAGCTATGACTGCGAAAGAGCAATGCGAGGAAGGCTCATAAGCAACCCAATCTCCATCTTTTGTTCTTATCTCCAGACCCTTAACATGATTCTGATGAAGTATGGACACGAAGCTCTTGTCAGTATGACCTTTGAAACCAAGATTAGTCTCTGCATTTGATCTTCTATATTTCAACAAGCGTAGAAGGTAAGTTGTCGATTCGATGTGCTTTTCACTCTGCTTCTCTATACCATAGCTTTCAAAAAGCATTTTCACCAGCAGCTGCTGCAGTTCTGTTACCATCTTTGCATAGGAGTGAACAGTTTCACTACAACAAAAAAAAAGCCTGTCTAAATAAGAAGCATATATCACAGATACTGAAGGTCATAATATGTATATGTGTGTGTATATATATATATATATATATATATATATATATATATATATATATATATATATATATATATATATATAAGCATATTCTAAGTGGTAGTAAATAATTAAAGTAAGAAGATAAATTAGTACCAGAAATGATCATTTCCATCTGGCCACATGAGGTTAGTGAAATTCTGACACTCAACCTTATTGTTTGCATATTCAATTCCCATGCCTTCATGGATAGGGAAGGCGGAGATTTTCCCCATATAGCCATGAGCAGGCTTGGGATTCACATTTTTCATCTTGATCTCCTGAGGGAGCTGGAACAATTCTTGAAGGGCTGCAAGGACTCTGTTCTGAAATTTGACAGAAGGGTTAATATACATTACTTCAAAGCAGCTATACTCTTCAAGTGCTTGCCTTATATCGTTGCAAGCAGAAAGCCAGTAGCTTGAACCTGGCTTCAGGTTTTCGCAGGATAAATCGACAAGAGGAATTTTGTGCACACCCATATTGATCTCTGTGTCTGTGTAGGAGAGAGATGTAGTTTAACTTGATTTTCGTTCACAATTTATAGAAGGATATCGGAGAAAGAAATTCATTAACTCTTACCAACTTTTTTTAAAATTGGTTAAAGGTCGAGTAATCAAATAGTAAAAAAATTATTTGCAAAGTTGAATGGTTAATTTATTGAATCATTCTTTGATGCACATATATACTTATAAATAAAATTAAAAACTGTTAAATTAATTATTATTTAGTATAAAAAATGTATAAATTAAAAATTATTAGATTCATTAAAAAAATTATTAGATTAATTTTTATTTAATTGTAGTTAGTGATATAATGGCCTATAATATATCCAAAGTATATAATAATTTTTTTAATTTAAGTATACCCTTGGTAAGAGCTAAATTTTTATATGGTAATAACTTTTTTATATTGATATTATTACGTATTATTGTTGAAAGATGACATAGGATGAATGTTTTATATATGCACAACAAAAGGGATGATTTTAAATTTTATTATTGTTTTATTTTGTGAAATTAATTTTTATTTAATTTAAAAAATATTTATTTTTAGATCAATTATTGGACTATTCTCCATTAACAAAAAAATATTAATGGTAGGTAGGGTATTAGAGTTGTTTTTTTTTTTTAAATGCCCCTAGAGTTGGTTTTTAATTACTTGAATATGTAGGGAGCGGAGGTCTGAAATAAATTTCAATGCCAAATGACATATATGCTGAATCACTGCTAAAAAAAAAATCACTGCTAACGTAGAATTATTATTATTTTATATGTTTTCCTTGAAAAAAATAAGTTATATTTTATGTGTTTGGTCTTATTATTGGATTAATTTTATACATGTGGTCCATTTTTTTTTCCTTTGAACAATTATATATGATTCCCTTTCGGCCATATTTTCTTGTATATGCCATACCTTATTAATACCTTATAGGTACATTCCATTTTGGTTTTTTTGTATACAACCCAAGGATTATGCGTAATTTTATAACAAATAAAAAGGGCACGCAAATAATATATATTAAGAAAAATTGTAACCATCTCTTTTTTTTTTTTTCACTCAATCATTATCTAAAGATGGCAGTAATCTATTGCTATTTTTTTATATTTATTTTTTATATTTTATTTTCTTTTATTTTTTATATTTTCTTTTATTTTTTAGATGAAATTTTTAAATTTTTTTATTGACATTTTACTCTCCATTGTTAAAATTCTATTAATATAGTTTACAATTGAACTCATTAATCTAAAGATTGGAATCAATTTACGGTCAATGAAAAATATTGAATGGACGTACAGATTGTTCAGTTGCTTATTAAAAAAACTCCATCAACACGGTAATAACAAAAAAATTTAACAATTATAAAATTTTATTTTATTATTTTTTATTAAATTTTAATTTATATTACTTTTACATCAAAATATATCTTAATTTTTAATAAATAAATCATCCATCTTTTTGTGTGAATATTCTTTAAACATAAAAACATGCGGATTTATTGGATGCTTATTGATACCGTCTATATATATTCATGTCTGACTAAAATGTCTTTATTTCCTAAACAATGACACTCGGACTATGAAGGTAACAGAATCCGTCTAGGAAAATGACTCTACCCCAAAGAGGAATTCTAAGCAAAAAGGAAACATTTTCCTACTAGGATTAGGACTCTCATCTCACAAGGAATTCGACTCCTCTCAGATTAAAGTATTACTATAAATAGGACTTCATACCCCTCACAGAGGGACATCTCATTCTCTCATATTCTTATTATTCCAAGTGTTTGTGGGGACTCTCCCCACATCTTACCTTGCCTTCTGTTCGTGGATTGCAGGACACCAGACTCAAGAGTTCTAGAAACCAGTTATCAAGTGGCGCTGTCTGTGGGAAACTCTTGGGAAAAGCCATTCGTTTACCTGCTAAGCTAAAGACATTCTCACCATGACTTCCAGCCCACCACCGACCTTGATTCCCGAAACTGGCACCAACCCTTCCGCACCTATCCCTTCGACTGACCTCTCAAACCCTCTCCCAGCAATAGTGCTTCCAACCACTTTTTCGCATACCAGAGCTTCATCCGAACACACACATCAATTCCCTGACAATACCCCGAGATACCTAACCTTGGGAGTAGACCTCCTATATTACGCTCCTCTACAACACCATCATTCAATACCTTCCATACCTTTTCCGAGTTTAACAGACACACCAACAATAACTACACCAAATTTAAACACTATAAACCAAACACTCAATCTTGACCAAACTATCAAGGAAGTCATGATAAAAAATATCAAAGCGCAGATAGCTTTAATGCAACAATAGCTAAATGCTATAATGCAAAGTGGGCGTTCTGAACCGGCTCAAAACGATGATAACACAACACCTCGGCAGGCCCTGGGGACCAGCATGGGAAAGGGTAAAGCGCTGGAAGGGGAGTGTAGTTCAATAATTCCGACCCTAGATGATTCGAAGATAGCTCAGAAGGTTAAAGAGGCAATATACAAAGCCCGAAAAAAACTAAGAAAGGAAGAAGAATGCGTTATGGACAATAGAACTCCATTTGTCAGAAGAATAATTCAGACGAAGATCCCTACTAAGTTCAGAATCTTGCCGCTTGATCAGTATGATGGGACGGTAGATCCTATCAGCCACATATCGGCATTCCGAACAAAGATGTTACTCTAGAATGTAAATGATGGAATCATGTGTAGAGTTTTTCCAAGCACACTCACAAAGAACACTCAAAAGTGGTTTCATTGACTCCCGGAGAATTCCATCACTTCTTTCGAGGATTTGGCGGAACAATTTCATATCAGATTTGTTACCAATATTCCCCCAGCCAAAAACATCAGCGGTCTTCAGATGTGCCGGTAAGAAGTTGATGAGTCTCTACGAAGTTATCTTGACTGTTTCAATAAAATAGCCATGCAAATTGAGCATCTTGTAGATGAAGTTGCCATAAAAGCTTTGAAAAATGACACTAGACTCGGCAAGCTTAAAGATAAAATAATGACCAAAAAATCAAGTACCTTTACAGAGGCAATGGCGATGGCAGTCAGGATGACAAAAATGGACGAGGATAAAAGGATGTGATGGGAGGAAGAGAAGCCACTGATCAAGGGTGAATGACCTAAACACAAACGAGTAGGCTTCCTAAAAATAAATTTCAGAAATCTAGTAGAAAGATTTAATAGGGAAGCAAACAGATACACGCCCATGAGCACCTCTCAATCTAAAATCCTTATGTGGATCAGGCAGAATAGAGTTGGAATCACCCCAACTAAGAGAATAAGCCCAAGCTAGAGATCTATCCAAGATAGGGGACAATACTACTAGTATCATCGGGAATACGAACACGACACGGAGGGTTGCAGAGAGCTGAAGAATGCCATACAGAGACTGGTACAGAGGGGAAAACTCAATAATTTGATAGATGCATCAAGAAGAAGCAAAAACTCTGAAAACCAGGAGCATGATAGGCTAGAAGCAAAGAAAACCCGGAGGGAGCCGATTAGCACTATCAACATGATCATTGGGGGAGAAAACACTGAGAAGAGATTAAAATGGAGTAGAGGAGAAAAGCCAGCATCCAAGAGAAGCGATATTGTGTTCAATTCGAAAGATGATTTGCATGTTCGCCACCCCCATTGTGATGCCCTAATAATAACTGCGTGCATAGACAAGTATTTGGTAAAAAGGTTATTGGTGGACAATGGAAGTGCTATCAACGCATTATCCTGGAATGCGTACAAGGCAGTAGGAGGCTCCGTCACCAACCTGAAGGCCATCCAGAACCCCATCATGAGTTTTTATGGAGGAACCGTACAACTAATGGGAATTGTCGAACTAAGCCTAGAATTTGGAAATCAAGACGATGAAGAAACGAGAGTTATCCGAGCAGTATTCAACGTGGTGGATATACCACTAGCAAATAATGGGATTATAGGACGGCCGACACTCTATGAAGCAGATGCAGTCACTAGCATCCAACACTTAACTATGAAAGTTCCAATCAAGAATGGAACCCTTACCATTTGAGGAGATCAGCATATAGCTAGGTAGTGTTACCATATGGCTATAAAGCCTTAGGTGGAGGCTTTTCCTCTAGAAGCATGGGAAATTGAGAAGTAAGGCATCGATCAGCAACCAGTAGAAGACACGGAGACCTTATAAATCATGGATGGAAGGACCATGAAGATCGATAATGAACTCAGCCAGAGCATCAGAGAAGGAAAAAGGGAGGTCCTTACTAGACACTTGGAAGATTTTGCTTTACAAGCCTCTGAAATCATTGGCATTAATCCGCAAGTTGCTTGTCACTATCTAAACATCAAATCGGGAGCCAAACTAGTGGCCTAGAAAAAAAGAACCTTTGCCTATGAAAGATAAAGAAAAATTACTGAAAAAACAACGAAGCTGTTAGCAGTCGGGTTCATTAAAGAAGTTACTTACCCGGAGTGGGTAGCCAATATGGTACTTGTCAAAAAAGAAAATGGGATATACAGGATGTGTGTAGACTACACTGACCTCAATTAAGCATGTCCTAAAGATAGCTACCCATTGCCCACGATCAACCAGCTTGTTGACTCCACTGTTGGTCATGGATTATACAGTTTCATCGATGCGACACAAGGCTACCACCAAATCTCGATGAAGGAAGAGGATTAGGAGAAGATGTCCTTCATTACCCTTGAAGGTTTGTATTGCTATAAGGTGATTCCCTTTAGACTTAAGAACGCCAGAGCCACATATCAAAGAATGATGAACCAGGTCCTCTAAGACCAGATTGGCACGAGTGTAAAAGTATACGTAGACGACATCATCATCAAGAGCAAGCATTTAGAACAACACCCAGTGGATATAGACCAGGTTCTTCGGCTATTAAGCAAATCCAGGATCAAGCTGAATCTAAAAAAATGCATCTTTGGAGTCAGAGTAGGCAAATTCTTGAGGTTCATTAAGTTTTATTTTTATTTATTGCAAATTGTTCATTAAGTAATCTTTTTATTTATTACTAACTGAATAATTAATGGTAGGGATTAATTAATGCCATCATCAAATTCGCATAACACACTGAGCATAAAAACTATGCCAGGCATGTTTAATGCAACTGGAAAAAAGTGTATAAGGGCCAGACATTAAAGAACATGTTTTGGAGGGTAGCTAAAAGCACATACGAAGTTGAATATAATGTTGAACTTGATGCAATAAAGGTGGAGAACTAGGCCACTTGTACAAATTTCCTTGAAAGAGATCCTACAAAATTGTGTAAATTGTATATGAGTCTTTTAACAAAATCAAACATGATAGACAATAATGTGTATGAAACCTTTAATGGTTACATAGTCAAGGCTAGGGGGAGACCTATTATTGACATCAAGAAGATATAAGAGAGTCATTAATAGAGAGGATGCACCACAAGTTGACTAAATGAGTAAAGTTAATGACCTAATTTGCCCTAGAATTAGAAGGAAATTAAAGGAAGTGAGGTTTAAAAGTAGGTTATGTATAGTTAAGCCTGTTATTGGAAATAAGTTCCAAGTAGCAATTGGGCTTGACAAGTATATTGTTGATCTGAACACATATACTTGTAGTTGTAAGACATGGCAGTTAAGTGGGTTCCATATTTGCATGCATGTGCTAGCATTCATTTTTTGAATAGGGACCCATCAGAATATATGAATGCATATTACAATATGGAAAGATACATTTCCACTTATTCAATCAGAATAGAACCCACAAATGGGCCAAACCTACGGCCTAAAGCTAATGGGACTCCAATCAAACCCCCACACTTTACCAAAATGCCTAGGAGGCCAAAGATTCATAGGAAGAGAGATGTGGATGAAGGACCCTATAATGCAAACAAGATGCCATGAACTAGAATCCAAATCAAATGCCAAGTTTGCTTGTAAGTTGGCCACAATAAGCGTACTTGCAAAAATGTCAATAGCCAAATATATAAGAGGCCTGAAAAAGTTCCTATAAGTTACTTAGAATATAATTATATTTCCATTTATTTAAATTTTATTTTTTAGTGGATAGTTATAGTATGAGTTTAATTATTGTAAATGAAGAGAGGTAGGCCACCTAAAGTTGGAGGACAAGCACCTGCAGGACCAAGGCAACAAGGTGTAAGTCAGCAGAATAATAAAGGACCACAACAGTTTTAGAGAAAGGAATCATGCAATAATAGAAACAATCAAACAACTCTTGAAGCCACTCATGGATATAGTAGCTCATTTTAGCAAACCACTCCTCAAGCTAGCAAGGTGCAATAAAAAATGAAGAATGATGGGTAAGACGATCATATTTTTTGTGCACATTTCCTAAAGCTTGGCTAGAGTGTAACATAAGGAATGCATATAATGAGTTACTTGTTAGTTTAGGTTTAGAAAGGGTACGGTCTTAGAGTTTTTGAAGGATCTATAAACATCTACATAAGGGTGTGAAACACTTTTTTTTTTTTTGGATTTCATGGTTTTATTGTTGGTTAGTAAGTCTGTAGTTATATTTGCTAATAATAAGGAATAAATTTTCCCAGATGCCTTCAAATAAAAGAGTTAAAACTATTTCGGCTGGACAAATTAGATGCTAAGGACAAGGGAGAGGAAGAGGTGGCAAGGCATCATCAACAATCATTGGAACCAATAAATGACTAATTACTAAAGGAAGAGGAAGAGGACATGGAAGCAGCCTGTCGATTGAAGGCCCCAGCACATAAGAGAGTATTATTGAGAAGTAGATGAATATCATAATGTAGTTTATAGTTATGTCTACTCAAATTGTTATGGTTTGTTGAAGTTATATAAAATTGTTAACTAAGTTATATGCTTGTAAGTTTGTAAGTGGTTCTTTAGCATTAACTTTGTATCACTTTTAGACATACTTTTATTGACTTAGTGATGTGCTTGTAATTTTTGTAAGTGGTGCTTCAGCATCAACCTTTAATGACTTTTAAGCACACTTTTGTAAGGTTACGTAATATCTTATGGATGACTTTTAGGCACACCTGTTTTTTATGCTCCGAAATTTCAGGATCAAGCCATTCAAAGTAGCCACAATCATCATTCTCCAAAACCAAAATTTTTTTATAATTATTCAATAACTCAAAACCCTAAATATATAACAAAATTAAAAGAAATATATAACAACAACTCAAATCCCTAAATCAATTACTCACCCTTTTAATAGCACACCGGTAAAATCTTCGTCCCGAATTTTAGTCTGTCATTGATGTATAAATGGATGCTGTGAGAAAATGCCCACATTTTTTTATGGAATTATGCTAAAATATGGAATGCTTGAGTGAGAAGATCTTCCAGATGAAGGATTCCGTCCATTTGACCCTGAATGAGAGTTGTTAGTTGCCATCTTCAGTGTTAATAGTAGAAAAAAATTACAAGAAAAGGAATAATGGAAAGAGGAAGAATAAGATGAAGAAGATGATATAAGAGTGATTTAACTTGTGCAAAAGGAGGCTGTGAGTGAAATGGGGTGTTTTGATGTCCAAAACGCAAGGTTTTAATGTGGAAGACGATGTGTCCAGCTTGGATTAATTAAATAGAGATTACTTGACACATAGGCATTAGTTCATTGAAATTGTAATCGGTGTTTCGAATTGCTAAAGATTGTTAATTGATGTTTTATTTTACTAAAATTAAAATGTTGTGATTAAATTGTAAAAATTGCCAGTAATTAGTCTGCAAACTGTTCGGAAAAATAATCTCATACATCATGATTTAAAGCCTAGATTATTCTTATTCTTTTAATGTTCTAATTTGAGTTTGAAGTCATAATTAGGTATTTATTTTGTTGACAATAAAATGCTTCTTAGATATAGCATTTTTTATTTAATTTGATTAATGATGAACCACAAAATTAGATTTTAATGTAGAAAATGGTATTATGTAATTAGAATTTTGCAAGATTATAGGATTAATGATGGCAAAGATGTAATGTTACCGACAATTACAAAGCTGCAGTTGCACCATGCAATTAAAAGAAGAATCTGACATCCATGCTAGAAATATTTGTAACTCCATATGATCTAATTGAAAGACTTGATAGATGCTATTATCTTTATTTTATTTGCTAAAAGATAATTTATTTTTCTAAATATATATTAAAAATAAATATTAACAAATAAAATAAAAGATAAATAAAATATTAATAAATAAAAAATATATAAACATTTAATTAGCCTATTTCATAATTCTGTCTTATGAGCTGTAAGTTAGATTTGTGAAAGGAGCTAAGTTTCCATTATTTAGAAAATACATAATTAACATATAGCAATTAATTTTAGGAGTATTTAATTAATGTATTTGAATTATTATTTTATTTATTTTTTAAAATAATTAAATAAAAATATATTAAATTACAGCCTATGTAGTACGGAAATGGAAATAGGAAAATGGGGAAACGAGGAAATGGATATGGATATGGATACAGGGAAACTCCATTTTTTTAAATATAGGAAGTGAAAATATGGAGGAAAAGTGTAAATATTAAAAGTATATGGGTATATAAATAAATATTAAAAATATACAAATATATATAAATATAAATTTTATATATAAATCTTGAAAATTTTTATCTATTCTATAAAATAATAGTATAATTTTAGGAATTATTTTGTTTAATTAAGAAAAATATAAAATTATGTTTTAATTTGTCTCCTTTTTTATTTAGGAAAATACTATATGAACATATTTTTCAAGTTGGAAATGTTTTTCCTAACTTTTCATATTTATGAAAACAGTCCTAAAACGTTTCTAAGGAGTTTCTTGAAGTTTTCGATATGGAAACGTTTCTGAAATGCGGAAATGCCTATTTGGAAAAGTTTTCGTGCATCATAGATTACAGCCAATGCATCATTGGAATTCACATCTATTTAAAAATAAGTTGTTTACTATAAAAATATAATATATTTAATAAAAATATGATGGATTACTTCAAAGGTCACAACAAGGCTGGATCAGGTAAATTTGGGATATGAAACAAGATTTTGGAGAAGATAAGTAAAAAAAATCATTTCATCTCTAATATTTTACTTTAGGCATAAGTCCTATGTTGTTTTTTACTTTTGTGCATTTTCTCATTGGAAAAGAATATGATTTGAGTCGTTTTTATATTATTATTATTGTTATTGTTATTGTTATTATTTTTGACATATAAGACTTTTCATTTTTCTTGAAAAAATATCATTTTGGAAAAAAAATCTTTTATATATATATATATATATATATATATATATAAGAACAATAACAATAAGAACAAACAGGGAGTTGAATTACCATTTTATAAGAATGAAGTCTTTTTTTACTCAGAATTTTATCAATGAGGTGAACAACTTTAAGATAGAGGCGATCGCCCCATTAAAGAGGCATCGCCTCTTAGCTAAGAGGCGATTGACTCTTTGTAAGCACCTAGACACAAAGAAGCGAACGCCTCTTTATGATGAAGCGATCAAATGATTAAAAAGGCGATCACCCCATTGAAGAGGCAACACCACTTTGTGTTGGTAATATGATATAATGTTTCAATTTTTAGAATTTCATTCAATTAAATTAAATTTCTTTCGGTTAAAGCCTGAAACCTCTCTAAAATAGACTCGAAAGCCCAAACACTAAGCCTAAGCTCAAAATTAAACCTCTAAGCCCAAGTCCATTGTCTTATGGCCTAAAGGTCCAAACGTAGCCTGGGTGAAGAGGGATCACCTCAATGAAGAGGAGTCGCCTCTTCATCCTGGGCATCACTGAGGTGACGCCTCATCAAAGAGGCAACGCCTCTTCACAGCCACCCTCTACAGTATTAAATGTCATTAATGGCAGCAGTTGAGGCCTACCTGCCTCTAATTTAGGGCATTTTTAGATGTAAAAGAAAGAAAAAAGAAAAAAAAAGCATGGGGAATGATGAAAAGGATATGGAGAGGGTAAGAGTGAGTTGGTTAGGAATTGAAAAAGGTAAAAAGGGGAAGAGACTTAAAGGGAAGAGTATGGGCAAATGAGGGAGGTTGGGACTTTTGGTCTCCGAAAAAGAAGAGAGGACATTTGGAAAGAAAAAATAGAGAGAAAAAAAGAAAAAAAAAGTTAAAGAAGAAGAAGAGGGGATTTTAAAGCTAAAAAACTTGATTTTCTTAAAAAGGAAGATTACTCTCTTGCATTCAAAGCATTCAAACTAATAACCAAACTCTAAGGGCTTAGTTAGGAGCATCAAACTTGTCCAAACCAGTGAGAATTCCAATTTTTAAGCTTTAAGTTCTTCATTTCATTAAAAGCTTTTGATTTATTACTCTCTTGCTTATTTTCTTAGGTTTTATTTCTTGTTTAAGGTCATATGGAAGCATGAATATGTGAAACATTGAGTATTTGTTGTTGATCTTTATGTATTTATATCAATCTTTGCCTGTTTGTATTGATTTTGAAGTTTTTTAGAAGTTAAGAAATGTAGTATGTTTCTAGATCTGTTGAAGAGGTAACGTTTCTTCATAGAGGCATCACCCCTTTACACTGCAATGATCTAAGATTGCCTCTTGATCAGGAGACATCACCATTTTATTAGGATCCTGTATGATTCTACTTTGATCTTTAATGCTTATTTTGTATATTTTGCATGATTTTCATGTTTTTTTTTTTGTTATATACCATGATTTTATACACAATTACTATGGTGTTCAATATTATTATTATATAATATTATTATGTTATTTATGGACTATTTTATGATTTTATTTCTATTTTCTATGGATATTATTTGTTAATTATTTTATAGATAATATTGTTGTTTACAAGAAAGGACTAATTTATGTTTATTGTAGGGATTGTTTGATGATTTTTAATCAACAAATACTTAGCCTATTAATTAGTTCTTGAGAGGTTTTATTTGTCTAAATTTTTTGTTTATTTCTGGTTTATTTTTTGTTTATTTTAAATTTCTTTGAGCAAAGTATTGTAATCCCTAATCCTTTCCCCCATTCATTTGGAATGTATGGATGTAAATTATTATTATTTGTTTTATTTATATTGAATGTTAGGCTATAAGCATGAAAATAGGACTAATGTGCAAACTTAGACTAAAATATAAAATTGAAAATGATTGCAATTCATATTAAAATAAGGAAATAATTTAATAATCAAAGGTAATAAAATACAAAACACACATGGAGGCTAACCACAAGGTTGGGTGGGCATTCTAAAAGCCCATAACCAGTTTTTGAACTTGATCTTTGACAACGGCTTATAGGAACCTCTGTGGGATATAGTTATTGTACATTATGTTCCGACTTTTATTTGGGTGGCAGCTTCATCTCCATTTTGGGCCATACGCCCATTTTATATTTCCTAGTGGGCCTTAAGCTCACACAGTGCCGTGGTCACCAAACACTTAGGTGCACACTTAACCCCACCACTCACAATCGTGACTCTACTGGGGAATAGAGAAATTGATTCCAAGTATTTCATAATTTATCATCTTTGACTATTTCCTTTGCATATTCTTGCTTTCACTACAAGTTTCCACATAATTTGCACACTAAGTCCTAAATAAACCAATAATAGTCTTTGCTTTGCTACTTGTGTTTCACTCAAACCTGATGGTGGAGTATTTTATTATTATCACTCATAGCACATACTTATCCATATTGTATGGACCCTTGAGTGGGGAGATATAATGGAGGTATATGGCTGTGGCGGCCGAAGCTTATTACCCTAAACTGAGCTCATGTAATGACTAAGCAATTTCCATTAGAATTTTTCCCAAATGCATGTATTTAATGCCATATGGTAAATCTTTGAATAAGGTCCAAGCCCATTACAGATAAACCTTGACAAGATGGACCTCTCATGCAGCCTATTATAAATGGATCTTGACAAGGTGGGCCTTTGATGTCATTCTTGGCCCTTAAAATGGACTTTGGAATTATGTAAAGAAATTACTACTTGTTTGTACCATCTTGAGAGTTATCTTGCATTCATCAATTTCATATCCCTTACTGATAATTAAAACCCTAAACAATAATCCTAAGACAAAGAACTCACTAGTGAACATGTGTATGGGATAAATAAGGGTAGAGATAATGTTTGAGAGCTTTATTTCTTATTTATTATTGTTATGTGTAAATAGACTATGTTTTTATTTCCTAATTAATTAAATTTTCATCTCATGCATACACATCATGCATATTTCTAATCTGTGGTAATTGTAGATATAGATTTATGACAGCCTTCCAATTAGAAGTGATATGACACTAGTCATCTGGTTAGGATTTCTAAAGAAACTAAGATAGCAAAATTTAATGCTAAGGCTTTTAGAGATAGGTTAAAAGCAGAGATAATTGATTAGAATTGAACAATTATGTGAGAGATGATGGCCGAAATAAGAGGACCAGTTAGATAGGAACCACTAGCACTTTAGCCACAACTATTTGATTTAAATGCTGAAGACTCTTGAAGACAAGAAAGAGAGGATGATCAGGAAACTTTAGTGTCAGAACCTATAGCCAGACAGAATGTGAATATAGACACTGTAAAAAATGTGGAAACGTTTGATTAGGTAAAAAATGTGACCAAGTCTATGGCTTAAATGCAGTTAACGATGAAAGAGAAGGGGATATATGCTCTAATGAGCTACTCTAATATGAGTTTGGATAAAGATGATGACCCTCTACCCTGGAATTTTAAATTCCCTAACATGAAGAAATTTATTGGCATTGAGAATCCCTATCTATATCTGAAGCTGTATATGACTCACATGAAGATGACCGGTTTGACTAAAATGACCGGTTTGACTAAGGCATAGATTGTGAAGTATTTGTCTTTGGAAGGAACACCCATTATGTGGTATTATGCTTTAGAATCCCATATCCATGTTGACTGGGAGAGATTATACATTGCATTTATAAGCAGTATAGTCTCAACATTCAAAATGGAAGCATCTTTAAAAGACCTGTAGAATGTAAAGCAAAAATTCAACGATTCTTTTGTTGATTACTTGATCAGGTGGAGAGTAAAATTGGCACTGATGAAGCACCAATCCATAAAATCTTATTAGCTAGTAATAGTAATAAAAGGATGTATGCTCCCACTCTCTAAAAAATTAAAAGATTTGGGAATTTAATACTTTGAGCAACTTTATAGATTTAGGGTGTAGAAAGAATCTGACTTGGCACAAGAAAAAAAATTCTTTAATGGAAGACCTACAAGCAGAGAAGGGATTAGATCCAACAGTGGAATTGGCCTGAGCAGTAATATACATACAATGCTGTCAGAAAACCTCGAAGGTTTTCTAACTTGGGAAGACCTCTCTCTAAAGTCCTAGAAAAGCTAACAAAAAATAACCTCTTGTGATCCCTACCTTAAAGACTACCTTTTCCAGATGCTGACCCAAAATTATATTGTAAATATCACCAAAACATCAGACATGATACTAATGGTTGCACTCGCCTGAAACATGAGGTTCAAGATTTAATTAATTAATGTAAGATAACTAACCACGAAACTACAAAACCAAACACCCAAAAGAACCCTTTGCCTAACTATCGCAATGTGCCACCACCAAATCCATGCATCTTGATGATCAATACCAGCTTAATAGAGGAATAAGTCCTTAATTCCTTTATGGATGCCATACCCACACCACTAAAAACATAACCAAAAGACCTGAACCAGCAGTATATGGAGCTTCATGTGAATGTTCTACACATTTGGAGTTCTAATGATGAAGAAGGGGAAACAATTGATCTATGGAAAAATAATGAAGGGAAGAAAGCACAATCAGTTAAAAAGCTTAAGAAGAGATAAGAAGTAAAAAATGTTTAACTAAAAGAAGAAAGAGTACGCTTAAAGGAAGAAAGAGTAGAATGAGGAAGCTGTTAAGACCATAAGAGATGAGAAAACTCTCACCAGTGTTTGGGAGCTAGTTATGAACTCTTGAGCTCATCTAAAAGCACTGGTTATAGCCCTTGATCATAATAAGATCCCTTTAATGTACCCTCTATAATAAATAGTAGATTCACTACAGATGATGACTTACCCTTAAAAGGTAAAGACCACAACAAAGCCTTATTCATAAAGGCTGAGGTGAAAGGGAAATTAACTTACTGCATAATGGTGAACAATGAATATACCATCAATGTGTGTCCTTTAAAGATCTGACCAAAGTTGGGGCTGGCAATAGCTAATTTAAAGCCATTCAATGTGGTTATCAAGGCCTATGATGATACAAAAAGGTCATTTGAAGGAACCTTAAGAGCTTTAGTCAAGACTGGACCTATCAAAGTTTGGGTCAACTTATATGTAATAGATATTCCAGTCACCTTTGTTGTTCTTCTAGGAAGAATGTGGTTTCATCTATTAGGGGAGTGCTACCTACTATTCATCAAAATATCAAATTTTGCATAAAGGAATATTAGTCACTATAACGGCAAAAACTGAAGCTGATGTTACTATATTAAAATTGACTCCCAATGAAATTTTGGTAAGTCTAAGTTTCAAGGTTTGCATGATCTATAAAGATGAGTTGAATTCAAGAATTGTGAGTATAATGAAGAACATGCAATTTATGCCTATAATGGGATAGGGGAAGAATTAGTAAAGCCCGCCTAAGTTTATTGAACCTAAAGTGCCGATATTGAAGCATGGGGTGGGATATCCTAAGGCAGCTAGTTCTGAAAAAGACGATGAAATTGAAGAAAAGTCTGGGAAGAATAGAGTCAGAGCTAAGCTAAAGAAGAAGTCACTATAGGAAACATTTTTGGAGGAAGGTGCTAAATACCGTTATAGAGGAGCTCCTGAGCCTTTGATGATTGTTGAGAAATTGGTCCTCGAGTTTGAAATTTTCACTGAACATGTGATTCGGATCAATGAAGTTTCTATTAAGGAGCTAATAGTGGAGGAATTGGTATTGACTTTGGAATCAAAAAAGGAAATTCCTATATGATGGAACTAAATGACGCTGCTGACCAGGAAGAGGAGTTCAACTTTGAATCCTATATTCTTGATTCCATTATGGATGTATTCTATGATGACCTTGACATTTCTCTTTCTAACTTGTTTGAAACTGATTACATTTTCTTCTCTAAAGTTAATGTGATAAGGTTTGACTTTGCTTATTTGTGTGACATTTTTCCTAATGGTTATTTTGTTTATAATGATCATTTTATACATATATTTGATTTTAATTCAGTGTAAACTGAATCATTTAATCTAGGTGCAGTGATGATCTTAAAAATATGCTGATTACTTTTGACTTAACTCCTAATAAGAGAGAAAAAACTGAAAGAAATATTGAAAAGAAAATAGAAAGTATTTGCTTAGGGCTACAAGAATATGCCTGGGATTGATAGAGAGATTGCGAAACACTGGATCCCCACGTATCCTCATGTCACACTAATAAAATAGAAGAAGAGAAGATTAAGGCCATAATGGGCTCTTTTGATTGAAGAAGAAATGGAGAAACAGCTAAAAGGAAAGTTCTTGGAAGTAGTAGATGACACTCAATGGCTAGCCAATATAGTTCCAGTTCCTAAGAAGGATGGGAGAGTCAAGATGTGTATGGACTACAAGGATCTAATCAAGGCTTATCTAAAAGAAGATTTTCCCTTGTCGCACATTAACACTTTAGTCAATAGTGCAGCTTCAAGTGCTATATACTCCTTTATTCTAGCTTCTCAAGATATAACTAGATTATGATGGTAGTAATTGACAAGTTGATGACTTTTTTCACCAATGAATGGGTCATTTATTATTATACAGTTATGTCATTTGAGTTGAAAAATGCATGAGCTACTTAGCAGAGGATAGCTACCATATTACTGGATGACATGGTCCATAAGGAGATAGAGGTGTATGTGGATGACATGATGGTAAAGTCTCTGACTAGAGAAGGGAATTTTAAGGCTCTAGATAAGTTCCTAGTTAGAGCTGAAAAGTATAACCTCAGGTTTAATTCGTAGAAATGTGTTTTAGGGTAACCTTCGGAAAGCCATATTAACACTTTAGTCGATAGTGTAGCTTCAAGTGCTATGTACTCTTTATAGATCGCTTCTCAATATATAACTAGGATTATGATGGCAATGATTGATAAGTTAAAGACTTCTTTCACCACTAAATGGCTAAGTTATTATTATATAGTCATGTCGTTCAAGCTAAAAAATGCACAAGCTACTTATCAGAGGATGGCTACCACATTGCTACATAGCATGGTTCATAATGAGATAGAGGTGTATATGGATGACATGATGGTAAAGTCTCTGACTAAAGAATGGCATTTTGAGGCTCTAAACAAGTTCCTGGTAAGAGCTGAAAAGTATAATCTGAGGTTGAATTCGAAGAAATGTGTTTTTGGGGTAACCTCTGGAAAGCTACTAGGGCATATTGTTAGCTAAAGAGGCATAAAGATGGATCCAAATAAAGCAAGAGTGATCAGAGAAATACCTGCACTAAAAAATGAGATAGAGGTCAAAGGGTTCATTAGACAGTTGTAATACATTAGTAGGTTCATAGCCAAGCTGACCACCATCTATGAGCCAATCTCTAAGATCTTGAAAAAGAATCAACTGGTCATCTGGGATGACAAAATTCAGTAAGGTTTTAAAATTATTAAGAATTATTTGATGAATCCTCTAGTCTTGCAGCCGTCGAGGCCAGGTAAGCCTTTAATTCTTTACCTGGCAATATAGAAGGATGCGACTACTATAATTCTAGCTCAGAAAGATTATGGAAGGGTCAAGCATGCAGTTTATTACCTGAGAAAGAAACTTTTAACCTTTGAAGCTAATTATAGTTTTGTTGAGAAAACATGACTGGCCATAATTTAGGCAATAAAGAAGCTCCGACATTACTTTTAGTCTTACAAAATTTAGGCAGTCTCTAAGCATAATCCTCTCAAGTATCTTCAATAGACTCCTTTTTTCACAGGGACATTAGCTAGATGGTTGGTCCTACTTACCAAATTTGACATAGACTATGTGGCGAAGAAGGTAATAAAAAGGATAGTTGTATTCAATAGATAATGGACACTAATAGGAGTTAAAATTCTTGGATGAGCACCTGGGGCAATAAAGATCCAAACATGGAAAATGTATTTTGATGGAGCAGTCAATAATAAAGGAGCAGGCATTGGTGTGATTATGGTCTAGAAGGAGAAATGATTTCGATGACAAAGCGATTAGAATTTGAAGTCACTATTAATCAAGTTGAATATAAAGTCTACATCTTTAGTTTGGAAGCACTCAAGAATGTAAGGGCATAAAAGGTTACAGTATACAAAGACTCAATGTTGGTAGTGAAATAAATCTCTAATAAATGGAAAGTGAGAGAAGATAGGCTGAGACTGTACTAGGACTACTCGGCCATGATTATGTTATCTTTTATCGAATGCATATTCATGCACTTGCTATAGGAAGAGAATTATATGGTAGATGCTTTAGCTACTCTAACTTCAATGTAGGAAGGAGGAAAGTAGGTAGAAATCAAGCCCCTTATCCTAGTAAAGTCTCAAACTCCCTACTATAAAGAAATCAGAATAATGCCGATCGACCCCATAGAAAAGCCTTAGTTTCATGATCTATAATAGTATCTAAAGATGGGGTGATTTCTTAATGATGCCGATAGAAAAGAAAGGATGCCACTAAGGATGTTATCTTGACAATTCATCAATCATGATAGGATGTTGTATAAAAGGATGATAACTGGAGTGCATTTAAGATGTATTGATAAAGACGAGGCCCAAAAAATTACAGAAGTAATTCACAAAGGTGTATGTGGACTACATATGAATGGGACAATCTTTACTAAGAAAATAACTTGTCAAAGGTACTTCTGGCTAACTATAGAGGCTGATTGTGTGAAATATGTAAAGAAATGCCATAACTGCTAAGTGTATGGTGATGTGAGCCATTTTCCTTCTATGGAACTTTAAGGATTGACCTCTCCTTGGTCATTCGCAAATTAGAGAATTGATATCATCAGAGAGATAAGGCCAAAGGGATCTAACAGTCATTATTATAGTACAGTAGCAATCAACTACTTCTTTAACAGCTTTGAAGCATAATCATTCACGACTATTAGGGCAAAACATATAATGAGGTTGATAGAAAAAAATATAATATGCAAATATAGGTTGTCTCATCATGTCATCACTAATAATAGTATTTAGTTTAGGAAAGAAATGACCACTTTGTTAGAGGAATATAAGATCAAACACCATAGATCCTCTCCTTATAAACCACAAGCAAATGGAGCAATAGAAGTGACAAACAAGAATGTGAAGAGGATCCTAGCCAAGATACTAGAGAACTACAAAGACTGGATAAGCTACCTACAATTCATATTATGAGGATATAGGACCATTGTGAGAACATCAATGGGAGCTACTCTATATTCTCTAGTGTATGGATATGAAGCTGTGTTACTAGTTGAGGTTGAAATTCAGTCATTAACGATTCTTTTGGAATCTAAAATCTCTGAGTATCAGTGGTCGAAAGCCGATTGGCACAACCGATGCTGCTAGATGAAAAAAGAATAAAAGCCATGTATCACTCTTAATTGTAATAGAAAAGGATTGCTCGAGCTTATAAAAAAAAAAGATTAAGCCAGATAAGATCAAATAGGGTGACTTGGTGTTAAAGCTCACTAGGCCTATCATAACTGATCCGTAGGGAAAATTCAAACTAAACTGGGAAGGTCTATATTAAGTGAAGAAGCTATTTTCCAAAGGCGTTGTTATTCTATCTAATTTAGAAGGAAATGAGTTTTAGAGAGCCCATTAATCTGGATAAGCTCAAGAAATACTTTATGTAAAGTCTCACTAGGGAGAAAACATCAAAAGAGGCTACTTAGGCAAAAGTTAGAGACAAAAAAATAAAAAAATAAAAAGTCTTATTGGATTAAAACCTAAAAGGGTAGTCCAAGCAAAAGTAAAGAACATATACGATGAGAGAGAGAAAAAAAATAGTTAGTTGGAAAACTTACAAAGGCAAGCCAATTAACGACAAGAGATATGTAAGAAGCAAGATGTATAGTCACTTTGTGCATAAGTTAAATGGAATGAATTGCCTTTATAATTGTTGAACGTGGCATTAAATGCTTATTACACATTGTTTAACTAGAAAGGAAATTCCATCCAACAAAAAGCAAATAAAGACTAAATTCCATAAAACTAATTTTTCTTGCTTCTCTTTTAAACACCTTAGGCACTTACTCCATGTAATGCCCTTGTTCTTTTATTTTTTCTATAAATTCATCCTTCTCTATTTACTGTAACTTCAATGCTTTGTAATAGTTATTAGTGAATTGATCTCTATCATAGTCAATAAACTTCTAAATGATTCTCCAAGGCCCGGTAGTAACCAGGTTGTCCATAAAATTCTAAAAAAGGGCCCTAGCTCAAACTCATACACAAGCTCCACAATCAATTATTTTTTCCTATATTGTTTGCAAAGCTTAGCAAGATTATAGAAAGTGACAAAATGGAGATTGGCTAATGGAATGCAATAGGTATAGGATCAAATGGTTACATGCTACAACCTCCACCATGGGCACATCCACTAAATTAAAGTGTTAGGAAATGTAGACAACTAGCTCTGAATATCCTCTGGAATATGATAAAGTCTTCTAGTACAGTAGTGTTTGCCCTTGCAATGTGCAATGTCTCTAGGAGGTTCAAGCAACCTTAGCTTTTCATGAAACCATGCCTGTTAGAAGAATGAATAGGTAAAAATGATAGAAAAATTAGAAAAATGATAAAAAAAAAAAGAAAGCTCACCTTCAGTAGAAGGGGATTCCTTAAGAATCGCCTAGTTTTAGAGAAGTGGTTGAGCCCAATGATGGTCTTTACCAGAATAAGAGGGAAAGGATTGAGGACCACTTCCACTTAATCCAAAATATGAAGAATCTTTGGGTGACAGTTGTCGAAAGGAGAAACTAGTAAAAATTGAGCATATAGGCAAAGGCAATCATCTAATGCCAGTAAACCTCGCTGCTATCTACAATCACAACAGCTTTAAGAAAAGAGCTTATCATAACCATATTACTAAAGATATGGCGAAGAGAAGACTGAGGGGAAAGGTTGAATAGCCTAGCCATTTGGTATTAGATGGAGTGCAAATATTGGGTTTCAACTAAAGGAATCATAATCTGACAAGCCGAATCCATCTGAGAACCTAATATAGCTTCGAATTCCTCTAGTAAAGGGCATAACTCTACTATGTTGAATCTAAAGACATATTTTTGAGGATCCTATAATTGAGCAAGAACATGGAGAAATGGAAAATTAATCTTCCTAGCATGTAGAGATCGAAAAATGGACAGATAAAATGGCTCTAAACTAGCCCATATCCACTATCCAAGCTTTTTAGAATCAACTATAATTATTTCAAGCTTCTTTCGATCATGTTGGGAGGTTGGGATGCAATTTAGAGAGAGAATAAAGAGAATTAAGGTGTATGAGAAATTAGGGATTTTAAAGAAAAGCTAGGGATTTAAGTAGCTACATGATGCTGGCATAGAGGCATTCGCCTCTATGATCAATTGACGCTTTTAATTGTTGAGGCAATTCTCCGTCACCCTTTTACAAAGAGGTGATGCCTCTATGAAGAGGCAACACCTCTCTAACAGTAGGGGTATACTTTTTATAACTGTAAAATGACTGTATTGTATATGCAAGATTTAGTTATCAAAAAAGGGGATTCTGTAAATAAATATTTTTTGTTAATTAATCCAAAATGGTAGTTGAAATGAAATTGAGAGTTATAGCATTCATCCAATGTAATATATGAAAATACCAAAATCAGAAGTTAATTTAGAAAGTAACAAATCAACAATGCAAAGCAACAAAAGTGTCTCCAATTTAAATGATCTTCTGCTAGCAAGCCTCTAGGTATCCCTCTACTCATCATCTCCAAGCTTATCAACTCCCTCATCGATAGAGTCATCATCTTGGCCTAACTGGCCTTATCTCAGTCCTGTCAAAATGAAAGGTAAGAAATTATGAGAGCATGAATACATATATAAATAAGGCATAGTTGTTACCTTCCATTACTATGTCATTGCATTAAGAAATCCTGATGGGCATCAATCAACCTATACATATTCTCTCCTTAATCTTGAGGTATCTACACAATTAATATATTGTTAGAATTAATCATTTATTAAGTCAAATTTAAGAACAGGACTTCGAAAGAAGGGAATTCATATGTGTAGTGGCCTCTGAGAAGAACTTTGGCTCCAAGCTTCTATCTAGCATTAAGAATTGATAAGAAAGCTCGCTCAAAGGCACCCAATAATGGGTCAACAAGTCAAGAGTGGCAATGAGCTTACCAACTATCATCTAAGACCCATAACTAGAAGGCTCCTTAGCAGAAGGCACACTACAGGAGGTACCCTCACTACCAGGCACAATACGAGGATGCTGATAGGGCCTCTCATGTGCAGTAGGCCTGAGATGAGAGGCTGGTGCCCTAGCTGGTGCCTAAGAATAAAAATTAAGTTAGGAAACAATATCCATAAACATAAATGTGAAAATAATATGTTTAATAGAATTGCATGCTTACCTGAGGTGTAGGTGTAGGTAAAGGCACCCTCTTAGGAGCTTGTATGAAATCCAAGTGTCAAGACTTCCTCCTCTAGCAATAATCCGTAGCATTCTCTCCCTCCAGAGCCTGATCAAGTTTGTCACAGTCTAACTCATGTGCTGAGAAAATATATCAAGGAGGAACAAGGGGTGGTTGTCTCACTCGAGCGCCCATCCACCACTGGTGTACCCTTTTGCTGAGGTACCAAAATCTACAGTCAAGTCCTCGGAGAAGTACCCTCCTCCTGGATAATGGAATCAAGTAGACTATGGCTTAAGACCGTCTAGCCTGGAGACCCCACAAATTTAGGCACAGCTATGAAAACAAGTCACCGATTAGTAAATGAATTTGATTAATACATGTGTTACTAATTACAATTATGTCTGCAGTACCTCACTATCATGTATAAGAGTGTTCAGTCACTTGTGATAAATATGCACACGAGTAATTAGCCTCCTTTAAGTACGAATAGAGCCCCATCTCACCATAGCAGGAAAAGAAGTGTCATGAACATGAGTGATCCCTATAATCATTTCTAGCTTTAAAGCCCAATCTTACAAGATAAAAGGAGAATTATTAACAAATCATAATAATAGTGTCACAACCCAAACTGGGAGTCATGACCGGCTTTAGGGAATGGGAATTCTTTCAAATCCATAACCTATATCAAGCCTTAAAAATAAAAGCACATGCAACAATAATATAAAAATACGCCATAATTAAAAATTTTTTTAATATAAAAATAAATCTTTATGTCATATCATAACAAAAATATTTCATACAAGATTCAGATACAAAATCTCAAACCAATATAACACACTTCTATCACAATAACACTACTACTACAGTTTCTAGAATACAACAAGAGTTTAGATATAAAGTTTACATAATCTAGCCGAGGCTGAAGAATACCGACATAAAGTACTACTGGGAGGTTTGAAGAAGAAAAAGATCCTGTAAGAAAAAATATTGAGGGGAGTCAGATCTCACTGAGTGAATTATTATAATATATATACATGCAACCTAAAGTCATATACAGTCAAGCATCAATATAAATATAAATATATACAGGCATTTCACACAGATGCTAAAATCCGCTTATATATATATGAGACACTAGGTCAACCGAGCTCTTGCAATCACACTACTTAATCACTGCAATTCTCATTAATCAATCAATCAGATCCTTCCTCAAAAAATCTCATGATGTTAAATCTAAATCTAATGCACTGGTATGTACGCAGTCCTAGTGCAGCCCACTAAGTAGCACGTTCTATTGATATCCTTCAAATAAATCATATATTTATAGGAAATAATAAAATGCATAATTAAAACACAAATGACATTTACTTTACAAGAATATACCTCTTATATATTGAATATATACCAAGCATATATTGGAAATATACCAATTATATCTTAAATATATACCAAGCATATACTAAAAATATTCCAAATATATATATCACATTTATACCAAAATATACCATAAATATACCAAGTATATACTAAGAATAAACCAAACATATACTTCGCATATATATCAAAATATACCAAAAATATACTAAATCATTTAATAAGATAATTCATGTTTAAACACATTATGGAAACATAGATGCTCATAATCATGTATCCTATATGCAATGCATATATAGAATAATAACTCATAGGTTTGTGATCCTCTAGACAGACTCGACGGGTCTAGTCCGATAGGTCTTGGTATCGACGCAATTAGAAAAAAAAATAATAATAACAAGATCAGAATAAAATTCCTAACTTTACACTTCTAGGAATTCTAAAGAAAGACTCGATCTAAATTTAAAAACTCAAAATCAAACCGACGTCACATTTTATAAGAATTCTATCAAAAATTCGGCAGAGTCTTCTCTTAAAAATAAACATTTCTCTACTAAAAGTAAAGCCGATCCTATAAGCAAACATACTTCTAAAACCACAAATGCATAACACCTCGGATTGGGACTCCGAACTACACAATTTCCCAACCGATTATCATAATTCAAAATAAAATCAATATTTAATAATAATAAAACAAAAAATCATTAAAATCCATAAATATCAATAATAAACCACAATATAATATATTTATATAACAAAAACATTAAAGCTAATTATTTTCAAATTAGATAATAATTCTCAAATAATTTATATAATATTAATAAAAATTCAAATTTTCAATTATTTAAAATTAAATAATAAAATCCACAAATAATTATTTAGATAGTGCAAACATATAATAAAAATAGTTAAAAATTCATTTAATCACAAAAATAGTAAATAAATTTATTATTTGAATATATTTTCAAAAATTATTATTAATTAGTAAGTAATTCGTAAAAATTATTTTAATTAGTAAATAATTCATAAAAATTATTTTAATACTTTTTATTATTCCAAAATTGTTCAAAAACATACTAATTAACAATAATTTCAATTAAAACACGAAATTCACTAATTTATATTAATTTTTCCAAAAATTAATTTTTCACATAAAATTTCAAAAATTCGTAGTAAATAATCATATCAAAATTTTCATAAACTTCCTTCACAAACTATACTCCAAATAATCCATACAATTTATTAAAAATTAAAAAATGTTCTGGTGAGGGTCACTGGAACAATGACTTGCCGAAAAATTCAAAACCCAAAAATCAAAATAATTCCAAAATAATTCAACAAAAATATATTTGGAATGCTTAAGCTACACACAACAACATTTCTAAAGATAATTAGAAATGTTGTTGTTCCTAAATTAAAAACTAAGAGTTGACCAAAATAAAAATTTAAGAAAACTTGCAATCTATACGTTCTAAGCTTAAACCGAGCTTAGAATTAGCTTGTCTGGACTATGAGGATTCAAACAAGCCCGGGAACACAAGCTTTAACACTAGAATCACCATCGACAACGTACAAGACCACCACTTCTGTTGATGTTGTTCCTACTATTTTCGGCATTAGGACGGTGTGCTAGAGGTGGCGGAAGGAAGAGGAGAAGGAGGGAAGGTGATGGTGGTGGGTGGTGGTAGCAAGGGCTGGGGTGGTTCTGTAGAAACCAAGAAGGGAGGAAGAAGAAGAAGAAGAGAAAAAGAAAAGAAAGAAAGAAAAAAGAAAAGAGGAGAAAGAAATGCCCCGATAATTTTTTGTCCTGACCCTTATATATATATATAAACCGAGCTTAGAATTAGCTTGTCTGGACTATGAGGATTCAAACAAGTCCGATAACACAAGCTTTCACACTAGAATCACCACTGACAACGTACAGGACCACCACTTCTGTTGATGTTGTTCCTACTATTTCTGGCATTAGGACAGTGTACTAGAGGTGGCGGAAGGAAGAGGAGAAGGAGGGAAGGTGATGGTGGTGGGTGGTGGTAGCAAGGGTTGGGGTGGTTCCATAGAAACCACGAAGGGAGAAAGAAGAAGAAGAAGAAGAAGAGAAAAAGAAAAGAAAGAAAGAAAAAAGAAAAGAGAAGAAAGAAATGTCCCAATAATTTTTTGTCCTGACCCTTATACATATATATATATTAACTAACTTTAACATATATATACATATATATAATACACCACATAAACACTTATATAAATAATAATACTAATAGTAATAATAATAATAATAATAATAATAATAATAATAATAATAACAACAACAACAACAAACAACATTAATATTTTTAAATACTAATAACTTCCTCTACATAATAAAATATTTAGAATAAAATAAATAAATACTATTCATAAATAATTATAATATATAAAAATTTAAAATATTATTAAAACTGCATATCTCAAAATAATTTTTGATAAATTAAAATATTAAGTCATTACAATCTTCCCCCTTACAAAAATTCATCCTCATATTTCAAATAAAAGCATAAAAAGCAAAAATTCATCGAGGAAAGAGGTAAGGGTAGGCCACCCGCATCTCAGCTTCAGTCTCCTAAGTGTGCTCCTCCACATTGTTGATCCGCCACAACACCTTGACCGTCGGAATCTGCTTCAAATGCAACTAACAAACTTGATAGTCCACTATCGTGACTGGCTCCTTCTCGTACGTCAGGTCTTCATTCACTTCCACACTCTTAAGCTACAACACGTGTGAAGGGTCTGAAATATACCTCCTCAGCATCAAGATATGGACCACTGGATGCACTTGAGACAGATTCAGAGGCAAAGACAATCGACATGCAACCATGCACACTTTCTTTGGAATCTCGAATGGTCTAATATATCTCGATGCTAATTTCCCCTTCTTGAAAAACCTCATTAGGAACGTATAATCTACCACTAATACATAAAACATATTAATTATCAAGTGTAAAATCAATGAACTTCCCTGAATGAACATTCTCCTCAAGCTTTGCTAGAATAGGGTCTCGGCCTTAAGCTGCCTCAATCATATCTCTCAACACTGATCGGACTCTAAACAGAGCTAGTAATCCTCCTGATCTGTTAATCTTCATTATCAAACCTTGATCTATTAACTTATGAAACTCTTGGATCAAAGGTCTCTTCTCCACACTATTATGAGCAAGACTAGCCAAGGACTTATTACTCAAGGCATCTGCTACCACATTAGCCTTGCCTGGATGATAAAGAATATCACAATCATAATCCTTTAAGAGTTCCAACCATCTCCTCTACCTCAAGTTCATATCTCTCTACTGGAAAATGTACTTCAAGCTCTTATGATTTATGAAAATCTCACAATTTACCCCGTACAAATAATGTCTCTAAATCTCGAGAGCAAAGATCACTGCAGCCATCTCTAGGTCCTGAGTAGGATAATTCTATTCATTCTTCTTTAACTGCCTCAAAGCATAAGCTATCACCCTACGATTTTGCATCAACACACAACCTAGGCCAACTTTGGAGGCATCACAATACACAATGAACTTATCTTCTCTATTAGGCAAAGCTAAAACTGGAGTTGTGGTCAATTTCTCCTTCAGTAACTAAAAACTATTCTCACAAGCATCTGACTACACAAACTTCACATTCTTCTGAGTTAGGCGAGTCATAGGAGCTGTAATTCTTAAGAAATCCTACACAAATCTCCTATAATACCCAACCAAACCTAGAAAACTTTTAATCTCCATGACTGATGTCTGTCTAGGCCATTTAGACACTATTTCAATCTTCAATGAATCAACCTAAATACCATCTTTAGATACTACGTGTCCAAGGAATGCAACACTTTCCAACCAGAAATCACACTTTGAGAATTTAGCATAAAGCTTATGTTCTCTCAGTATTTGCAGTATAGTCCTCAAGTGATATACATGCTCTTCCATACTCTTTGAATACACTAGTATATTATCAATGAAGGCTACCATAAATTGATCCATAAACGGATTGAATACCTTGTTCATTAGATCCATAAAAGTAGATGGTGCATTAGTCAACCCGAAGGACATCACCATAAACTCATAATGGCCATATCGAGTGCGGAATGTTGTTTTAGGAACATTGGCTTTACTGATCCACAATTGATGATAACCTGACCTCAAGTCAACCT
Source organism: Mallotus nudiflorus (assembly GCA_947683625.1). NCBI lineage: Eukaryota > Viridiplantae > Streptophyta > Magnoliopsida > Malpighiales > Euphorbiaceae > Mallotus > Mallotus nudiflorus. Next base: position 3,079,975 of record CANTUR010000126.1, on the reverse strand, counting down.
TGGCAAAGAACTATGTACCTTGAAGATGATCAAACAGATCATCTATCCTTAAAAGAGGATACTTATTCTTCACTGTCACTTTATTCAACTCTTTATAATCCATCCACAATCTCAGTGTACCATCATTCTTCTTCACAAATAAAACCAGTGCACCCTAAAGAGAAACACTAAGTCTAATGAAACCCTTTTCCAATAATTCTTGCAATTGCTCCTTCAATTCCTTTAACTCTACAGGAGCCATTCTATAGGGCGGCATCGAAATAGGAGTTGTGCATGGGACCACATCTATATAGAATTTGATCTCTCTATAAGGTGGTAAATCTGGCAACTCCTCAGGAAAAACATCAAGAAACCCACAAGCTACTGGAACATCTATAAGAGACAACTTCTCTACTGAAGTATCCCTAACAAGTGCCAAGTATCCCTGACAGCCTTTCCTCAGCATCTTCCTAGCTATAATAGCAAAAATGAGATTCTGAGGTGTAGAACTCTTATCACTCATAAACTTAAACTCTTCTTCATCCAGAATTCTAAAAATCACCTCTTTACTTCGATAATCCATAACGGTATAGTGCTAAGATAATCAATCCATACCAAGGATCACATCCAACAACATCAATTCCACTGGCAATTCTCTACCTCCCACTAACACTAGACAACTAGAAAGAACAACATCAGTGTCTAATGAATCGCTTAGAGGAGTGGTGACAGATAAAGGAAAAGCCATCCTCTAAGCTTGCTAACATGACTTTGAAGCAAAAATAAAGGACACGAAAGAATGTGTGGCACCCGGATCAATCAAAACTCTAGCATATATGTAACAGACTGGAAGTATACCTGTAACAATGGCATTGGATGCTTGAGCATCCTACTGAGTAAGGGTGAAAACTCTGGCCTGACCTCGGCCTCTCTATTGGCTGGTGGAAGCCTTACCAAAATCCTTTCACCCCCTCTACTACCTCTACCACACCCTATTGGGAAATAATCTACGTCATACTTGGATACTGAGTTGAAGGCAACTGATAAGGAGCTGGAGCTGAACTAGCGATGGACTATTGCAGAAACTGTTGCTGATAGCTAGAATATAGACATACTCTGGCAAAATGTCCTATCTGTCTACATCAGAAACAAGCTCCAAGAGTCATGTAGCATAGTCTTTGATGGACTCTCCCACACATCTGGCAACCACTGACTACTAATCCTATATTGCCGTGACTCAAACTCTTACCACTACTACTACTGGTAGCTCTAGAACCAAATTTGATAGGTCTACACTATCCACCATGACCATGTCTACTACTCCTGTGGACTCTCTATTAAGGTCTTTAGCTCTGCTGATAGGATCCTCTCTAATGACTGCTAGAGCCAATCTGAAATGTTTGGAATAATGTGCTCTAAAATCATCTTGACTGAACACCTCCCAGCTGATAATAATTAAGCATATCTCCATGCTTGACCAATATAAGCTCTATCTCCTTGGCCAACTCTATCACCAACTTAAAAGTAAACCCTATAGTAGACATCCCAGCAAATGCAAAACCAATATAGTGATGTATGTTGTAACTATGAAGTACTAATCTCGCATCAGATCCTCTGTATATTGACCCAGTCTGAGGAACTCTTTGGTGTAGTCCTCTATTGATCTATCACCTCTAGTGATGCTCGTTAGCTAAAGTTTGTAACTCATCCGCATAAGCTCTAGATAGAAGCGTCTCATAAATCTCTCTCTGAACTAAGTCTAGGTCATTGTCATCATGTGCAGTTGAATGCCCTGAATGAACCAATCTAAGGCTAGTCCCTCAACAGACAACTCAACTATCATGATCTGCTGATACTCAGTGTGAGCAATTTGAGTCCTCGTCTCAATAGCATGCAGAAAATCTAAAGGTCCTGTCAAATGATATCCAACCAACTCTGGTGTAAAACAACACTGCCTCAAGGTCAGACATACCTTGTTGATAAACATGTTGCATCTACGGTGGAACTAGAGGCATAACAACTTCCTCAAACTCCTACTCTATAGGTTCCCCATCCTGTAGATTTCTCTATCTACAAAGACCTACCACTCCTCGAGGTCTACCTCTACCTCTACCTCTACGCCTGGCTGGTGACTCAAGAGGTAAAACCTTATCCTGAAAGGACTCATCATCCTCGGCCTCAATGACCGGTGGAGCGACATGCACTAACCTAATTATTCTGAAAAGATAAAAACTAACAAAATTCAAAAAAAAAAATAGACAACCTAATGATTACATGGAATACTAAATCAAGGAAAACTTATCAAAGACATAATCCAACCTAATTTATTGGAGTAGTTTCAAAGAAAACACAACTTTGAAAACCTAGTCCATAACACTAATAACCTAGGCTCTTATACCAACTTTTTCATAACCTAAATCGGGAATCATGACCGGTGCTAGGGAATGGAAATTCTTTCGAATCTCGAACCCGTAGCAAGCCTTAAAAATTAAAACACATGAATGATAATATAAAAATATGCTAAAATTAAAACTTTATTTAATATAAAAATAAATCTTTATATGTCCTATCATAACAAAAATATTTCATACAAGATTCGAATACAAAATCTCAAGCCAATACAACACACTTTTATCACAATAACACTACTATTATAGTTTCTAGAATACAACAAGAGTTCAAATATAAATTTTATATAATCTAGTTGGGGCTGAAGAAGACTGACTTAAAGTACTACTGGGGAGGTCTAAAGAAGAAGAAAATCCTATAAGAAAAAATATTGAGGGGAGTCAGACATCACTGAGTGAATTATTATAATATATATACATGCAACCTAAAGTCATATACAGTCAAGCATTAGTATAAATATAAATATAAATATATACAGGCATTTCACACAAATGGTAAAATCTGCTTTTATATATATAAATGCAGAAAAAGTTTATTTAAGTGAAGGATCAAATAGAACCCTAAAATATCTGCAACCTCAATCATAAAACTCACTAGCCATATAGGCTTACTTAATTCCAAAATAATTATCTTTTCCATTTTTGGATAGTAGACTAGCCTTGAGACACTAAGTCAATCGAGCTCCCATAGTCTCACTGTCAGTGAGATTGGCCCTGAGACACTAGGTCAATCGAGCTCCTGTAAGCACACTACTCAATCACTATAATTCTCATTAATCAATCAATCAGATCCCTCCTCAAATAAATCTCATGATATCAAATCCTAAATCTAATGCACTAGTATGCACACAGTCCTAATGCAACCCACTAGGTAGCACATTCTACTAATATCCTTCAAATAAATCATATATTTATGAAAAATAATAAAATGCATAATTAAAACACAAATGGCATTCACTTTAAAAGAATATACCACTTATACACCGAATATATACCAAGCATATATTGGAAATATATTAATTATATCCCAAATATATACCAAGCATATACTAAAATATTCTAAATATATATGCCACATTTATACCAAAATATATCATAAATATACCAAAAATATACTAAATATATATTAAGAATATACCAAACATATACGTTGCATATATATCAAAATATACCAAAAATATAGTAAAAGTATACCAAAAATATACTAAATTGTTTAATAAGATAATTCATTTTTAAACACATTATGGAAATATAGATGCTCATAATCATGTATCCTATATGCAATGCGTGTATAGAATAATAACTCACAGGTTTGCACTCCTCTGGATAGACTCGACGGGCCTAGTCCAATAGGTCTCGGTCTCAGCATAACTAGAAAAAATATAATAATAACAAGATCAAAATAAATTCCTAACTTTACACTTCTAGGAACTCTAAAGAAAGACTCGATCTAAATTCAAAAACTCAGGATCGACCCGATGTCACGTTTTATGAGAATTCTACCGAAAATTTGGCAGAGTCTCCTCTGTAAAATGAACATCTCTATACTAAAAGTATAATCAATCCTGCAAGCAAACACACTTCTAAAATCACAAATGCACAACACCTTGGGTTGAGACCCCGAACTACACAATTTCCCAACTGAGGATCACAATTCACAATAAAATCAATATTTAATAATAATATAACAAAAATCATTAAAATCCATAAACATCAATAATAAACCATAATATAATATATTTATATAACAAAAACATTAAAGCTAATTATTTTCAAATTAGTTCATAATTCTCAAATAATTTATATAATATTAATAAAAATTCAAATTTTCAAGTATTCGAAATTAAATAGTAAAATTCACAAATAATTATTGAAATTGTTCAAATATATAATAAAGTAGTTAAAAATTCATTTAATCACAAAAATAGTAAATAAATTTATTATTTGAATATATTTTTAAAAATTATTATTAATTAGTAAAAAATAGTAAATAATTCGTAAAAATTATTTTAATACTATTTATTATTCCAAAATTGTTCAAAACTTACTAATTAACAATAATTTCAATTAAAACACCAAATTCACTAATTTATATTAATTTTTCCAAAAATTAGTTTTTCACATAAACTTTCAAAAATTCGTAGTAAATAATCAAATCAAAATTTTCATAAACTTCATTCACAAACTATACTCCAAATAATCCATACAATGTATTAAAAATAAAAAGATTTTTCAGTGAGGGTCACTGGAACAATGACTCGCCAGAAAATTCAAAATCCAAAAATCAAAATAATTCCAAAAAAAATCAACAAAAATATATTTGGAAAGCTTAAGCTATACACAATAACATTTCTAAAGACAATTAGCTTAAATCATAAGAAATCAAGTTCAACAAACTTAAAAACTAAAAGTTGACCTAAACAAAAATTAAAGAAAACTTACAATCTATATGTTCTAAACTTAAACCAAGCTTAGAATTAGCTTGCCTGGACCATGAGGATTCAAACAAGCTAAGGAACGCAAGCTTTCACCACTGGAATACCACTGATGACGTACCGGACCACTATTGATGCTGGTACTCTTCCTGTTGTTTTTGGCATCAGGACAATGTGCTGGAGGTGGCGGAAGGGAGAGGAGAAGGAGGGGAGGTGATGGTGGTGGGTGGTGGCAACTGGTGGACGTCAATGAGGGTTGGGGTGGTTCTGCAGAAATCGGGAAGGGAGGAAGACGAGAAAAAGAAAAGAAAGAAAGAAAAAAGAAAAGAGAAGAAAGAAATGTCCTGAGAATTTTTTGTCCTGACCCTTATATATATATATATATATATATATATATATAATACACCACATTAACACATGCATAAATAATAATACTAATAGTAATAACAATAATAATAGTAATGATGATGATGATGATGATGATGATAATAATAATAATAATAATAATAATAATAATAACAACAACAACAACAACAACAACAACAACAATAATAATAACATTAATAGTTTTAAATACTAATAACTTCTAAATAACTTCCTCTATGTAATAAAATATTTAGAATAAAATAAATAAATACTATTCATAAATAATTATAATATATAAAAATTTAAAGTATTATTAACATTGCATATCCCAAAATAATTTTTAATAAATTAAAATTTTGGGTCATTACAAATAGTACTTGAGATGGAACCTAATAGTAAAAGAGGAGGGAAGTACCATAATGGCATGCCCAAAACCATAAGGCCTCTTGGCTCCATACACCAACACATCCATACTTCTGTACATATAGGCTAGAGTATAGTTGCCCTAGTCATATGAAGCCATTAGATCCAGATCTTTCAAGGGCATTAAAAAGCTCAGGTTTATAGAATTGGCAGTGTTAGCAAAAAGAGTAGTGCCCAATAAGTAAACCAATAATGCGCACACTACTTTATCAATTTGAGGAGGTGTGGTAGCTGCCTTAACTCTAGCATGGGTATAGAAGCTCATGATGAAATTAATCTTTATTGTGTATGTCCCTTTATATCTGGAACCATGTGAAGCAAATGCTCAATGAAAATGAGACGATCTGGAGATAGGTGATGGAGACTCACATCAAGAGGAATAGAATCCCCTACACAAGCAATACCAATGATAGCAGTAAAAGCAACTGGATCAAGAGTAAACTCCCTGAAAGGAAGGTGGAATGTGTTAGTAGTGTCAAACCATCTCTCCATCAAAGCATATAGGTGCTAGTAGTATGTACACCCCTACTACACTGGAAGTGCAATAATAAAATCAGAAAATTCGATCTTATGGATATGAGTCTTCACAGTATCCGTGAGCTCATCGTACCAGATGCGAGCATCGCTGAAGTTTCTAACACCCTTGAGGGTGTGAGCATTGAGCTATAGAAACAACTAAGGAGTTGAATTACCATTTTATGTGAATGATGTCTTTTTTTACTCACACTTCTATCAATAAGGTGAACACCTTTAAGATAGAGATGATCGCCCCATTAAAGAGGTGTCGCCTCTTAGCTAAGAGGCGATCACCTCTCTGTAAGCACCTGGACACGAAGAGGCAACCATTTCTTTATGATGAAGTGATCACCTTATTAAAGAGGCAATGCCTCTTCGTGTCGATGATCTGACATAATGATTTAGTTTTTGCAATTTCATTCAATTAAATCAAATTTCTTTTACTTAAAGTGATAAACATGCATCTATGAATAGTAACCCAATATTATTTAATATTATTTATAGGAAAAATTAAAGAAATTGGATATTAACCTTTCATGTAGCCAATCCACAGATATAAGATCACATGTCTATGAAAATGGGGATCTCATCTCTGATGTTGAGACCAAAATTGTGCATAGGATGTACTATAAGTGCTACTGGGTCCCATACTAGAAGATTTAGGGTCCGCACAACATCCATCACAGAGAAAGCTTTGAAAATTAAAAAAGAGAAAAGAGAAAAAAAGAGTTTGAAAGCAAAAAGGGTGGAAAGTGAATTAAAAAAGAATAAAAAGGAGATTATATGTAAAAGTAGAAGGGTAAAAGAGGAAGATGTGTTGAAAAGAAAGAAAACAAAGAAAAAGGGTAAAGCCCATTAAATAAAAGGAACATAAGTTGGCCTATGAAAAATATATTCCTGAGTGAAGCAAAAAAAAAACAAAAGGGATGAAAAACTTTTGTTTCACTTCTCGAGTGTACCCTGAAATTAATGTTGAAGAATTGAAGATATTTAATAAAAGAATTAGTGGCAAGAAGTGATTGGTTAGGTAAGGAATTCCTAAAGTTCATATCATCATAAGGAATGTCTAGTCAGGTTTGAATCCCTGAAGTGCACGTTCCTTTTAATAAGAATTTGGTCAGCTTTAAATTCGTGAAGTGTATGTTGCAAGGGATGTCTAATTAGGTTTGAATCCCCGAAGTGCATCTTCCTTTCTAAATGGGTGTCTAGTCGAGTTTGAATCCCCGAAGTGCACATCGTAGGAGGTGTCTAGTTGTGTTTGAATCCTCGAAGTGCATCTTCCTTTACTGAGTGACTTCTCAAGCTAGGAAAACTTAGAAATCACATAAAACTATAATGAGTAATTAATCGGGCTAGGAAAACATAAGGAATATGGTTATGTTTTCATCTGTCTTTTACTGAATAACTTCTCGAGCCAGGAAAACTTAAGAATCAAGCAAGACTATAATGAGTAACTTATCAAGCCAGGAAACCCGAGGAATATAGTTACATTTTCATCTGTCTTCTACTAAGTGACTTCTCGAGCTAGAAAAACTTAGGAATCACATAAAATTATAAGGAGCAACTAATTAGGCCAGGCAAACCCAAGGAACTTAGTTACATTTTCATTTATCTTCTACTAAGTGACTTCTCGAGTTAGAAAAACTTGGAAATCATGCCAAACTATAATGAGTGGTTGATCAAGGTAAGAAAACTCGAGAATCACGGTCACATTTTGGGTAAAAGTTCAACCTCTTGGGTTTGAACTCCTAAGGTTGATGGTCCGAGTAAAGCTAGAAGGTCAAGTATGTTATTCTTATCCTACAATGCTTTTGTGTTTATGTTGCTTTTTCAAAAAATTAATTTCTAAAAACTTGATTTTTTGAAAAACCAAAGGGGTAAACTATGGAAACCTTTAATTTGATCGGCTCACAATGAAAGCCTTATGATGAGAAACTATGAGTTTTGAATGCAACGAAAGCCCAAAACCTATTTAAAATAAACTCGAAATCCTTAAAACCAAATTCAAGCCTAAACACAAAGCCTAAGCCTAAAATTGAACCTATGGCCCAAGCCTATTGCCTTATGGCCTATTGGTCAGACCTGGCCTGAGTGTATAGGCGATTGCCTGAGTGAAGAGGCCTCACCTCTTTATTTTGGGCATCAGTAAGGCGATGCCTCATTAAAGAGGTAGCGCCTTTTCACAGCCACTTTCTGCAACATTAAATGTTATTAATGGTAATAGTTAAGGCCTACCTATCTCTGATTTAGGGAAATTTTATATATAAAAGAAAGGAAAAAAAAGTTAGGAAAAAGAGAAAAAAAAAGCATGGGAAATTATGAAAAGGATGGGGAGAGAGTGAGAGTAAATGGGTTAGGAATTGAAAAAGGCAAAAAAGGGAATAGGCTTAAAGGGAAGAGTGTGGGCAAATGAGGCGGGTTAGGACTTTTATTCTCTGAAAGAAGGATATAGGACATTTGGAAAGAAAAAAAAAAGAAAAGAAGAGAAGAAGAAGAAGAAGAGGGAGATTTTTTAAGTAAAAGACTTGATTTCATTTAGAAGGAAGAGGACTCTTTTGCATTCAAAGCATTCAAACCAACAAACCAAGTTCTCAAGACTTAGTTAGGAGCATTAAACTTGTCTAAACCAATGAGAATTCCTATATTCAAGCTTTAAGTTCTTCATTTAATTAAAAGCTTTTGATTTAATACTCTTTTTATTATTTTCTTAGGTTTATTTCTTGTTTAAGGTGATATGGAAGTATGAATATATGAAACATTGAGTATTAGTTGTTGATCTTTGTGTATTTATATCAGTCTTTACCTTTTTGTCTTGATTTCATAATTTTTTAGAAGTTAAGAAATGTAGTATGTTTCTGGGTTTGTTGAACAGGTGATGTCTCTTTATAGAGGTGTCACCCCTTTGCACTGATCGCCTCTTGGATAGGAGGCAACACCTCTTAGTTAGGAGGCAATGCCTCTTTGAAGAGACGTCACCACTTTATCAAGATCCTGCATGATTTTTCTTTGATCTTTATGCTTATTTTGTATATTTTGCATGATTTCCATATTTTTCTTGTTATATACATTGATTTTATACATTATTACTATGCTATTTACTATTATTATTGTATAATATTATTATATTATTTGTGGACTATTTTGTCATTTTATTTTCATTTCCTAGGGATATTATTTGTTAATTATTTTATAGATAATATTGTTATTTACGAGAAAAGACTAATTTGTGTTTATTGTAGAGATTGTTTGGTGATTTTTAATCATTAAATAGTTAGCCTATTAACTAGTTCTTGATAGTTTTTATTTGTCTAATTAATTAGTTTATTTTTGGTTTATTTTATATTTATTTTACATTTCTTTGAACAAAATATTGTAATATTTAATACTTTCCCCCATTCATTTGGAATGTATGGTTGTAAATTATTATTATTTGCTTTATTTATATTGAATATTGGGCTATAAGTATGAAAATGAGATTAATGTGCAAACTTAGACTAAAATATAAAATTGGAAATGATTGCTATCCACATTAAAAGAAGGAAATAATTTAATAATTAAAGGTAATAAAATACAAAACACATATGGAGGCCAACTGCAAGGTTAGGTGGATAGTCCAAAAGTCTATGTCCAGTTTTCGAATCCGATCTTTAATGATAGCTTTTAGGAACCTCATTAGAATATAATTGTTGTATAGTATGTTCTGATTTTTATCCGGATGGCAACTCCATCTCTATTTTAGATCACAAACCCATTTTATATTTTTTAGTGTGCCCTAAGTTCATATAATGTCGTATCACCAAACACTTAGATACGCATTTAACCCCAGTGCAGACAACTATATTTTTTATTTGGCATACGCAATATGACTTTATCATATGAATTTAATAAATTACAGTGCCATATGCTAATGCTAATCCGATCTACCAAATTGTATATATAAATATATATTATATTGTGGCACATCTATGAAATCCATATGGGATATCTTTATTAATTTGTTTTTTTCACAACACACATATATATAAACACACTAAAATATAAAAATTCAGGGAACAAGAAAAGCAAGAAAATCAGAAACGACAATATTGTTACAGAAAAAAATAAAGTTCCCTGCCTCAATTAAACTCCATAGTAGGCTTTGACCATGTGGATATCAGATTTGTTTTGATCATTGCTTGACACAAAGAAATCAAGGAGCCCTCGATACTCAAATGGCTTATATTGTAATGGATGCTCCTCATCCACAAGCTCCTTCGGTGCCCTTATTAAACATGTCAGGAACGAAAATAGTGGAAGTACATATCGAGCTTCTTCCCCTTTCATGATTACTTGATGGTGACAAGATTTTATTGTGTCATTGCTCCAAGCCTACATAATATAATAATAAATAATCACATTGTTAGTCTTATAAATTATAGAAAAAAATAATTCTATTTATCCTTAATTAAAGGTCAATTTTCTGAATAATCATATCTTTTAATTTGTATCAATTAAGATAATTAACTTTTGACTTCTTTCTTTTTTTTAGTTCTTTCAATTTTATCCAACTTTTAATTTACATGTGTAACTACTGACATAACTTGGTGACATATCAAAATCAGTGCTAACAAGGCAAGAAAATAAAAACAATGTCATTTTAAACAAAGACCAAAATAAAAAAAATCGTTGTTCAGTTCGGTTTAAGAATATATAAAATCAAACTAAATAAAAAATGTCTAAAACTAACCGAACTAAATTGAACAAGGGTCAAAACTGAATTGAGTTTGGTTCGGCTTAGTTGAATTAAACTGAAAATTTCAATTTTTTGGGTTACATTAATGATGAATTTGGTGTTTGTGATGCAGGTATGATGAGAGAAGATTACCTAGAGTGATACAATTTTGGTGAAAATCAATTTTAAGGATGGCAAGCCAATAATCCTTACTCCAACACTTGCAATATGGAGTGGCGAAATCACCCAAATTTTTTATGGAGTAATAATAATAATGTGGTTGCACCTAACTTCTCCATAACAATTTGCAAAGGCAACAAACACCATCAGGATTTCAACATCCACTACAAGATAAAATGGTATCTATGGAGAACAAATTAGGTAAATTTTTAGATGTCATAATGAATAAATTATCCAACTATGAAGAGAATCAGAAGAGGATAGAAGCTAAGTTCGATAAAATTGTAAGGAATCATGCCTCTTCGGTTCATAATATTGAGGTTTAATTAAGTCAACTTGTTCATACCATAGCTACAAAGCACCAAGAAAATCTTTTGAATAACACTGAGATAAACCCAAGGGAGCACTTGAAGGCAATTACACTCAGAAGCATAAAAGAAGTGAAATCTCAAGCTGATATCGCCAAAGAAACTGAGAATAAAGAAAATAACCAATATGTAATGGTTGACAATGTTCAAGAGGAAGAGCATATTGCAAATAAGAAGAGAAAGGAACAAGCTTCGCCTTTATATCCATCAAAAGTTACCTTTTCCATAAAGGTTGAAGAAGCTACAAGATAGTTAACAATTTACTAAGTATTTAGAAATCTTTAAAAAGCTCCAAATTAATGTTCCTTTTGTGGAAGCACTCGTACAAATGTCCAAATATCTGAAGTTCGTGAAGAATCTCATAACCAACAAACAGAGATGGGATGTTCACGAGATAGTGCCACTCATAGAAACTTTTAGTTCAATTATTTCTCGAAACATCCCAACCAAATTAAAAGATTCAAGAAGTTTCACAATTTCATGCATTGCTGGCTCTTGTCAATTTTCTGGATGTTTGTGTGATTTAGGTGCAAGTATTAACTTAATGCCTCTTTCTGTTTTAGGAAATTAGGAGTGGGAGACATGAAGGCCACCAACATGACATTTGTTGTGTTCAAAACTGGCAAGCGCACGGATCGTGATTGCAGTATAAGAGTTATCATTCCCACGAGAATTGTATATTGAATACCAATATTTTTACTTATATTCTTAAATAGTAAATTAAATAAAAGAAAATTTTGTAATTGAAATAAACAAAACTATCTAATTAAATTGTAGTCAAGTGATAAACAACTTAGAGCCTAGGTTTAGTTTCACTATTCCAATATGATCATGAACACATTAACAAATAAAAGACATTAATTTAAGTTAAGGGTAATTGTTCTAAAATACCTAAAGACTCTCTCGAGTTCAATTAAGTGTGCTAAGATTAAAGTTTAACCTACTCTCATGGTTAAGAAGTTAATAAAAAATGGTTGTTCAGTTTGGTTAAAAAAATATATATAACCAAACTAAAACAAAAATGTCTAAAAATAACCAAACTAAATTGAACAAGGGTGAAAACTGAATTGAATTAAACTGAACTATTTCAGTTCAATTTGGTTTGATTTACTTGGTTTATCCAGTTTGTCTTTTTTATTTTTACAATTTCAAACATATTGAATTTATATAATTGTGCACTATTTTAATAATATTTATAAGATCTATTATTAGTTTTTATTTATTTTATTGTTAATTTTTGAAAAAACAACCAAACTGTTTTTCTCTAATGAACTTAAATTTTTTTTCAAATCTAACACAAATTATAATGTTGAGAAAATTAAATGAGTTTTATCCTTGTAAAATATTTTATCCATTTATAATATATTAATTTACAATTATATAGTTAAAAATAATTAAGAATCTTTAATTAGTTTTATTTATCATTGCCAATATAACTAATAATTTAAGAAAAATCTAATTTTATTTTTATTTTCTAAAATTATTTTTGTTAGCTATATAGTTATTATGAAAGTTAAGTAATACAAATAGTAATAAATAAAAAAATATTATTTATTTAAAATATTAAAATTAATACTTTTTTTGGATAGTTATAGGATTTAAAAAAAAATTGATTTGAAAGGTTAACCAACGAAAAACTTCTTTAATTGGCGAGTAGGACTAATAGAAAATCTGTTAAAACTTATAGATATTGAATAATAATAATAATTATTATTATTATTATTATTATAATAGATAAATAAATATTTGGTCACTTGTAGGATTAAATTTCTTATAAATTGGAATAGCCTAAACAATTAAGTAATGATTCGTTTTTTTTTTTTTTTTTGAATTTGTGTTGATCAATGTATTAATTTAGTGTTCTAAATTATAGAAAAGACTATCAATAGGAAATTTCGAGAGAAATTGACATGTTGATTATATAAAATTATGAAAGTTATGATTCAGAAAACCATTATGAGCAATTTTATATGAAATGGCCAATTAACTGTCGCAATGACTCACCATGCATACGTCACCAGCCATGACTACAAAAGAGCAATTCGAGGAAGGCTCATAAGCAACCCAATCTCCATCTTTTGTTCTTATCTCTAGACCCTTAACATGATTTTGATGAAGCATGGACAAGAAGCTCTTGTCAGTATGACCGTGAATACCAAGATTAGTCTCTCCTTGTGATCTTTTATATTCCAAAAAACGTAGAAGGTAAGTAGTCGATTCGATGTGTGGTTCTCTGTGCTTCTTTATACCATAGCTTTCAAAAAGCATTTTCACTAGCAGCTGCTGCAGTTCGGTTACCATCTTTGCATAAGAGTGAACAGTTTCACTTGAAAAAAAAAAAAGAAAAATGAATAGAAGGGCATTTCTGAATAAGAATTAAATTCGGAAAACGTAACTTCAGAAAACTGAGTTCACAATTAAATTAAGAGCATATCTAAATGTTAGTAAATAATTGGAGTAAGAACATAAATTAATTCGTACCAGAAATGATCATTTCCATCTGGCCACATGAGGTTAGTGAACTTCTGACACTCATCCTTATTATCCGCATATTCAATTCCCATGCCTTCATAAATAGGTAAGAAGGAGTTTTTCCCATTGTGGCCAAAACCATGCTTGGGGTTCACATTTTTCATCTTGATCTCCTGAGGAAGCTGGAACAATTCTCGAATCACCTCAAAGATTCTGTTATGAAATTCGATGGAAGGGTTATTGTACGTTAATTCAAAACAGCCATATTCTTCAAATGCTTGCCTTATATGTTTGCAAGCTGAACGCCAGGAGCTTGAACCTGGCTTCAGGTTTTCACAGGATAAATCCACGAGAGGAATTTTGTGCACACCCATATTGATCTCTGTGTCTATGTAGGGGGGAGAGAGAGAGTTTGTGTGGAGTTTAACTAGATTTTCGTTGACAATTTATAGAAGGATATTGGAGGAAGAAATTGATAAACTCTTACCAAGATTTTCTCTTATGCAATTAACTTTTGTTTTTGCCAAAAGTAGAGTAGTTAAACATAAAACTTTAATTTTTAATAAAAGAATATTATTACTAATTATTGATTGAATAAAAAGTGTTGGCATGAAATTGTTTTTTGAATATTAAAGTTAGATATTTTTAACTGCTTTCAAATAATTATGAAATAATTAAAAAATTTTGATTATCTAGAGTACTAATTATTTATATTAAAAAATATCTTTATTTTTAAAATTATTATAATGAAAGTCATTTATGAATTTAACAATTTTTCAATAGTAAATATAATTCTTTTATTATTATTATATATGTTTTTTTTATTTAATTGTAAACAAATAATTATTTATATTAATAAATTGGATAAACTAATTAAATATTTTTCCAAAATTTAGAAATTGGGGTAAATTTGTCAAAAACTTGAAACATTTGGATTTTTATACAATAGATCATTATAAATTTAGAAAATTAAAAAAGATAAATTTAACATTTTATAAGATGTCAATCAATATTTTTATTTAATTTTTATCAAAAATACTTTTTGTTCTAAAATTTCCAAACATTTATTAAATTAGGACATTTTTATCAAAATTAAAATATTAAAATAAAATTATAAAAGTTTGCAAATGTTTAGAATTTTTTTTTCACCAATAGCCCTTTATAAAGTAAAATATACTGTGTTAAAATAAAATAAACTCTCATTCAATATTAATTAAAATAAAGGTAACTACAAATAACCATAAAATGTCCCATCTAACAGTATCCAGCAAAGATTAATGAATTATTAACTGTATGGTATAAAATAAACATCTCTATTAAATGTTTATCTTACAAAAATTATCAAGTTCATAAAGGGCTTATTTGTTTAGGTTAAAATACGTGAAAATGAGAACGGTCTGTAAATATTATATGAGAAGAACGAAGTTGAGAGAGTAAAGCTGTTGCATATTCAATGTCTTCATGCAGTTGATACAGGTTGTATATATACAGTAGTTACATGACTACCCACTTAGAATTATACACCGAGTTGAACTCAATGGTATAACAAATATAACTACTCTCTAACAAATATAACAAATAGTAACAGAAGTATATCCATAACTTTAAACCCATTTCGAATGGAAATTCATTAATCACCCATTCTGACTCACCTCATGTAATCAATTTTAATTCCTTTGTAATCAAATCAAGCCAAACATGGTTAAACATTTAAATATTATCATATATTATTTAAATTTTATAAATAAATTATATAAATTATTAAAAATAATTATTAAAATGTTTCAATAAAAAATATTTATTAAAAATAAATAATTTTTAAATATTACAATAATATTTTAATAATTAAATAAATAATTTTAAAAAATTTCAAAATACTAATTTGAGTGAATGAAAGATCGATTCGTTTTTATTTCACCAGTCTTCTTAGCAAACTAAAACTCAAAGAAAATATCTAGAAGTAACTTCATATTACTTAATTAAGCAAACACATATTGATCTTGAATATAATTAATCACACAGTACTACAGTCCCATAATAAATAGCACAAATTCCATTTGTTAGCTTCTTCTCAATCTCTCTCTCTTTTAAATACTACAAAAGGCCTTAACAGGACACTTGGCTTTGTCGCTCTCATCCAACAGAAGTTGTATAGCAATGCAGTATGAGCGAATGGATGTTCTTCATCTACAAGTTCTTGAGGTATTTGTATTATTCCACTGTTGAAACCGAATAGCCCCATTGAGTGTCTATCTTCCTTCCCATTCATGATCACTCTGTGGCTCGGCGACACTATGCAATTGTTGCATCATGCCTAACCAATGTTTATAAGAAAAAAAAAACATATAAGAAGGCATTTAATTCTCTTAAACTGTTAGACTAAGTAAGATCGAAAAGAAATTTATAAGTCAGCGAGGAAGCGGTCTAGTAACTATTTCTCCCTAAGAGTATCCTGAAATATAAAATTTGATTTATATTATTATTTAAAATTGTAAAATTAATTTTTATCTAATTTAAAAGGTTATAAATATGTGATTTTTGTTTACCTACCGCCTGCTGTAACTACGAATTTCACCATCTTTAGTATCTACTTCCAAACCATTAATGTGATTGTTCAGAAGTACTTATCAGTGTGAGCGACAAATCCTAAATTAGGTTCATCCCCTTTTGGTGCTTTCAATTATCATTCTTGTCACCATGTTATCTAGCTTTGTTACCAGCTTTGCATACTCCATAAGTTGTAGACTCTACATGAGAGTTTTGGTACTTCTCTACTCCATAGCTTTCAAATATCATTCTTGTCATTATGTTATCTAGCTGTATTACACTCATTAGCCAAATAAAAATGAAGCAAATTAATGTGCAAGCTTTTCTTTGATAGAAACATAAGAATAAAATAATTTTTGTGGTTTAGAATCTACAATTGACTTGTTGAAAAATTTTATAGGTTATAAATTAGTGAATTCAACACTGGGTATTCTCAATCATTTTCTAGATTAACAACTCATAATATTTGAGAGTGTTGTTCTCTTCGAGTGCCTGCCTAACTTTCAGCCAACAATGCCAGGCTTCAAAATTTCCAGGGTGAAGTCTGTGACAGGAAGATTAAGTGGAACCCTTATTCAATTTCGAATTTTTTTGAGATCTTGATGATCTAATTTTCTCACTCAATTAGCAAGCTCTTAGGCTAATGACATAGGATTTGCATAATTAATTGTTGCTAATTTTTCTTATGGGAATAGAATAACTTTTTTCTCACATTAGAAGACAACAGAAGGTAACTACTGTATGTAATGCACTATTCTCTTTTTTTTATAATGATGAAATTTTTTTTTTATTGATATTGTAAGCGAGTAATCATAAAGGCGCATTTAAAAAAGAAAAAGAAAAACTATTTTTACAAGCACTTCACCTAGCTCTTAGAATTATATAAATAAAATTCTATTAAATAATGCATGGGAAGGTTGTTCAAATTTGAACTTATATGGTTTTCTGCATTAGAATATATAATAATTGAACCATATATCAACTCACTGACAAATGTATATAATTATTATTGAATGAGGCAAATTAATCAATTTCTTTGATAGAAAGAGAACTGTCCAGCACAATGATGTTGAAATTTTTGGACTGTTATAAAAAAAAAAAAATTGTACATGAAATAAAATAAATTTCGCTTGATATGTACTGATTGTTTGTATGAGGATTGAATTTTTATTTAAATTATTTTAGTGTAGTTATTATGTGGTTTTTATATTTTAATTAAATTTATTTTGTTAGTTTTTGTTTATGGTTATTTTGTAGTGATTTGGGATTCTTTTGGGTGATTAGAAGAATTTGACATAAAATTGGTGTGTGTCATTCACTGAAAGTTGTTGGATGCATTCGAAATACGCGGAGAGAAGGTGAAGTCTCGGCTGAGCTTAGGGCTGCCATTGCAATCGAGAGGAAGCAACAATGTAGAGCAAAGTGACGAAATTCTGTTGAGACAGCAGCAACGCAGGAGAAAAACGGATCATTTTCGGCTGAGACAACAACAAAAATGCTGTTGTCGCAAGCCTACTTAATTAGGAAATTTTCGCCACTTAAATGTGGCTATTTAAAGAGGACTCTTGTAAAATTTTTTGAAAATCACTTACCTATCAATTGGAAATGATTTTTGGGAGAAATCAACACCAGAAAAGCACAAGAAAATTGGGAGAAACTCAAGAGAAATCAATAGTCAAGATTGAAGAACACAATTTCTAGTTTCTATTTTCTATTTTCTTCTCTCCTTTTTATTCTTGTAATTTTCATGGGTTGTTTTCAAAATTTTATTAAATATTTTTACAACATATAAGGCTAAATTCATGTTGGTTAGGGATTGATAATTTAATATGAATTAGTTTTTCTTTATTTATTGAAATATTAGTTCTTGCAAATTATATTTATTGTTCTTATTATATGTTGATGTTTGATCACCATTACCATAATTGAAATTAGGGTTTTGGATTAAGAAATCAAAATCTTAGTGGATCTATAAAAATAGATTTAAATTGCTTATAGGTAGAGATATAATAAGTGAGTTAGATTCCAATCGAGAGTGGGTGAATGAATTTATAATTTGATTCAAGAGATTGAGTTCACAATGAGAATTGGGATTTAATGTTCTTGTTTGAAGGTTATGAATTAAATTTGGTTATTACTTGAGAAAGATTAATCAATAATTTAGAATTATCTAAGATTTGCTAGACTAGTAGGTTCATTAATTAGAGTTAACTAAAGATTGTGAAAAGATTCAATTCCTAACCACTACATTCACCAATCGTTTATTCCTTCATTTTTAGAATTTACTTTTATTTTATAAATTTATTTAATTTCCATTTAATTTTCTTCTTAATTTCCATATTCGAAAGCCTTCTACAATAGAATATTAGGTTAATAGGTGGTTAGAACGAGTCTCTGTGGGACAATATTTTTTTATTACTTAATGATATCGTGCACTTTTAGTTTTGCATCAACATGGTTTTGGCTCCGTTGTTGGGGATTTGGTTCTAATATCATAATTGATTTAATTTTTTTTTAATTAAGGCATAAAATTTTATTTCTTTTTGTTTAATTCTTGTATTCTTATTTTTTAAAGTTCTTCAGTGTATGCACAATACCCAAAAATCCATTAAGAACCCACTCACATACATACCGGATTTAACCAAATTTGAGAAGGAAACCATAGACATTTTTGAGAGGAGCTTAATACAATGGTTAAGAAAGGGAATCAAGCTACTAATACAAGGGTGTTGTTGGACACATCGATGCCTAGTTAGGCAGTGTAAGGTAAAGCATAATGAGGCCGAACATTGAAGCTAATAATTTCAAGATAAAGCTTGATTTACTATAGATGTTCCAATCAACCATTCAATTTTATAGGATGTTGAATGAAAACTTGAATGATCATATTGCAAATTTTCTAAAAATTTGTGACACACTCTAGTATAATGGCATGTCTAATGATGCACTAAAGCTAAGATTATTCTCATTCACTCTAAAGGAAAAGGTTAAAATTTGGTTGAATTCTCAACCACCAGGTTCTTTTACTAATTGGAATGATTTGGTGAAAACGTTCCTAGTTAAATACTTTCCACTATTTAAGACAACTAAGTTGGTGAACGAGATCACGTTGCTCCCACAGTTTAAGAATGAATCATTGAGCGAAGCTTGGGAGAGGTTCACAGATTTGCAGAGGAGCTATCCACATCATGGATTACCTAAAGATGTACTCATAAAAGCATTCTACAATGGAGTCACAAGTTCTACACGTGACTCAATTGATGTTAAGGCTGGTGGGCTCATCATGAGAAAGCTGTATAGTTATTAAAGACCATGGCATATGATAACTGCTTATGGTCCTTTGAGAGAGCTAACCTACCAAAGCAAATAAGGAGATTAGAAGTAGACATAGTGACAACCCTCTAAGCTTAGAAGGCTATACTTACAAAGCATATTAGCAACCTCACCCATAATAAGAATAATCAAGCCCTATAAATGAAATTTTCAATTTTTTGGGTTACTTTAATGATGGATTTGGTGTTTATGATGTAGGTATGATGAGAGAAGGTTTCCAAGAACAATGCAATTTTGGTGAAAAATAAATTCAAGAATAGCTAGCCAATAATCCCTACTCCAACACTTGCAATTTGGGGTGGTGAAATCACCTAAATTTTTTATGAAGTAACAACAATAATGTGGTTGCACCTAACTTCTCCAACAATAAAAATTTGCAAAGACAATAAGCACCACTAGGATTTCAGCATCCATTATAAGATAGGATGGCATCTGTGGAGAATAAATTAGATAAATTTTAGATACCATAATGAATATGTTATCTAACTATAAAGAGAATTAGAAGAGGATGGAGGCTAAGTTCGATCAAATTATAAGGAATCATGCCTCTTCGATTCATAATATTAAGGTTCAATTAGGTCAACTTACTCATACTATAGCTATAAAGCACTAAGAAAATCTTTCGAATAACACCGAGATAAACCCAAGGGAGCAAGTAAAGGTGATTACACTTAGAAGTGGAACATAAGTGAAATCTCAAGTTGATATCGCCAAGGAAGCTGAGACTAAGGAAGATAACCAATATGTAGTGGTTCACGATGTTCAGAAGGAATAGCATATTGCAAATAAGAAGAGAAAGGAATAAGTTTCACCTTTATATCCATTAAGATACCTTTTCCATAAAGGTTGAAGAAGCCATAAGATAGTCAATAATTTGCTAAGTATTTAGAAATATTTAAAAAGCTTTAAATTAATGTTCCTTTTACGGAAGCACTTGTACAAATGCCCAAATATGCAAAGTTCCTGAAGGATCTTATAATCAACAAGTGGAGATGGGATGATCATGAGATAGTGCCAATCATAGAAACTTGTAGTTCAATTATTTCTCGAAAGATCCTAACCAAATTAAAAGATCCAAGGAGTTTCACAATTTCGTGCATTGTTGGCTCTTATGAATTTTCTAGATGTTTGTGTGATTTAGGTGTAAATATTAACTTAATGCCTCTTTCTATTTTTAGAAAATTAGGAGTGGGAAACATGAAAGCCACCAACATGACTTTTGTTGTATTTAAAACCTGCAAGCCCACATATCCTTATTGCAATATAAGAGTTATCATTCCTATGAGAATTGTATATTGAATACCAATATTTTTACTTATATTCTCAGCTAGTAAATTAAATAAAAGAGAATTTTGTAATTGAAATAAATAAAAAAATCTAATTAAATTGTAATTAAGTGATAAACAACTTAGAGCCTAGGTTTAGTTTCACTATTCCAATATGATCATGAACACATTAACCAATAAAAGACATTGATTTCAATTAAAGGTAATTGTTCTAAAATACTTAAAGACTCTCTTGAATTCAATTAAGCATGCTGAGATACAAGTTTAACCTACTCTTAAGCTTATGAAATTACTCAAAACTCATTAAGTTTTTTAACAATTAATTTACCACCATAGACCCCTGCATACTGTCATGGTTCCCCAAAGATCTTGCCTACTCTCATGGTCAAGTAGTCTAAGTCCTATGAGTCATAAGTTAATAAATTCTCCTAACTCTTGTTGGTGAATCTACCCATAAACATGCAAACAAGTCAACCAAGAATGATAGCATACATTAAGTGCAACTCATAGAATTAGTTGAAAATTAAATTAAATAATAAAAACTTATGTTCAATCATGTTATGGAATAGGTACTACTAACCCAAATAGCAAATTAGCCACTCATGGTTATGGCAAAGATCATAAATATAATTATAAAGTTAGAGAAGAAGAAGAATTAATAAAAATAAACTTTTGAATTCTTGCACAAATCTCCTTCAATCTTGTTTGGGGCCTCTTTTTGATGATAAAAGATTACTTTAAGCCTCTCCTAAATCTCCTTATATAAGGTGAACTTGGTAGGAAACATCACAACCCTTGAAAATCTCTTCCTTTTTAAGTAAGGATAATACTTTAATTCTAACATGGACACAGACATGGTTATGTCTGAAGTGGTGTCATGTTATAAGTTTTCAACACAGCTTCAGACATGGTCATGCTTGATATAGTGTCGACTTCTCAACTTTTCCAAAATTTGGGCAGATTGTCGCACGGGTTGAGACATGGCTTCACCAAGCCATTTCGAGAATTCTTCATATTCTAAATGCAGCCACAGGCACTAACATGGCTTTACCAAGCCATGTCTAAAATGGTGTTGCGCCACTCGATACGACTTTTGGAATTTTTATGAAACTTTCTATAAGAAAAGGAAACCTTAATCAATACTTAAATAAAACTCCTAATTAAACTAGAATTATACTAAAATAAACAAAAACTAAAACAAAGCCATTAATCTAAAATTATTCATAATTAGACTCAATTACTACCCAATTATTCTAATAATTTATTCAAAATCCATTAAAATTCAACTCAAATACATATAAAGATTACACATATCAACATTACAATTAGTGGATAATTCCGTTAAGAAGCCTCATGGTGTGATTAAAGATGTTTTGGTAAAGGTAGACAAGTTTATTTTCCCTACTGATTTTATTGTATTGGATTTCGAGTAAGATATATATTGTCCACTGATTTTAGGTAGACCTTTCTTGAACTCAGGTAAAGCTTTGACTAATGTGCATGAGGGAAAATTAACATTAAAGGTAAGACATGAAAAAGTTAATTTTGTAATACCAAATTTAATGAAATACCCTCTAGAGGATGAGATATGTATGAAGGTTGAGGTTATCGATGATTGTGTAAAGGAAGTAAGTTAACCAAGGGAGGAAAATAAAAAAAGTTGAGGTGAGTGATGAGAATTATAATGGTGAGCAAGAGAACACATTTGCAAAATCTAAAATTTTATTAAGAAAAGACAAACCAATACTTGCACACCCATAATATCTTACCAAGAGGAAGATGAAGAAGAAAAAGATAAGGAAGAAGAGATTAAAGCTCAACCAAGTCAAATAAGTAAAGATGCGGGTTAGCAACAAATCCTCCATCACCTTGATGCTTTTAAGAAAAAGTTTGATGAACTATTCAATGAGTTGGAGCATTACATTGAAGGCATTTAAAGGGAACCAAATTATCTCAACTACCAGCTCCACAAGTTCATCAAAATATACGGCTATGATGTTCTGTCTACTCCATCTCCTACTTTACCATAGTGAGGGGAGTCCTTCTTTCCATATTTAATTTTTTTCTTTTGTTATTTTATTTTATTTTCTTTTCTTTCTTGTGTGCTTAGTGTCTTTTACACTTAAGTTTTCACATTGAGAGCAATGTGAATATTAAGTGTTGGGAGGTACATTTACATGTATTTTGCATTTAGTTTATTTTATTTTTATTTTTATTTTTTATGTTAATTTTAATTCTAAAATTATAATTGTTTGCATGTTAGCATAAACATATTTAGATTTTTGTACCCTATCCTTACACGTGATTTGCTTGTACATGTTTCATAATCTTTTATTAATACTTAATTTGTGATTTTTAAGTTAGGTTGATAATTTGTTGTTAAGGACTTTTGAAAATTTTAATGAACTTACTACTTACTTTCTTTTAAGTGACCGAATTTTATGAGTTGATAGTTAAGAGAAATGATTGTAAGTGATACTCATTTTTTTTATTTTTAGTTGATCCTAGAGTCTAGCATATGAATGACATCGTAAAAAAATCGCTCTTTTAATAAGGAGAAAAATATTTAAATTACAATCTTTATATACTCTAAATATACTCTAATGCTCTAAATAGAGTAAGAGTATCCAAATGACCCACTTAGCGGTATCCATGCTTAGTAGTGCAGGAACAATAAAGGATTACTAAGAGTGGGAAGGTTGGTTAAGCAGAAAATAAAATAAAATAAAAATAATGCAAGGTGGAGCATAAAATGTACTTACTTGAAAATAAAAAATGTTGTTGCAATCTTTTATGTGTTAGAATTTGGGAATGGCTAAGGGTTGAGTGAGTAGTATCACTTGCCTTTATTTTTCTTAATTGTCAACTTATAAATTTTCAAAAATTCAATGGCTAAGTTTGCTCTTCATTTGGTAAAGTTTACATCTTTGACCTCAAATTATCAATTTAATTTTAAGTTATAATTTTGTATTAACTAAAGATTTTGTGAGATGGACAAGTTAAAGTTTGTTGATGTGCTACATTCATTATGAGGATAGATATTCTCATATGTTTACTTGAGGACAAGCAAACGTATAAGTGTGGGGGTATTTGTTTGTGTTGAACCTTGATGGGTAAAATAGTCATTTTTTATGATCATAAGTAATTAAGTAAAATTATATTTAATATGTATGTTTAAGTGTTTATATTCAGGTTGATTAAATTTGCAAAATTCAAGTCCTAACGCAAGCAATGACAAATGCATTACGATTATAACTGCACAAGTCAAGCAATGAAAAGTCAACCTTCTAGCTTTACTAAGTCTGTAACTTTGTCATGAGTGGTGACAAACTCATCATGACTGTGACAAATTGAAAAATGGAAGATCGAATTTTTTATCAAGATCTGAAGTCAAATTTGGTTAAATATGATGGAAATCTTCATTATAAGTGGTTACAAGCAAATTTCAATCATTAGAAAAAAATTTCAAGCAAAATTACAAAATTCAATTTGTAAAGCTTTAAGAATTCCCAAGAGTTTTCATGACTAGTGTCACCGCTAGTGTCATGATCATGATGACCAACTCAAGAAGCTCCAGAGAGTTATCATGACAAGTGATATGATCATGATGGCTTGTCATGATTAGTGTCATAATCATAATGACCAATTCCATAAGTTTCTTAGATTTTGATGACTATTGTCACCATCAGTGTTATGATCATGAAAGTGCATGAATTCAAATTTCTATCTTGGCACCCCGATTGTCATAACCAATGATGATTTCTTATGAGCATGAAAAAGTTACAGAGCACTTAATTTTTTGGTGGTTAAACAGCTCCATTTGCATTTAATGCACCTTTAACGGCTCTTTTTCTCTATGAGAGTATAATAAATGAGTTGGAACAAAAGAAGGAAGTTGAGCAAAAACCCCAAGAGCTATCTTTGAGCATTAATTCTTGACTTTAATCTTTGACCACCCAAGTTTATCATATTTAATTCCTTATAATCTTTTATATCTTAAAAGTATTCTTGAATGTGGGTTAATGAGTGTTTAATACAATCATTCAATAGTGAGATTAAGTGAGTTGGGATTAGGATTTAAACACTTATAAGCTAAGAGGATTGTTCTTAGTGTTTGAGTTTGAGTGTGAGCCTTTGAAAAACACTTGGGTTTGAGTGTGAATCTTGGGAAAACACTTGTAAGTTAATAAATTTTTCTTAACACTTAGGCTTGAGTGTGAGCATTGGAAAACACTTAGGTTTGAGTGTAAGCCTTAGGAAAACACTTAGGCAGCTTAGATTTAAGCTTGTAAAGGTTTGATTTATACCTTAAAGTAGATTGATAGTGGATTGAAACTCTCAACAAGTGGTTGGGGAGAGGATGTAAGCTTTGAGAGCCAAACCTCTATAAATTCCCTGTGTTTTTCTAGCTCTACTTTTTCATTCTATTATGGTCTAACTCTTGTTTTTTTTTTTTTTTGCTTACTCTTTGTTAAATAAACAAACTTCCTTATTTAGCTCAAAAAGCCAATTCACCCCCCCTCGCCCCCTTTTGGCACTTGTGGAATTACAGTTTATATAAGAATAGAATTTTCATTTAAATTATTTTAGTGTGGTTATTATGTAGTTTTTATGTTTTAATTAAACTTATTTTGTTAGTTTTTAATTGTAATTTTTTTAAATGGTCATTTTGTAGTGATTTGGGACTCTTTTGGGTGATTAAAAGAGTTTTACATGAAATTGGAGTGTCTCATCCACCAGAGGCTGTTGGACGCATTCGAAATATGTGGGAGAGGTTAAAGTCTCGGTTGAGACAACAGCCTTGGGGCCACCATTGCATCAACAATGCATAGCAAAGTGATGAAATTCTATTAAGACAACAGCCCTTGGGGCTGAGAGAGTAGCAATGCAAAAGAAAATTGGCTCATTTTTTGCTGAGATAGTAGCAAAAATGCTAATATCGCAAGCTTGCTTAATTAGGAAATTTTGGCCACTTAAATGTGGCTATTTAAGGAGGACTCTTGGAAAATTTTTAGGGAATCATTTACCTATCAATTGGAAATGATTTTTATGAGAAATCAACACAGGAAAAGAACATAAAAATTAGGAGAAACTCAAGAGAAATCAAGAGACAAGATTGAAGAACACATTTTCTATTTTCTATTTTCTTCTCTCTTTTTTATTCTTGTAATTTTCATGGGTTGTTTTCAGAATTTTATTGAATATTTTTACAACATGTTAGGCTAAATTTATGTTGGTTAGGGATTGATGATTTAACAGGAATTAGTTTTTCTTTACTTAATGAAATATTAGTTCTTGCAAATTATATTTATTGTGTTAATTATATGTTGATGCTTGATCACCACTAGCATAATTAAAATTATGGTTTTATATTGAGAAATCAAAATCTTAGTGGATCTATAAACATAGATTTAAATTGCTTATAGGTATCATAAGTGAGTTAGATTCCAATCTGGAGTGGGTGAATAAAATTTTAATTTGATTCAAGGAATTGAGTTCACAATAAGAATTGAAATTTAATGTTTTTGTTTGAAGGTTATGAATTAAATTTGGTTATTACTTAAGAAAGATTAATCAATAATTTAGAATTACCTAGAATTTGCAAGACTAATAGGTTCATAAATTAAAATCAACTAAGGATTGTGAAAAGATTCAATTCTAACCATTGCATTCACCAATCGTTTATTCTTTCATTTTTAGAATTTATTTTTATTTTATAAATTTATTTAATTGCCATTTATTTATTTTTCTTAATTTCCATATTCAAAAGCCTTAGACAATAGAAAATTAAGTTAACAGGTGGTTATAACATATATCTGTGAAACGATATTTTTATATTATTTGACAATACCGTACGCTTGCGATTTTGCATCAACACTAATCTTGAATATCTAAAACATGCAATCAATTTTAAGAATTATGAAAACATAAGGTTGGAGTTCCAATCAGCATGATGTAATAGAGATTGACATTTTAACAGTAAACTAATTATGAACATATTGATAGCATTAGTAGGGTTGAATGTTATCTTAAATTAGTATATAATTAGAGATCACCTAAAATAATTTATATATTTTCGTACAATGTAGCCATTAAATTAATAAAATTTTCTTTATAAGCGTATTATGACCTTTAAATCAATATACAATTAAACTTCCCGTAGAGTAATTAGTATAGGATCAATATAACCATCAAATTAATAATTTTCCTTGTCTAAGGGCAATGAGACCAAATACAAAATTGATGATTTAAATATGTATGTTAATTTGATGTAACGTATACATGTAGAGTTTTAGTAAGAAAATTTGGAAAAACATAATTTATTATGTTATTAGTCTTTGCATTTTTTATTAATAAATAAGTTAAATAATGGAGTATGATGGTGAATTATATAATAATATATTTTTATGGACCATATAATAAAGTATATATTTTTAAAGCATATAAAAAAATATTTTTACAAAATAATAGAGTTAAAAATTAATTATTCTAGATAAAATTTTTCATTTTACTTTAATGATAATTAGTTGAAGATATCTTTTTTTTTTTTTTTTTTTTTGAAAAATAGTTGAACATATGTAAGGAAAAGATTGATAACACTGATATAATAATAAAAATTGTGTTCGTTTTCACTAATTTTTCTGTTATGAAATAATTGAGGCCATTTAATTTTCAACTTTTTCATCGGTTGGAACCATAATTTTTATGGGAAAAAAAGTTATTCTTATGTTGCATAATCATATTTTGATGTTCTTCTGGTCCGATAAACAGGATGAAAAAAAAAATTTGGGTATTAATGTCAACATATTATTTTCTAATAATTAATAAGGAGTAGTGAAGTGGTAACTGCTTTTCAAGATTATTCTGAGGTATAGGGTTTGATTTCTTTTTTTATTGTACAATTTAACGACATTTAGATGAGTTATTACATTATTCTATTATAAATTTTAATCGTTTTCGCTAATCTAATTGTGGCAAATTAGTATATGAACTTTTGATTTATTGCAAATCTACCGACGGTCAAAATAGCATGTGCCCATACTGACATGAAATACATGTATAAATTATTTGCTAATGTGAAAATTAAACAAAGAAATTGATAATTTTTGTATTTTTAACTTTCATCTTGTTTACAAATATATCCTTAAATTTCATCGTATTTGTAGTTCTTTTAATTTCACTAAGTATTTCAATTTTAACTAAGGAAAATTATCAAATCTATCATGAACTATAGGTCAATTATCAATCTAATCCTAATTTCAAAGTTGTATCAATTTGCTCCTCCAACTTTGAGAGTTGTTCTTATCCAAATGACATTGAGTTTGTGACAGAAATGACGTGGCAATTTGATGTGGCATAAGACTGGCTGACATGACAAAAAGTTTAAAACTCATCTTATCAAATTCTATCCTAAACTGTAGACTAATTACCAATCTAATCCTAATTTCAAAGTCATTTCAATTTGCTCCTCCGACTTTTCAAGTTGTGCCAAATCTATTCAGAACTTAATAAACTTGAGCCAGATAGTTGCAATGGCCATCTTTTGCGGCATAAGAGCATTTGACATGGCAAAAAAAATTAAAAACCTAAAACTAATGTTTTCCAAATCATAATCGCAAAACACAAGAATATATAGTTTGAATAATGAGATCATGACATGCAAATGTGGAAACACAGCTCGTTTGAAAGACATCTTGAAACTTAGGCAAATTCAGGTTGATTGTTTTGGTGTTATCCCCGTTTTGAGGTATGGTTTAAACAAAAAGGACCTTATAAAAAATTGAAATATTTATACAAAATCAAAACACTAAAAAGTATCATGAAGTATAAGTAGTAAGAAATTTAAATATTTTTAAATAAAATTATAATTTCAAGCTTTATATATAGAGAAAATAGATGTTCAAAAAATTCTAACTGTTTTTTTGTCATTACATATGCATCAGGTAAAAAAAATACAAAAGTATGAGTGAAATTTGAGTTTAATTTTACACCCACTTTAAGGAAGTTTAGTTTTATCATGTCAGATACTCTTATGCCACATAAGATGGTCATTGCATCTATCTAGCACAAGCTTATTGACTTCTTGATAGACTTGGCACAACTTAAAAAGTTGGAGGAGTAAATTAAAATGACTTTGAAATTAGGATTAGTTTGATAATTAGTCTATAGTTAAGGATAGAATTGATCAAATGAGTTTTAAGTTTTTGGTCATGTCAACTACTCTTATGCCACATCAAATTGTCAGATCATCTCTATCATAAGCTCAATGTCATTTAGATAAATTTGAAACAACTCTCAAAGTTGAAGAAGCAAATTAATACAACTTTAAAATTATGATTAGATTGATAATTGACCTATGGTTTATGATAGATTTGATTATTTTCCCTTTTATCTAATTTTAAATTATATTTAGAGATATGATAAATTTTTTATATGATCATGTGCATAATTTTGTAAAAAATGCATTCGAATATTCATCAAAATGTTTATAAAATTTTTATTGGATTTTTTTTTACTATGATTTCAACTTATTAAAATAATAAATAAAATCAAGTGGTTGAGATGAAATTTAATATAAATATAATTGAACTAAAAGAAATAAAGAAAAAAGATACACTAATTTGCGTTAGAAAAGATTTTGATACTAAAAAAATAAATAATTAAAATTTGAAAATTTACATAACATAAGTAAGGATATATTTGCAAAAAAAAAAACAAAAGGTATACCGATGGATTTTGGGAAGCCATTCACTAAAATATATACTTCTATGCCATGGCCATTGTCTTTGCCCACGATCAACATGCTCAAGTTTCTTAGATGAGTCAACTACCCCATATCTATAGGCATAGACTTAAGTGAATCACAACCGGTGATGTCTCAAGATGTATGTGATTTTTCATGTGCTTGAAACCTTTTGGTAATAGGTAAAGGTTCCAACTGAAGAATAAAATTCATAGAAAAAAAAAAGAGAAAATTCAAAGGAAATATTTTTTTATATATTTCAAAGAAGGGTTACAACCCTTATATATACACATAGGAATCCTAATCACATCCTAACTAGGAATAGAATAACATTCTAAATAAAATAAAGACTTCATTCCTAATTGTATACAAATATTTACTTCCTAATACATACAAAAAATATTTACTTCCTCAACACTCCCCCTCAAGTTGGTGAATGTATGTTAATCATTCCTAACTTGCCAAGTGAGTTATAGAACGATTTTTCAGATACAGCCTTTGTGAGGATGTCAGCTAGTTAAGTCTGAGAAGAAACAAATGGAAGATCAATTGTTCCTTGGTTCAAATGATCTTTTATAAAATATCCATCAACCTCCAGTGTTTAGTTCGATCATGTTGAACTGAATTGTTTGTAATTGCTATAGCTATCTTATTATCACATTGTAACAACATAGGCTTCGGATGTTTTAGTTCCAGATCCTGAACAATTTACCTTATCCATAGCAACTCACATACTCCATGAGCCATTCCTTTAAACTCAGCTTCAGCACTTGACCTTGCTATGACTTTCTGTTTTTTGCTTCTCCAAGTGAGTAAATTCTTTCCAACAAACGTAAAGTACCCGGATGTTGATTTTCAATCAGTCTAATCTCCGACCCAATCAGCATCAATATAGCCAGTAGTTTTATAATCCTTATTTCTCCCAAAGAATAAACCTTTGCCCAGAGAAGACTTTAGATATCTTAATACTCAGTATACTGCATCCATATGTTCTTTACTCAGAGAATGCATGAATTGACTTACAATACTTACTGCATAAGCAATATCTGGCCGAGTATGAGATAATTAAATCAACCTTCCCACCATCCTTTAATACTGATCTTTATTAGTTAGGACTTGATCTCTTGGGACTGAAAGTCCATGGTTGACTTTAATTGGAGTCTCGGTTAGCTTATAATCAAGCATGTCCATCTTTGTCATAAGGTCTATTATATACTTTTGTTGGCAAAGGGAAATCCCTTGAGCTGATCTTGTAACTTCAATTCCTAAAAAAAACTTCAAGTTACACAAATCCTTAAGTTCAAACTCAGATGCTAACTGTCTTTGCAAGATTGTTGTCTTACTCAAATCATTCCCAGTGACCACCATATCATCAATGTAATACAATAAGAGCAGTGACTTTACCTAACTTCTATTTGATGAATAGTGTATGATCAACATCACTTTGCTTATATCTGAGCTTTCTCATGAAAGTTGAGAGTCATCCAAACCATGCTTCAGGCGATTGCTTGAGTCCATACAATGCCCTTTTTAGTTTGCATACTCGGTCAGTACATCTACTTCTGGGTGGTGGATCCATATACACTTCTTCATCTATGGTTCCATTCAAAAATGCATTCTTTACATCAAATTGTCATAGTGGCTAGTTCAGGCTGGCAGGTAAGGAAATAAGAACTATGATGGTGTTCATTTTTGCTACTGGGGAAAATGTATCTTTATAGTCAATTTCATACTTCAGAGTATATCCCTTTGCTATCAACTAAGCTTTATACCAATTTATGTTTCCATCTAAATTAAGTTTGACAGTGAATATCCACCTACACCCGCACCATTTTCTTTCCTTCAGGGAGAGGAACAATATCCCATATGTGATTCTTCTGCAATGCCTCTATTTTATCATTCATGGCTTTCTTCGAATCCAGATCATCTAAAGGCTCATGCACATTACTCGGAATAGATAAAGTAGATAATTGATTTACAGTAACTGCATGTGAGTTAAAAAAAAATGGTTAGTTGATATAAGTTGTTGATCGGATATTTAGCTTTGGTATGAAGGTGTAGATTATATTTTTTTTTCAGAACCCCTCTATTGATTCTAAAAGGATAACGAGGCTCGATATTAGGAGTTACTAAGGGAGATGAGTTTACCTTTTATGCACATCTGCATCCAGAGTTTCTTCAGCTTCTGGTATAGGTTGAGAAGATGTACTATCTTGATTACTTAGATTATCTTCAATTATCTGTCCAGGTGAGATGCTCAGACTCAAAACATCAAATGTCTATGATATGCTCAAAACACTTGGGAGACTCGAAATATCTAAGATACTCAGATTCAAAACACTCGGAATGCTATCTTCAAATTCAAAGAGGTTCAGATTTTTCTCCCCCTGAAGAGAGCACTTGGAGTGAGAGAAAAAAGGAGAATTTTCATGGAACTGAACATCCCGAGTTATATACATCTTTTTTGCATTCGGATCATAACATCAATATCCTTTTGTAGATCCGCATAGTCAATAAAGATACACCGGATAGCTCGAGGATCTAATTTGCCGAGTGTCTGATGAACATATGTCGAGCATCCAAAGACTCAGAGCTCCAAATTATTGAGAGGTGGAGGTATGACAAGTTCCTGAAGTTTCTGAAGAGGTGTTTTGAAATTGAGTACTCTTATGGCATCCGGTTTATGAGATACGCAATAGATCAAACAGCCTCTCCTTAGTATTCTTGAGGAACATTCATGTTAAAAAATGATGCTCGAATGATTTCCAATAACTACCAGTTCTTCCATTGGCTATACCATTCTATTGGGGAGTGTCGGCATAGGATGTTTGGTGGTGAATACCCTACACGCGATAGAAATCATTTAGATTTGAGTTAAGATACTACCCACCATTGTCAGACTACAAGACTCAAATTTTACTCTGATATTGCGTAGCCACCATTTTGTATAGGTCCCAGAATGTGCAGCACACATCTCCCTTATTTGAAAGTAGTGATACCTAGGTCATCCAGGTACATTCATCAATAAATATTATAAATTATCGAGCCACTAGATAGAGTAGGAATTCGAGCAGGTCCCTATACATCATAATGAATGGTTATAAATGGAATTGAATTTTTATTATAACTCAGTACATAAGAGATTCGGTGGCTTTTTGCCAATTCATAAATATCACACTTGAATTTTGAGTTTGTGGAATTCAAAATAATTCCAATTTTATTTATCTAAGATAATGAAAAGAAAGATAACCGAGACGACGATGCCACAAGATTACTTGGTCTTTGGTCGACAACTTCTAATTGACTTGACTTGACTTCTGACTTAAATCATCATGCAACTCAAGATAGTACAACTTTCCACGTTTAACATCAGAGCCAATAATTTAGTGCATTGCAATGTCCTGAAATACACAATAATTAGGCCAAAATTTGATAGTGCAATTCAAGGTTTTAGTGATTTGGCTATGTAATATCCCGTGTTTTAAAAATATTTTTACACTGTACCGGGGTATGCAGTGTTAATAATTTCTGTACATTATATGATATTTTATTGAGTTGATATGTATTTAAAAACTTATTTTAATTTACTGTATATTATTTTCAGTGTTTTACGTAAAATTTTCCCGGGACTTGCATTTTCGGGGAAATTTTCACGTAAACAATGTATTATTAATTATTTTAATGTATTTACGGACTTGCATGAACTCATACATATTTTTAAATTATTAAATAAAGCCTGTGTGTGTATATTTATTTAATTAGGGTTTATTATTACCCTAATATTTTATTAAGTATTTAATTGTTTTATTGTTATTTAATTAATTTTATTTAGTATAAATTATTAAAATATTAAATTTTATGTGTTGTGGTGTATATTTGATGTGTGTAATTTAATATTATTTTAATATATAGTATAAAAGTATATATATATACATATATTTGTCAAAAATCAAAAAGTTTGGAAAATTACAAAACTTGCCCCCCGACTTCTTCTTCTTCCTCCCGATTCTTCCCTTCTCCGTTTCTCGATTGCTGCCGTGCCGTTTCTTCACCGTGGGTGTGCCGTCTGGTGTGCCACCATCTTCCCCGACCAATTCCGCCGCCTGAGGAGGCCGTTTCCGGCGTCTGGAGATCGATTTTGGCCGGAGAAGCTGAAAATCGATCCACCGTCGATCACTTCAATTCCGGCCACCGTTTTTGACACCGCCGGTCTCTTTCTTCTCCTTGAGCTCCGGTGAGTGTGATTCTAGCTTTGGTTTGAGCTAAATGGTCTAGAATTGCTTAGGTTTCGAATTTTCAATTTCGGGCCTATTAGGGTTTTTTGATTTTTTTGAGCTTCGAATTGATTGATTCATGAAAACTCCCTTCACAAATGTTGTTCCTAGTAGCTTAATATACATGTATGAATTTTTGTAGAATTTTTGGAGATTTTTGGATTTTTGGGTATTTTTGAATATTTTAATATTATTTTCTAATTTTCGAAATTAATTATTTAAATTATGAAATTGGAGTTTATGGTTGAATTAGGTGTTGAAATGAATTATAGGAATTTATTGGAATTTTTATGAATTTCTAAGTATTTATTTTGAATATTGAAGTTTATGTGATTTTGAGAAAATTAGTTAATTGTGTTTTTATTTGAATTTAATTGGTTAATTGAGTTTAATTATTAATATTATTGATAATATGTTGAGGAAATTAATTTTGGATAATTGTATGATTTTTGGTGAATTTTTGAAGTCATTATAGTATATTTATATA
Source organism: Mallotus nudiflorus (assembly GCA_947683625.1). Taxonomy (NCBI): domain Eukaryota; kingdom Viridiplantae; phylum Streptophyta; class Magnoliopsida; order Malpighiales; family Euphorbiaceae; genus Mallotus; species Mallotus nudiflorus. The sequence goes on along the minus strand of CANTUR010000126.1, from coordinate 3,045,447 downwards.
TATAGGGGTATTTTGGTAACTTTACCCTAAATTGTCTAAAAATGTAATTTAATTGGTTTTAATAGTTATTTAAGGTATAAAATGATTTCTACAAATTATTTAGTATTTTTAACTAATTAAAACTATTTTTCGGGAATTATTTTCAATTATATTATAATATACGGTTTTTCTAATAAAATGAGTTTTAATCAGTTTTTACAGTATTTCAAGGTTAATTATGAAATTTTTACCTATGAGATATATTACTATGTTGTGAGGATATTTTTGGTATTTCTGAAATTGTTCTGTGTTTGTGGACCCCCGGTCGGCAGATTGTAGTCTGGAGTCCGACCGAGGGGTTATGGATTTGTGTTGAGCTTGTATTTTGAAGTGTATTTCTTTGCAGGGTCGGCTACTCTTTTGAGTAGAGAGATGTCCGTTTTACAGGGGAGGTTCTGCCGGATTTTTGATAGAATTCTCGTAAAACGTGATGTCCAGTCGAACCCTAATTTTCGATTCTGTGTTTAATACTCTAGATTGAATTCTAGGATTTCTATTAGGGTTATTCTGATATCGGTTATTTATTCCTTGTTTAGTTGCGCCGAGACCGAGGGCTAGTGGACCAGGCCCGTCGGACCCGTCTCGTGGAGCGCATTAGGTGAGTTACTATACTATATATATATGCTTAGGATGCATGATTTAGAAATGCATGTTTTATGTTAATTAAATATGCATAAATAATTTGATTATTTCTTAAGTTTACATTAAGTATATTTTTGGTTTATTTTTGGTATATACTAAATTATATGCATATTTTGTGAATAAATATATTTAAAATGTTTTTAAATATATTTCCAGCTTAATTTATAATTTGATTGAATTCATTTTGACATATATATACTTGAAATATACCTGGTTTACTTTTGGTATATTTTCAGTATATATATGGTTTATATTGTTATTTCATTTATATTCATGCATCATTTATTTTTGTGAATGAATGTTTTATATTTAAGAATGAAGGATATCAATAGAACGTGCTACCTAGTGGGCAGCACTAAGACCGAGTACGTACCGGTACGCCTATAGTATTTAGGCTATATTACTAACTATTTTATGGATATTGATTTGATTATGATTATCGATATGTGAGATGTGGTTTGGGTGTGATTGCTGGAGCTCGGTTGACCAAGTGTCTCGGGCCAATCACACTGGCAGTCAGACTGCTGGAGCTCCGGTTGACTTAGTGTCTCGGGGCCAGTCTACTGTCAAATGGATTAAGTGAGTATATTTGGAATAAGTGAGCCTATATGGGCTAGAGTGTTGTTTAATACTATTTCTGAGGTTGCGATATTCTAGAGTTCTATGTGATCCTTCATAAAAGATGATTTTCAGATAAATTATATAAAAATGATTTTATTGCATCTGTGTGCAATTGCCTGTATATATACATATTATATATATATACTGTTGACTGTATGCATTATCACTTAGTGTGTATGTATATATATTATTAGTGATTCACTCAATGAGGTCTGACTCCCCTCCGTTGACTATTTTTCAGGAGAGTCAACATCTTCAGACCTCAATAGTAGGTCGATACGCCGATTTCTTTCGCCCCCGGCTTCTTTATGTAAATTGTCTACTTGAGTCTTATTTATTTTATCTAGACACTGCAGTAGTTGTGAATTAAAGTATTGGATTTCATGTATTTTATTTTAAAGAGATGTATTATGTTGAAACTGGATTTGTATTAAAGATTATATATATCTATGTGATGAGATTTTGATTTAAATCCGTTGATGTGGATGATATTATGATTTGTATTTCCGCTGCATATTATATTGTTATGATTATGGCATGATTTATTTTATTTTTAGGCTTGCTACGGGTTCCGGATTCGAAAGAATTCCCGTTCCTTAGCGCCGGTCATGGCCCCTGTTTTGGGTCGTGAAAAGTTGGTATCAGAGCGGAGTTCTGTGTCAGGGCTTAGTTATGTGAGTTGTGGCCCTAGTTTTAAAGTTGTGTTTTTCTGTTGGACTACTGCAGTGTATTAGGTTCGAGTATGTCTTGATAAGTATTCCTTGCTATAGTTTTCAGCGTTATTCCTCCGTTGTCTGTTTTGTCTGAATCTTTTCGTTTGTCTTTTCAGAATGAGGAGGCGAGCGCGTGTCGCTCCACCGGTCGTTGAGGCCGAGGATGATGAGTCTTTTCAGGACGAGGTTTTACCTCCTGAGCAGCCAGTTAGACATAGAGGTCGTGGCAGAGGTAGACCTCGAGGAGCGGCAGGTCACCGTAGGCAGAGAGAGTTACAGGACGAGGAGCCTGTTGAGCCTGAGTTTGATGTTCCTGTTCCTCCAGTTGTTCAGCCCTGTTCAGCCTGCCTATCAGCAGGGTATGTCTGACCCTGAGGCAGCTTTGTTCTATGCCCGAGTTGGCAGGATTGCGTTGATGGTACTTCTGATCCTTTAGATTTTCTGCACTGCGATTGAGACTAGGACTCGAACTGCTCATACCGAGTACCAGTGGATTATGATCATTGAGTTGTCTGTCGAGGGACCAGCTTAGATTGGTTCATTCAGATGATCCAGCCCTATATGATGACGATGACGTGGGCTTAGTTTCGAGAGCGGTTCATGAGGAGATTTTGTCCCAGAGCCTCTTCGTTTGAGCTATCGTCTTCGTTTGACTAGTATTGCTCGTGGAGATCGATCTGTAGAGGAGTATACCCGAGAGTTTCTTTGTCTGGGTAGATATGCTGAAGATCTGATGCGAGATCAGTATTTCGCGGTTACTACGTATGTTACTGGTTTGGGTTCAGCTTTTGCTGGTATGCCTACAACAGGTCTTACTCTGGAGTCCGTGATTGAGTTAGCTAAGGAGATTGAGCTGAGGTTAGTTAGGCAGGGAGCGATGCCTGATTATTACCAGTTAGGAGTTCAGTCGAGTGGATTGCAGGCTACTCCGTATTCGAGTTTTCATGTTGGTTCGAGTAGTCAGCAGCGAGGTTCGACTCAGCAGAGTCGTGGTAGAGGTACTAGAGGAGGTGCCAGAGGTGTTGGCCAGGCTTCTACCAGTCAGCAGGGAGGTCGAGGTCAGGCCAGAGTCTTCCATCTGACTCAACAGGATGCTCAGGGCATCTAATGCAGTCGTGGCAGGTATTGTTTCTGTTTGTTACCTGGATGCTTGGGTTTTGTTTGATCCGGGTGCCACGCATTCGTTTGTTTCTCCTGTTTTTGCTTCTAAATCTTATTGGCAAGCTTCGAGGATGGCTTTTCCTTTGTCTGTCGCCACTCCTCTGAGTGATTCTTTGGACGCCGATATTGTTCTTTCTGGTTGTCCAGTTCTTGTGGGAGATAGAGAATTACCCGCTGATTTGATTTTGTTGGAGGTGATGGAGTTCGATGTTATTTTGGGAATGGATTGGTTATCTCAGCACTTTGCCGTGGTAGATTACAGGAATAAAGAGGTGACTTTCAGAATTCCTAGTGATGTAGAGTTTAAGTTTGTTGGTGATAGGAGTTCAGCACCTCAGAATCTTATTTCTGCTATTACGGCTAGGAAGTTGTTGAAGAAAGGTTGTCAGGGATATTTGGCATTGGTCAGGGATACTTCAGTGGAGAAGTTGTTACTCACAGATGTTCCTGTTGCTTATGAGGTTTCTGGTGATGTCTTTTGGTTTGACTAATGCACCAGCAGTCTTTTATGGACCTGATGAACAGAGTATTCAGACGTATGTGATCAGTTTGTAGTAGTCTTCATTGATGATATACTGGTATATTTGAGGAGTATGGAAGAGCATGTATATCACTTGAGGATTGTACTACAGGACACTAAGAGGATCATCAGCTTTATGCTAAATTCTCGAAGTGTGATTTCTGGATGGAGAGTGTTTCTTTTCTTGGACACGTAGTGTCTAACGAAGGTATTCAGGTTGATCCATAGAAGATTGAGGCAGTATCTGAGTGGCCTAGACCTACTTCTGTTATGGAGATTCGGAGTTTTCTGGGTTTAGCCGGGTATTATAGGCGGTTTGTGCAGGATTTTTCCAGAAATTGCAGCCCCTATGGACTCGCTTGACTCAAAAGAATGTTAGATTCGAGTGGTCAGAAGCTTGTGAGAATAGTTTTCAGTTATTGAAGGAGAAGTTGACCACAGCGCCAGTATTAGCTTTGCCTAATAGTGTGGATAAGTTCACAGTTTACTGTGATGCCTCTAGAATTGGTCTTGGTTGTGTGTTGATGCAGAATGGAAGGGTGATAGCCTATGCTTCGAGGCATTGAAGAAGCATGACCAGAACTATCCTACACATGATCTTAAGATGGCTGCAGTGATCTTTGCTTTGAAGATTTGGAGACATTATTTGTACGGGGTGACTTGTGAAATATTTACTGATCACAAGAGCCTTAAGTACATTTTTCAGCAGTGAGATTTGAATTTGAGGCAGAGGAGATGGTTGGAATTGTTGAAGATTATGATTGCGAGATTCTTTACCATCCGGGTAAAGCTGATGTGGTAGCAGATGCCTTGAGTAGGAAGTCCTCAGGTAGTCTTGCTCATATCGGTGTTGAGAGGAGACCATTGATCCAGGAGTTGCACCTGATGGTGGATCAAGGTCTGATGATGAAGATTAGTAGATCTGGTGGACTGTTAGCTCAGTTTAAAGTACGATCTGTACTGAGGGATAGGATTAAAGCAGCTCAGAGCCGAGATCCTATTCTAGAAGAGCTTGCAGAGAATGTCAGAGCAGGAAAGTTCACTGATTTCACACTCGATGATGATGGTGTGTTGTGGATCAGTGGTAGATTGTGTGTTCCTGATGTGGATGATTTGAGAGAGGAGATTTTAAAAGAAGCACATTCTACAGCCTACAGCGTTCATCCAGGTGTTACTAAGATGTACCACAGTATCAGAGATTTATATTGGTGGGATGGATTGAAGAAGGATGTTGCTGATTATGTTGCTAAGTGCTTGACGTGTCAGCAAGTGAAAGCCGAACATCAGAAGCCTTCTGGGAAGCTTCAGCCTCTTCCTATTCCCGAGTGGAAGTGGGAAAGGATAGCTATGGATTTTATGGTCGGTTTACCTCGTTCGAAGGATGGATACGATTCCATCTGGGTGATTGTAGACAGGTTGACGAAGTCCTGCACATTTTTTGCCTGTGAAAGCCACATATTCAGTTGCTAGATTGGCGAAGTTATATGTGAAGCATATTGTATGCCTTCATGGAGTACCTGTGTCCATTGTGTCAGATAGAGGTTCGGTGTTTACTTCTCATTTTTAGCAGAAGTTGCAGGAAGCGATGGGCACTAGGTTGGATTTCAGTACTGCTTTTCATCCTCAGACAGATGGTCAGTCTGAGAGGACGATCCAGACACTGGAAGATATGTTGAGGATGTGTGTCCTGGATTTGGGAGGTAGCTGGGATGATCATTGTCACTCATTGAGTTTGCATATAATAACAGCTACCATAGCAGTATTGGCATGGCACCATACGAGGCATTGTATGGAAGGAAGTGTAGATCCCCGTTGTGTTGGGATGAGATTGGTGAGAGAGCTTTGACTGGACCAGAGATGGTTCAGGATGCTGCAGAGAAAGTCGCCGTGATCAAGCGCAGATTAGAGATCGCAGTTAGCAGACAGAAGAGTTATGCGGATCCTAGGCGCAGAGAAGTGGAGTTTCAGGTTGGAGATTTCATTTTTCTGAAAGTATCTCCGATGAAGGGTGTGATGAGATTTGGCAGGAAGGGTAAGTTAGCACCGAGATACATTGGGGGACCGTTTGAGATTCTGAGAGAGTTGGCACTGTTGCATATCGGTTGGATTTGCCTCCGAGTATGTCACAGGTGCATCCAGTATTTCATTTCTCGATGTTGAGGGAAGTATATCTCAAATCCTTCACACGTGTTGCAACCTGACAGTGTAGAAGTGAATGAAGATTTGACGTTTGTGGAAGAACCTGTGGCGATCGTTGATTTTCAAGTTCGACAGTTGCGATCGAAGCAGATTCCGATGGTCAAGGTTCTGTGCGTAGCGATAGAGTTGAAGAGCATACGTGGGAGACTGAAGCTGAGATGCGAGCTTCTTACCCGTATCTCTTTCCTTCTTGATCTTGTTTTCTAGAATTCGGGGACGAATTCTTGTAAGGGGGGAAGACTGTAATATCCCGTGTTTTTTAAAAATATTTTTACACTATACCGGGATATCCAGTGTTAATAATTTATGTACAATATATGATATTTTATTGAGTTGATATGTATTTAAAACCTATTTTAATTACTGTATATTATTTTCAGTGTTTTACGTAAAATTTTCCCGGGACTTGCATTTTCGGAGAAATTTTCACGTAAACAATGTATTATTAATTATTTTAAATGTATTTACGGACTTGCATGAACTCATACATATTTTTAAATTATTAAATAAAGCCTGTGTGTGTATATTTATTTAATTAGGGTTTATTATTACCCTAATATTTTATTAAGTATTTAATTGTTTTATTGTTATTTAATTAATTTTATTTAGTATAAATTATTAAAATATTAAATTTTATGTGTGTGGTGTATATTTGATGTGTGTAATTTAATATTATTTTAATATATAGTATAAAGTATATATATATACATATATTTGTCAAAAATCAAAAACTTTGGAAAATTACAAAACGGCCCCCGACTTCTTCTTCTTCCTCCCCCCGATTCTTCCCTTCTCCGTTTTCGATTGCTGCCGTGCCGTTTCTTCACCGTGGGTGTGCCGTCCGGTGTGCCACCATCTTCCCCGACCAATTCCGCCGCCTGAGGAGGCCGTTTCCGGCGTCTGGAGATTGATTTTGGCCGGAGAAGCCGAAAATCGATCCACCGTCTATCACGTCAATTCCGGCCACCGTTTTTGACACCGCTGGTCTCTTTCTTCTCCTTGAGCTCCGATGAGTGTGATTCTAGCTTTGGTTTGAGCTAAAATGGTCTAGAATTGCTTAGGTTTCGAATTTTCAATTTCGGCCTATTAGGGTTTTTGATTTTTTTGAGCTTCGAATTGATTGATTCATGAAAACTCCCTTGACAAATGTTGTTCCTAGTAGCTTAATCTACATGTATGAATTTTTGTAGAATTTTTGGAGATTTTTTGGATTTTTGGGTATTTTTGAATATTTTAATATTATTTTCTAATTTTCGGAAATTAATTATTTAAATTATGAAATTGGAGTTTATGGTTGAATTAGGTGTTGAAATGAATTATAGGAATTTATTTGGAATTTTTATGAATTTCTAAGTATTTATTTTGAATTATTGAAGTTTATGTGATTTTGAGAAAATTAGGTTAATTGTGTTTTTATTTGAATTTAATTGGTTAATTGAGTTTAATTATTAATATTATTGATAAATATGTTGAGAAAATTAATTTTGGATAATTGTATGATTTTTGGTGAATTTTTGAAGTAATTATAGTATATTTATATATATAGGGGTATTTTGGTAACTTTACCCTAAATTGTCTAAAAATGTAATTTAATTGGTTTTAATAGTTATTTAAGGTATAAAAATGATTTCTACAAATTATTTAGTATTTTTAACTAATTAAAACTATTTTTCGGGAATTATTTTCAATTATATATATAATATACGGTTTTTCTAATAAAATGAGTTTTAATCAGTTTTTACAGTATTTCAAGGTTAATTATGAAATTTTTACCTATGAGATATATTACTATGTTGTGAGGATATTTTTGGTATTTCTGAAATTGTTCTGTGTTTGTGGACCCCGGTCGGCAGATTGTAGTCTGGAGTCCGACCGAGGGGTTATGGATTTGTGTTGAGCTTGTATTTTGAAGTGTATTTCTTTGCAGGGTCGGCTCTACTCTTTTGAGTAGAGAGATGTCCGTTTTACAGGGGAGGTTCTGCCGGATTTTCGATAGAATTCTCGTAAAACGTGATGTCCAGTCGAACCCTAATTTCCGATTCTGTGTTTAATACTCTAGATTGAATTCTAGGATTTCTATTAGGGTTATTCTGATATCGGTTATTTATTCCTTGTTTAGTTGCGCCGAGACCAAGGGCTAGTGGACCAGGCCCGTCGGACCCGTCTCGTGGAGCGCATTAGGTGAGTTACTATACTATATATATATGCTTAGGATGCATGATTTAGAAATGCATGTTTTATGTTAATTAAATATGCATAAATAATTTGATTATTTCTTAAGTTTACATTAAGTATATTTTTGGTTTATTTTTGGTATATACTAAATTATATGCATATTTTGTGAATAAAATATATTTAAAATGTTTTTAAATATATTTCCAGCTTAATTTATAATTTGATTGAATTCATTTGACATATATATACTTGAAATATACCTGGTTTACTTTTGGTATATTTTCGGTATATATATGGTTTATATTGTTATTTCATTTATATTCATGCATCATTTATTTTTGTGAATGAATGTTTTATATTTAAGAATGAAGGATATCAATAGAACGTGCTACCTAGTGGGCAGCACTAGGACCGAGTACGTACCGGTACGCCTATAGTATTTAGGCTATATTACTAACTATTTATGGATATTGATTTGATTATGATTATCGATATGTGAGATGTGGTTTGGGTGTGATTGTTGGAGCTCGGTTGACCAAGTGTCTCGGGGCCAATCACACTGGCAGTCAGACTGCTGGAGCTCGGTTGACTTAGTGTCTCGGGGCCAGTCTACTGTCCAAATGGATTAAGTGAGTATATTTGGAATAAGTGAGCCTATATGGCTAGAGTGTTGTTTAACACTATTTCTGAGGTTGCGATATTCTAGGGTTCTATGTGATCCTTCATAAAAGATGATTTTCAGATAAATTATATAAAAATGATTTTATTGCATCTGTGTGCAATTGCCTATATATATACATATTATATATATATACTATTGACTGTATGCATTATCACTTAGTGTGTATGTATATATATTATAGTGATTCACTCAATGAGGTCTGACTCCCCTCCGTTGACTATTTTTCAGGAGAGTCGACTTCTTCAGACCTCAGTAGTAGGTCGATACGCCGGATTTCTTCCGCCCCGGCTTCTTTATGTAAATTGTCTACTTGAGTCTTATTTATTTTATCTAGACACTGCAGTAGTTGTGAATTAAAGTATTGGATTTCATGTATTTTATTTTAAAGAGATGTATTATGTTAAAACTGGATTTGTATTAAAGATTATATATATCTATGTGATGAGATTTTGATTTAAATCCAGTTGATGTGGATGATATTATGATTTGTATTTCCACTGCATATTATATTGTTATGATTATGGCATGATTTATTTTATTTTTAGGCTTGCTACGGGTTCCGGATTCGAAAGAATTCCCGTTCCCTAGCGCCGATCATGGCCCCTATTTTGGGTCGTGACAGGCCAACATATAGTAGATTTTAAGAAAGAGATGGAATAACAAGAACAATTTCTAGATTAAGAGAGTCGAAGTTAAATGGTGCTATACCTCCATTAGCAGTCAAAATATTTTATTGGGTTGATAAGCGGATGGATGTAAGATGGTGAGTGGAGTTTGTATATGATTAGTAGCACTTGTATCAATAATCCATGTATTATTTTAAGTAATATTTATCATACCTAATGTTTCATCAAGATCACCACTTGGTTTAGTACCACTAAAAGTAGCAATTGCATCCTTTCCGAGCTTCTTACAAGGCTTTCTATTGAAATCTCACCATTCCGAATATCCCATAGCTTTATAGCACCATTCCTTAGAGTGTCCAACTTTGCCACAATGAGTACAGATGTATGTGATGGACTTACTTAGTATTTTTCCTTTGAACTGGGAACGAGTTTGAGCTAGTACAAGTAAAACATTGTCTGGCAGTATCTTTGGCTCTTCCATCGTATGGCACTGGTTATGATCCATCTACACATATGCATAACTAGACTCAAGATCAAAAGGTGGATCCTTCCAAAGTATTTCACTCCAAGCATTATTAAATTCTGAATTAAGTCCGGCTAGAAAAATATGTGCCCGAAGTTGGGTAATATGTTTGTGGAATGATACTACTCCATTAACATCCTCCCCTTGTGCACATATCTGGGCATCAATTTCTTGAAATATTCCAACCAATTCATTATAATATGCAAGTAATGGCTTACCATTATAATTTGTTGTGAATGATTTCCAGTTTAATTTGAATAACTGAGTTTCATTAGATCCATCATAGAAGGTTTTTGTGACAACATCCCATATCTCCTTTACTGTTGGAAGATAGATGAATCACTGCATCAATGTCGGACTCATGGAATCAATCAGCCAACTTTTAACTCGATTATTATCAATATGTCAAGTCTCCAAACTTTATCGCCTGCTGGTAGCTTTGGCATAGTGCCATTAAGAAAGCCAGATATATTTTTAGCTCCAATTTACATCTCCATGAGCTATGACCATAGAGTATAGTTCATATCATCAAGCATGTAGGAAAGGGAGAATTATCTTAAAGGGTTTGAATAAAATTGGGTGTTCCATGGGATATGATGAATGTGTTTTTGATGGTCATGATTTCAAATATTCAAAAGGAAGAAAACTACAATTTTAAGGATTCAATAAAAAAAAATTTGATTTTAATGGGTATGCTCTTGTCACGACCCAAAATAGGGACCATGACCAGTGCTAGGGAACGGGAATTCTTTCAAATCCGAAACCCATAGCAAGCCTAAAAACAAATAAAAACATGTAATAATAATAATAACAACACAATTAAATAAAATATTATGTAGTGGAATAAAATCATAAATATCCAAATAATATTTCCACCAAATGAAATTAAATCAAATCCTCATCTTATATATAAATAAACTTTTAATACAAACCAGTTCAACTATTTAAAGTACATATCTCATACAGATATAATACAACAATCTCACAATCGACCATAACTACTGCAGTGTCTAGATTATAAAATAAAACTCAAATAAGCAATTTACATAAAGAAGCCAGAGCGGAAGAAATCCGGCATACAGGTATGCTACTGAGGTTTGAGGAAGATGACTCTCCTGAAAAATAGTCAAGGGAGGGGAGTCAGACCTCACTGAGTGAATTACTATAATATATATACATGTATACTAAATGACAATGCATACAGTCAATAGTATATATATAAATATATATATATAGGCAAATACACACAGATGCAATAAAAATCATTTTTATATATTTTGTTTGAAAACCATTGGTTATGAAGGATTAAATAGAACCCTAGAAAATCGTGACCTCAAAACAGTGTTAGACAACCCTCTAGCCACACAGGCTCACTTATTCCAAAATATTCACTTATTCCATTTAGACAGTAGACTGGTTCCGAGACACTAAGTCAACAGAGCTCCAGCAGTCTGACTGTCAATGTGATTGGCCCTGAGACACTTGGTCAACCGAGCTCTAGCAATCACACTCCAAAATCATATCTCACACATCAAATAATCATATCCAATCAATATCCACAAATGGTTAGTAATATAGCCTAAATGCTATTAGCGTACCGGTACGTACTCAGTCCTAGTGCTGCCCACTAAGTAGCACGTTCTATTGATATCCTTCATTATTAAACATAAAACATACATTCATAAATAAATGATGCATGTAATTGAAATGAACAGTAACATAAACCATATATATACTAGAAATATACCAAAAGTAAACCAAGTATATTTCGAGTATATATACGTTAAATAAATCCAATTAAATTACAAAATAAACTAGAAATGTATTTGAAAACATTTTAAACATAATTCGTTAATAAAACATGCATATAGTTTAAAATATACCAATAATAAACCAAAAATAAACCAAAAGTAAACTAAAAATAAACTTAAGTACTAATTAAACCATTATGCATTTTTAGTCAAAATAAAACATAGATTTCTAAAATCATGCACCCTAGAGCATATATATATAGAATAGTAACTCACAAATTATTGCGCTCCTCGAGATGGGTCCGATGGACTAGGCCTCAGTCTCGGTGCAACTAAACAAAAAAAATGACAGGAATCAGAACAAATCTAATAGAAGTTCTAAAGACTCGATCTAGAATACTAGAGACAAAATTAGGATTAAAGCTCGACCGGACATCATGTTTTACAAGAATTCTACCAAAAATTCGGCAGAACCTCCCCTGTAAAATGGACATCTCTCTACTCAAAGAGTAGAGCCATCCCTGCAAAGAAATACACTTCAAAAATAAACACAGAACACAACCACAATCCCTCGGTCGGACTCCAAACTACAAATCACCGACCGAGGTCCACAATTCACGGAATATTTATAAAATACCGAAAATATCTTTATATAATAAAAATACATTTTATAAGTATAAATTACGTAATTAACCCTAAAACAAAGTAAAAACCGATAAAAACTCATTTTATTAGAAAAATCGTATATTAATACATATAATTGAAAATAATTTACGAAAAATAGTTTTAATTAGTTAAAAATACTAAATAATTTTTAGAAATCATTTTTATACCCTAAATAACTATTAAAACCAATTTAATTACATTTTTAGCTAATTTAGTGTAAAATTACCAAAATACCCCTATATATAAATATACTAAAATAAATCCAAAAATTCACCAAAAATAATATAATTACTCAAAATTGATTCTCTCAACATATATTTCAATAATATCAATAAATATACTTAATTAACCAATTAATTTCAATTAAACACATAATTAACCCTATTTTCTCAAAATTACATAAACTAAATAAATTCAAAATAAATACATAAAAATCCAAATAAATTTCTATAATTCATGTAAACACCTATATTTACCATAAAACACAATTTCATAATTAATTTAATTAATTTTCAAAAATTAGAAAATAATAATAAAATATTCAAAAATACCCAAAAATCAAAATAATTTCTAAAAATTCTACAAAAATTGACACATGAAGATTAAGCTAAGGGGAGCAAAATTTGTGAAGGAATTTTTCATAAATCAATCAAATTGAAGCTCAAAAAAATCAAGAACCCTAATAGGCTGAAATTGTAAAATCGAAACCTAGGCAAATCTAGATCGTTTTAAGTGAAACAAAGCTTGGAATCACACTCACCAGAGCTCAAGGAGAAGATAGAGACCGGCGGTGTCAAAAATGGTGGCCGGAATCACATCGATCGACGTTGGGACAAAGTTTCGGTCTTCCAGCCAAAACGAGCTTCAAACGTCGCCGAAGAAGGAAGAGAAGGCGGCGGAGCTGCTGGCTGGGAAGGGCCGAGCTCAGGGTGGCACACCGACAGCCTGAAAATGGAAGTAGCAGTGGTGGGGGTGACGAAAATCGATTGGGAAGAAGAGGAAGGGGATAATGGCAAAATCGTAATTATTGCTAAGTTTTGATTTTTGACAAATAATTAGGTATATATGCATATATATATACTCAAACTATATATTATAATAATATAAATTCCCACACATATTAAATATACTCCACACACATTAATTTAATATATTTAATAATTAATATACTTAAAAATAACTAAATAATATTTAAACTAAATAATAAATAATAAAAATTAGAGTAATTAATTAAACCCTAGTTAAATTTAAATATATACACATATATACACTTTATTTTAGCACTTTAAAAATATATGAGTTCATGCAAATGCGTGAATTTGTTTAAAATATTTAATATTAAATTATTTACGTGTTAATTTTCCCGAAAATAGAATTTTCGAGAAAATTTTACGTAAAATACATAAAATAATTAAAATGAACTTTAAATAAATATCAACTCGTAAAATATCATAAATATGTACAAAAATTATTAACACTGCATATCCCGATGCAGTATAAAAATATTTAAAAACACGGGATATTATAGCTCTGATATCATAAATAATAAAATTTAGAGAAAAAAAGAGAAAATTAAAGGAAATATTATTCCATATATTTTAAACTAGGGTTACAACCCTTATATATATATATATATGAATTCTAATCACATCCTAACTAGAAATAGAATAAAATTTTAAATAAAATAAAATTTTATTTTTAATTGTATACAAATATATACTTTCTAATATATATAAAAAAATATTTACTTTCTCAATGCCAACAGCCTCTGAGTTTCAACGTCTGTAAGCTTTGAAGGAAGGCTGTTGATTCCTGTAGACTTCTAATACTTCAATTAGAAAAATCTAAGTAACTTAAATGCTTCGGTCTATCAGTTGAGATCGGCATTTTCTTCAAACTGCAGCTTCTTACACTCAAAGACTCGCAAATGCTTTTGCCCACACAAGTAAGGAGGCCATGGGCGCTCCGAATTATCGTGGCCAAACCAAAAGAATGAACGTAATGATTTGTCTTGTTTCCATTCATTATTGCTGTACGTATAATCATAGAGTTTCAGATGTCTTGCGCAAATGGACGATGTATACTGTATTTTTTAATTATTTGCCATAATTTTGAATATTTTGGTTGCATTATATAAGTTTATCATATGAATATTTTAATAAATTATTGTGATATATACGAATCCAATCTATCAAATTGTATATATTAATATATCATTTTATAACATATATACATATAGAAAAAGCATACTAAAATATAAAAATTTTGGGAAAAAGAAAAGTAAGATGATTCAGACACGACAATATTGTTACAGAAATAAATAAAGGCCCTGCCTCAATTAAACTCAACCGAAGGCTTTGACTATATGCTGCTATTGTTTTTGTTTAGATCATTGCTTGAGCAATAGAAATCAAGAAGCTTTGATGTTCAAATGGCTTATATTGTATTGGACGTTTCCAGGAATATTCATGGTTCGGTTTGGTTGGTTTAGATCAAAAATTTATAATCAAATCAATAAAATCAGTTTTTAAACACTTCAATTTTTACCCAAACCAAGTAATACTAAAAACATCCAAATTAGAACTATTTGGATTCGATTTGGTCAGTTTAACAAGTAAATGAATAAACAAAACAAATATCTGAACGTACCATAAAAAGTAATTTAAAATCATATGCTGAAAATAATAATATAAACATTATTCAAAATATAGAAATTCAGCATATTACTTTAACTTCTAAAAAAATCAAAACATAATTTGTGAACTAGTAAAGTAAAATCTTGCTCAATCATGTGTTCTAAAATATTCTTCCATCAATGGTAGCTTGTTTCAAATTGGATTTTGAGAAAATATTAATGGGAAAAAGATAATCTTTATTGATTATAATGTGTGCTATATATACAAGCATCTATACATCCAATATAGTAAAAAAACTAAGCTTGCGCCTAAAGAATAGGAAGCAAATAGGAAGCAAGAAATATAGGAAATAAAGATAAACAAGGAACATCTAAAATAGGAACATCTATGATAGGAAGCAAGAAATATAGGAAATAAAACTAAACAAGGAACGTCTAAAATAGGAACATCTATGATACAGGAAAATCTCAACACTCCCCCTCAAGTTGGAGCATGAAGATTACAGATGCTCAACTTGCCTAACAAGTGGTGGAATTGTTTGAATCCCAATGCCTTTGTGAAAAATCTCCAACTTGATCACTTGAACGAACATGAGAAGTGCGTATCTCATTACTAATCAAACGATCACGTATGAAGTGGCAATCAATCTCGATGTGCTTTGTTCATTCATGGAAAACTGGATTGGCAACAATATGGAGAGCAGCTTGGTTGTCACATATGAGATACATAGGCGAGGATAATGTGACTTTGAGTTCCAGAAACAAGGAGCGTAACCACAATAACTCACTTGTGGCATTTGCCATTGCTCGATACTCTGCTTCAGCTGAAGAGCGGGAAACCATAATTTGCTTCTTTGATTTCCAAGATATGGGACTCTGTCCAAGGAAGACTATGTAGCTAGTGGTCAATCATCTAGTTGTAGGACAACTTGCCCAATCCGAATCACAATAGGCTGTCAAATGTAATGAGTTTGAAGAAGAAAGAAAAATGCCTTGGCCTGGCGCAGACTTTAAGTAACGAAGAATGCGAAATGCTGCATTCAAATGAGGCACTCGAGGGTCTTGCATGAATTGGCTTAGAACCTGTACAGGGTAAGTGATGTTAGGGCGTGTAATGGTCAAATACAACAGTCTACCAATGAGCCGGCGATATTGTCCCACATCTGATATTGGATCTCTAACATTTGTAGCAAGATTGTGTCGTGATTCCATAGGGAAGCTTGCTGGTTTAGCATCTAATAAGCCCACCTCTTCAAGAAGATCTAGTGCATATTTTCATTGGCTAAGAGTTATCCCTTCTTTGTTGCATGCTACTTCAATGCCAAGGAAATATTTAAGGGTCCCAAGATCTTTGATGCGAAAAGCCGAGTTCAAATAGTCCTTTACTTGACTTATAATATGCAGATCATTTCCTGTTATAACAACATCATCAACATAAACCAGCAAAGCTATAAAATGATTATCTCATACCAATGTAAACAAGGAGTTATCTGCTGCACTTTGCTGAAAACCAAACCTTTGAAGGGACTTAGAAAGTGTTTCAAACCAATTTCATGATGCTTTTTTAAGTCCGTAAAGGGATTTTCTTAACCTGCAAACATGATTATCACCTGGTTTAGCAAAACCTTGTGGAACTTTCATGTATACCTCCTCATGCAAGTCTCCATGAAGGAAGGCATTGTTTACGTCTAGTTGGTGCAATTCCTAATGACGTATGGCAGCAACTGAAAGCAAATATTGCAAGGTTGTAATCTTGGCAACCAGTGCAAATGTATCATGGTAGTCTAACCCTTCAATTTACGTGAATCCCTTAGCAACCAAACACGCCTTAAAGCGCTCAACAGTACCATCGGATCGATATTTAATTTTATAAACCCATTTAGAGTCAATAGCATGTTTGCCTGGTGGTAAAGGTTCCAAATTCCATGTATGATTCTCCTTTAATGCATGAATTTCTTGCTGCATCGCATGTTGCCATCTAGGGTCTTTGACAGCTTGATGGAAAAATTTAGGTTCATCTAATAAAGAAATGGATGCCAAGAAAGCTTTATGGCTATTAGTAAAACGAGAATAAGAGAGACAATTTGAAAGAGGATAAGACATACCTGAGTTCGTTGATGGAGGGGAGCCTTGTGATGGCGCTAAGGATGGTAATAGCTCATAGTCGAAACCAGAAAGCTTTGTGGACACACGTCGGGACCTGACTGGTCGTTGAAAGGGAGAAGAGCTATTTTCATTATTGTTGATTGGTTCAGGTTGTGTGGGATTATTGGTTTGGGGACTGCAATGATGAATTTCAGGCGTGTTTTGGTTGACAGATAGAGGTCTGACTGGTGAGATCATTGTGGTAGTTTCTTTGCTTGCTTCATCATTTGGATAATTATCAATCTGAATAGGCTCAATTTGGTCTAAGGCAGCAGGATCTGAAGAATGTGCTGACTGGTAAATGAGATCAGGTGGTTGGTTAACCAACGGTGATGGAACGGGTGTATTCAGGTTTGTGTTAGTTTGGAAAGGAAAAATCCTTTCATGGAATATCACATCTCTGGACACAAGCAATTTCTGTTTTTCAAGATTATAAACCTTATATCCCCTTTTTCCATGTGGATATCCCAAGAAGATACAACGATGTGCTCTAGGTGAAAATTTATCTTTTGGTTTATCATGGACATAACATAAAGTGCCAAAAACTCTCAACTGCTCATAATCAGGTTTCTTATGAAATAAAACTTCATAAGGACTTTTATTGGTAAGGATGGGTGTGGGCATTAAATTTATGAGATAAACTGCAGTAAGAACACATTCTCCCCAAAATTTTAATGGCAAATGTGCATGGAAACGTAAAGAATATGTTACCTCAAGTATATGACGGTGCTTTCGTTCCACTCTCCCATTTTGTTATGGTGTATAGGCACATGCAATTTGGTGTTCTATCCCATGATTAATAAGGAAATCTCTCATTCTGTTTGAAATAAACTCTCCCCTATTATCACTTCTTATCACCTTGATCTTGGAATGAAATTAGTTTTGCATAAGATGGTAAAACATGGTTAGGTAATCATAGGTTTGTGATTTATTTTTCATAAGATAAACCCAAGTACATCTAGAATAACCATCCACTATGGTCAAGAAAAAATTAGCACCACTTAATGAAAGAATTGAATAAGGACCCCAAAAATCCATATGAATGAGGTCAAAAAAATTGATGCTTTTTTTTATTACTGATAGAAAAAGGTAAACGAGTTTGTTTTGCTTTATAACATGCATCACAAACTTCATGAAAATCATTAGAGGGGAATCTCTCAAAAATAAATTTAAACTTGCTAAAGGGATAATGTCCTTAGTCACATATGCCACAAAGCATAATCTGTTTCAAGAACACTTCGACTTGCCATTCCATATATTCCTTCCATTTGATAAATGCCATCTTTCAGCTTACCCGCTCCAATCAGCGTCCTCATACGTAGGTCCTGAAAGAAACAAAAATTAGGAAAGAATGTAGCCGAGCAATTCAGGTCATTGGTTATCTTAGAAATTGAGAGGAGGTTATATTTAAAACCATGTATGCAAAGGACTTTCTTTAACTTAATGTTTGGTGTTATGCGTACATCACCAACATGAGTGACTGAAAGGGAAGAACCATCTGGTATTTTTACATTTAGGTGTGTCAAAACATGCATATAGTGGTCAAATTGCCTCTTATCTCCAATCATATGATCGGAGGCACCACTATCAACAATCCAAGGATCATTAGTCATGGAACTTTTACCTGCAAAGTTTGTTAAACCTTCATTACCATTGTTTTGATTGGCAGAGGATGTGAGAAAAGACAGTAATTTGGAACATTGATCTGCTGTTAGTCCTAGAGTTTGTTGAACTTGATGTTGCATGGCATTAAGTTCATGATTTCCTGGTTTTGAATTGTGCCATTGCTATTTACCAGGACTTGATGATCGGGATCCTGTTGTGGCTATATTGTTGTAGCCTTGTCCCTGCCTCAAGGCACCTTTTCCATTACTTCCACGATTTTGTTGATTAGTTTTCCAATTGGGAGGATACCCTATGATCTCAAAACATTCTTCTTTAAGATGTCCATTTTTGCCACAATGTGCACATTTCTTTTTAGACCGATTTATTGAGTTCTGGCCTCTGTTTGAGTAGTTCTTTTCAACACCGTTTAGCTTTGTTGTGAATGTTGCACCTTCTATAGTTAATGGCTAATCTATGTTCTTTTGCATGAGAAATTATTGTTCTTCTTGTAGTGCCAAAGAGAAAATTTTATTGAGTTGTGGTATTGGCTCTATTGATAACACATGAGACCTTAGCCTATCAAAACTATTGTTCAAACCCAGTAAAAACTGATGAGCTTTTTCCCTTTCTTGATGTTCTTGAAATCCCTTTGCTGCTTCACACTTGCAATGGGGCAAAGGATCATAAATTTGTAATTCCTGCCACAAGGTTTTGAATTTGGTATAGTATTGGGTTAAGGGTTGTCCATCTTCTTGACTAAGGTTAGAGAACTCCTTTTTTATTTTGTAAAGACGAGGTGCATTACTTTGCCCATATCTCTTGCAAAGTTCATTCCATATCTCTTGTGTTGTGTCTGTATACATAACACTTTCCTGTATGTCTTTAGCTAGAGAATTTCTTAGCCAAGCTTTAACCATAGCATCATTCCTTTTCCATCGCCCAAAATTTAGTGAGTCTGAGTTCGGCAATTGTAGATTTCCATCAATGAATCCACCCTTACTTTTTGCATACAAGGTTGTTTCCATGGAGTTTTTCCATGATGCAAAATTTTCTCATGTGAAAGGTGTGGTGACAAACACAAGTCCTGGATTATCTGAAGGGTGAAGAATATATGGTGAATCATCATAATTCTGCATTATAATTTCTCCCCCTTTCGTTGAACTTTGTGACTTTTCTGAACTTCCTTCTTGATCTCCCATTGATGTTATTGACAAGATGGATTCTGGTTCAATTTGTTTGAACCATGCTCTGATACCATGAGAAAATATTAATGGGAAAAAGATCATCTTTATTGATTATAATGTGTGCTATATATACAAGCATCTATACATCCAATATAGGAAAAAAACTAAGCTTGCGTCTAAAGAATAGGAAGCAAGAAATATAGGAAATAAAGCTAAACAAGGAACCTCTAAAATAGGAATATCTATGGGAGGAAGCAAGAAATATAGGAAATAAAGCTAAACAAGAAACGTCTAAAATAGGAACATCTATGATACAGGAAAATCTCAACAGATTTAACACTTGATACTGAAAATTTTACAAGTAAAAGAAAAAAAATTAAATTAAATTAAATTTTATATAAAGAACTTTAAGCAATATCTGCAGAATTTTACTCTATCTAAAATTCTAAGCAAAATGTATGGAATTATAATTAAAATGTGTAGAATAGTTATACATAGTTTTACTATGTGCAAAATTATAAATAAAATGTGCAGACAAGGACGGATCCAGCTTTACATTTGGGGAGGGGCCAACATCAAGTTAAACTAACACAATTAGTTTTCTAATTTTTTTTGGGGTGGAAGTACATGATATCTTTAGGGCTAACATCAACCTATTTTTACACCCAAGCACATAATGTCCTTGTGTTTTATTTTTCTAAAAAAAAAAGGGAGGGGCCAAGGCCACTCCCATCATGGACTTGGGTCCGTTCTTACGTCCAAAATTGTTATGCAAAATTTTACTACACCGTTGAGGTATTTGTTTATAAAGAATAAAAGAAAAGTTAAAGAGTTTAAAACTCTAGATAATTAGAAGTCTATAATTTTATGAAACTAGAAATTTATTAGCATTAATATCTCATATATATATGAACATTTTTTTTTTAAAAAAAAAAGACAATTTCACACTTTATTATTGGTTTGGTTTGATTTTATTGATTTTTTTTTTCTTAAACCGAAACCAAACTAAAAAATCAGTTTATAAAAATTTTAAAATCATAATTATCCATATAACTACTTGAACCATAGTTTTCAGTTTGAATTGAATTAAATCAATTCAGTTTAATTGGTTTGGTTAATTTTTGTGGAGCACTAAATGTTCCTCATCTACTAGCTCATGCGCTTCTTAAGATTGTCAGGAATGAATATAGCCCAAGTGCATATCTTATGTACATTATATTAGATTTTTAATCCAACATTGGACTTATTGTCAGATAAAATGAGTTCGTTTTGAAATTGATCATTGCAATTTGAATAATTTTGAACTTTAATGTATCTGATGGATATGAGGCGTTTAATGCACTAATGGATAATATCTATTTCAATGATCCTATGGTCATACCTATCATCATATTTTATTCTTTCTAAATACTATTATTGAAATTACAAAAAAATATATATATATTCGCTTAGAAAATATACTGATTTAAAAGATCAGTCACATATATTTAAAATGATTTATCGAAAGTAATTTAGTAAATTTGAATTTCATTTTATTTTATTTCAAACTTCATCTATCACATATATATTTTTTTCAATTTTTAAAAAAGTCGAAAATAACATATTCTCAACTTAAAATTTAGTATGTAATATATAAAATCCTCCCAAACAACCTATAAAAAGATTTTTTTTCTAAAATCTAAAAGATTTTTTATTTTTTAATCTTTAAATAAAATTTTTTTATTATTTTTTATGATTCTGTAAAGTAAAATATATAAAGTAAAAAATTAAGGAAAAAAAAAAAGAACAATACCAACCCCTTTCTTGATAGAACAAGAAATTGGCGATTGTCCCCTTTTTTAGTTGGATATATATATATATACATATTTGTTGACAAATGATTGTCATGTTGCGTATATGAATATTTGTTGACAAATGATACTGCTTGCAATTGTTTTGATTTGCCAATATAAGCATGGGAACAATTCTTATGGTGCGTACTGCTCATTATGAATTTTCGGTGTTTTCTTTAGATTGCAAACCTGTGGACATATATTTTATGCATATAATTTTGGTTACTTTATTTAAAAAATTGCAGTAATACAATTAAGGAATTAATTGATGTATTAAGGAATTTTTTTTGCTACAATTGTAAATTCACATATTAGTATTATTTTTTTTATATAGTTTAAGATAAATTAGTTGAAGCAACATGTCACCAAAGTGACTTCTTCTGTGGAGATTAATTTGTTTTAAAATATACAAGGTTGTGTGTACATAATTCATGAATATTAATTGGTTCAAACGAAAGTCAATATATATATATATATATATATATATATATATATATATAGTAAATTCAAAGGTCATATGATCTTAGCGTTGATGAACTACACAATAGGGGCGCAGCCTTTTAAATTGACGATAGCAAAAATTGAACCTTGCACCTCATAATGTCTTTGGCAAGAAGTTGCCACTTGACTACTTCATCACTGACAAAGAAAGTAAATATTTAACATAATTACATGTGCATCTATGGCTATAAACATGTAATGATTAATCGGTTTTACATGTGAATAATATATTGGCCCAAAAGAATTTGTTATTCGACATGTTCTTATTGTCAACGTTTGATTACAACGCCAAATATCACTTATAAGTTAATACTTTTGTCCAAAGATAAAATACTATCAAAGCACTACTATCAAGTTAACAAATATCACTTACAAGACTTCTAGCACTACTTAAACTATTTGTTAACTTTATGTATCATATACTAGTTTAGAGTTGTTAGTCTATTATTGTATATATACATATATGTAAGCAAACACAAATAATCTTTCACTGCCTATTCTGACTAGGTATCAGAGTGCATATTCAATATCAAAATCAATGGCTTCTTATACTTGTTCTACCTCTTCTTCCTTAGCAATGACAGCCACTAACACTGTCAGTGTCCTTCCCTCCCCACCTTCATTCGTTGTTGATGTCAATGTAGAAATAAAGTGGTTAACTCATTTGCTTCATG
Source organism: Mallotus nudiflorus (assembly GCA_947683625.1). Lineage (NCBI taxonomy): Eukaryota > Viridiplantae > Streptophyta > Magnoliopsida > Malpighiales > Euphorbiaceae > Mallotus > Mallotus nudiflorus. The sequence continues at coordinate 3,022,553 of CANTUR010000126.1, read as the reverse complement.
AGCTTGGTGTCCGATTACACTCTCCTCCTCATGTGTGTTATAACAACATCAACGATATATTTTTATCTTCAAATCGTATCTTTGAAGCTCGAACATGACATGTTGAGGTGGATTTTCACTACATGCACAACAAAGTTCTCTAAAAGGAAATCATAGTATCTGTTATTATTTCTGTATATTAGGTTGCAAACCTGATGACCAAGGTTGTTAGTCAGCAACTGTTCTATCAATTTAAAGGACAAGCTTCAATTAGTAGCTTATAAACCTTCAGCTTGTGGGGGCGTATTAGAGCAACAGACTTCTAGCACTACTTAAACTATTTGGTAACTCTATGTATATCTACTAGTTTAAAGTTGTTATTCTATTGTTGTGTATATATACACATATCTAATGAAATAAAAATAATTTTTCATTACATATTCTGACTAATACTTATGGAGTTTCTGATATCTTGAGATGAAATTTGCCTTTATTTGAATTTATTATTAATTTCATTTTGGAACTTATGTAAGCTTGTTTTGGTTGTTTGTTGCTCTTTGTTTAACTATGAATACTATTGCTAACATTAATACCATCATCAATTCTATTCCTATGCTAAATGGTAGAGAATCTTTTGATAGTTATTGGATTCATAAATCTCGATCTTGCATTAAGAGTTAATTCTCCTCCACCTAAGAGTGCCTTTGATGAAAAAAGGGATATGAAAAGGTGGGAGAAATCAAATTGTATATGTAAAATGATAATGAAGAAGGCCATTCTAAAAGCATGCAAGGGCACAATTTCAAAAAAGATAACTACAGCTAAAGAATTCCTTATAGATATTAAAAAAGGTTTTTGACTATGAAAAGGCTGAAATTGGTATGCTCTTAAAAAAATCCAATTTCAATAAGGTACAAGGGTTAAAGTAATATTAAAAAGTACATCAAGTAGATGTCTCAGCTTACTTCTAAGTTGAAAGCCCTTGACCTAGAACTCTCTGAGGACTTACTAGTGCATTTAGTTTACTCAACAGTATACAAGTGGTGAGCAGAATATCGAGTGATTTTCATTAAGTGTATGAAAGGTTAAAATATAAGTACAAGATTAGTATGTTGTTACAATACGATAACCATGAGTAACCACTATACAATAAGAACTATCAAAGTAACTACAATTAAATACATGATAAATACAAATGAACAAATATGCTTGACACGCCCCCTCAAGCTGACGGTGTAACAAGGAGTAACTGAAGCTTACTCTTGAACGTCTGAAATGCTTGCTTTGAGAGTGGCTTAGTTAGCAAGTTAGCTAACTAATCAGCAAAAGAAAGTGGGGAAACTATAAGTTCCTTATTTAGAACCAGATGTCAAATAAAGTGGAAATCCACTTTGACATGTCTAGTTCTATCTTGGAATGTTGGATTGGAGGATAAGAACACCGCTCTAATATTATAGCACCAGATATGAGGAGATTAAGAGAGTTTAACACTGAGCTTAGATAACAAACATTTTAACCATTTTAATTCAACACTTACATCAGTAATGGCTTTAAACTCAAACTTGGTGAAGGATCACGCCACTGTTTGTTGCTTCCTTAAATTCCATTCAATGAGATTTAGACAAAAAAAAATAAGATAACCACCGGTGGACCTTTTATCATTTGGGCAACCCACCCAATCTGCATCACTAAAGGCAGTAAACTAATTGGAATGCATTTTGGTAATGAATAAACTCTACGTGGAAGTGCCCTGAAGGTAGTGCAATACTTTTTTCCTGGCTTTGAGATGAATGTTAGTTGGTTTATGCATGAATTGACATAACTTATTAAGTGAAAAAATGATATCAAGCCTTGTTAATGTCATATATTAAATGTTGCCACATATGGTTCTATACTTGGTGGCATCATTAGAGGATAAGAGAGTGCTTTGATGTTTGGAAAGAGAGTGATCAATTGCCATTAGTGTGCTACAAGCCTTAGAGGTAGTCATGTTAGCTCCTTTGACAATGTCCATAATGTAGGCTTATTAAGATATTATCAAATCCATATATCAGGAATGAACTTGAACTCTAAGGAAATAGTTTAAAGATCCTAAATCCCAAAGAGAGAATGCCTTAGAAAATTGATCAACTAGTTGTTGAAGATGTTGTTGATTATTGCCTATGATAATTACATTATCTATATACACTAAAAGAAAAAATGTTAAATGTTCATAATGATAGATAAATAATGATGAATCAACATTTGAACGCTGAAAACCAATGAAAAGTAAAAAGGAACTAAGCTTTTAATACCAAGCACCTGGTGCTTGTTTAAGTCCATAAAGGGACTTATTCAGCTTGCACATAAATTTTGGGTGTTGTTGATCCTTAAACCCCTATAGTTGAACCATAAATATTGTTTCCTATAAATCACCATTAAGGAATGCATTATTGACATCCAATTGTCTAAGTGACCATCCATTTAAAAAAGTAAAGGAGAGCACTATATGAATTGTTTGTGGTTTCACTACTACATTGAAAGTCTCAATATAATATAATCCATACTCTTGAGTGTAACCACGAGCAATCAAATGAGCCTTCAATTTGTCTATACTTCCATTAGTTTTTCTTTTAACCTTATATATCCATTGATTTCTAATACATTGGCATTAGTAAGAATAAGTACAAGATCCCAAGTGTGATTTTTATATAAGGCATGTATTTTAGTTTCCATTGCTTGTCTCCAAGTAAGTTAAACTTTGGCTTGTGTGAAGATGTTTATTAAGAGTGGGTAAAAGGTAAAAATAAGGGAGAAGTAGATATAGGATTAGAAGAGCAAATTGTACCTGGGGAATGCAAAGGAATAGGAAGCTGGTGCATAATTTATAGCCAATTGGAGGGTGGTGTTGGCACTGGCATGACATCCGAACTATAACCTGCTTTAAAAAAAGGAAATAATTTCTCATTAAACTCAACATGACAGGCTAAATAAATGTTTCCAGTATATTTGTTTAAACATCTATACCCTAAATGATATGGAGAGTAACCCAAGAAAACATATTTTTTAGATCAAAAATCAAATTTGTGTTTATTATAGGGTTGAAGAAGGGAGTAGACAACACAACCAAAAATACAAAGAAAAGACTAATCAGGGTCTTTTTGAAATAACACAGTGTATGGAATTTTGTTAGACAATGACCTTGTAGGAATGCAATTAATAAGAAAAATTGATGTTTCAAAGGCATATTCCTAATATGTAAAAAGTGCACCGTAGTGACCTAAAATAATAAGGCTAATGTCAACAATATTTCGTATTTTATGTTTAGCTATACCATTTTACTCATAAGTATGTGGGCAAGTAAGATGGTGGATTATACCAGTGTCCTAAAAATGTTTATGTAATATGCAATATTCCCCTCCCTAAACTGAATTTACAGCTTTAATTTTGCAATCAAATTATTTTTCATCCATTTTTTAAAATTATTTAAATACTGTAATGACATCAATTTAAATTTAATGGGATATAACCATGTAGAAAGAGAAAAATCATCAATTAAGATTACTAAATATTTGTATCCTGACAAAGAACATAATGGAGCAGGACCCCAAACATCGGTGTGAATTAATTAAAGTGGTTGAGAACTACGATTATGAGTTAAATATAAAGGAACACTGTGTAATTTGCCTAAACAACATGATGAATATTTATTGGAAGAACAAGGTAATTTAAACTAATTTATCAAATACTTAACAATTGAATAATTTAGATGCTCAAGTTGTGCATGTTAATCCTCTAAACTTGTAAAATATGCAATAACATTCTTAACCTTTGGAAGTAAAAAGAGGCCTTTAATTTTGTAAAAACCAAGTTCACTTATTCCATGGAGTAGTGTCATCTTCATTTCCTGATCATTAACAAGACAAGTGTTAGAATTAAATTCAAATGAACAACGATTATCAGTCCATAATTTATGAATAGATAAAAAGGGTTTGGTAATGGAAGGAACATGCAACACATTTTTTAGAATAATGTTCTTAGGTGAGGAAGGAATAAGACTTATGCCAAAATGAGATATGGATAACCCTACACCATTGCCAACAAGTAATTTTTTTTATTACCTTGGTAGGGTTGAGAAATATGCAAAGAGTACATATTGAGTGTCACATGATGAGTGGCACCCATATTTAGGTACTAGTCCGAAGTAGGTAGTGTTCATGGTAAATGAAGCAAGCCAAAACTAGGGAACTCAGTCATATGGGTAGCAACACTATGTGAAAGCTCAAAGGATAAGCGAGGAGTAGTATACTGGCATGATGAAAAATTCTAACCAGTTCGGTTATGCGAAGTGAGGGCAGCATCAAAACGATGTCAACAGTATAGGGTAGTATGGTTTCAAAAATTGCAAAGTTGAAATGAAGTGGAGGTAAAACCTTGTTTACCCCTGCGTTGGGCTTGTCAATTGTTGAATGACTGCTAGTTGTTCTAACCAAGGGAAGAAGAATATCACTAAACTAAATTGGCAAAGGGCAATAACTAAATTGGCAAGGGTAGTATGGTTGTTAAGACTGAAGCAATAACTCATAAGTAACCAATTGACCATGTAATTCATTAAATGAAATAGTGTCTATGTATTGTTAAAGAGCACTAATAATTCCATTATATTCAGCTCTAATTTTTAAAAAATTATAGCATTTAACTCTGAGGTGGAGATGGCTTAACCAGCTAAAGTAAGAGAGTTAGCAATGGCTTTGGCCTAATAAAGGTACTGAGAAACTGATTTATCATCTTTAATAAGATTATGTAATTCACTATGAAGTTAGGTCCTTTGGGTGCAATTAATAACACCATATGTAGCAATAAGGGCTTGCCATACTTCAGATGAAGAGTTGATTTCGATGAGTTGAGGATAGATCTCCTCGGTAATGGATGACAGGAGCCAAAAGAAAAAAACCTGATCCTTATTGAACTAAGTCAGATATTCAAGATTTATCATAAACTGATTGGCAGATGAATCAAGTATTTCTTTTAGAGGTTGTATTTCAGTGCCATTGATGAATCCATTGAGATTATAAAAGTTGAGAAGTGGGGTGAACTTCAATTTCCAAGGAATGTAGTTTTTGGATATTATTTTAATGGAAAAGGTATGTTGAATGTTTGTAGTTAGAGAAATGAGTGCAAGAGTAAAAGTGCTTAATGAAACAAATGAAGTAAAGTTTGAGGAAGACAAAGAAGAGAAAGAAGAAGATGATATTAAAGAAGAGGTCAACATTATGCTCTGATACCAACTCAACAATATACAAGTGGTGAGCAGAACATTGAGTGATTTCATTAAGTGTATGAAAGGTTAAAATACAAGTACAAGAGTAATACATTGTTACAATACAATAACCATAAGTAAACATTGTACAACAAGAACTATTACAATAACTACTTGATGAATACATGATATATACAAATGAACATATATGTTTAACAGGTTTCAATATCTCTTCAGACATAGTTTAGGCATTATAAAGTGAACTACAATTATCAGAAAGAGATATGGTCTCTAAATAAACTCATCTTATACTACATTCAAAAAGAGGAAAGATTAAAGCAAGACAAGACATAAAATGCTCACATGGCCTCTACCTAATGTTGCGTTTTAAACCCGCAAGTGCATGGTTATGGTTTCAGTAGAAAGGTATAATTCCCTCAGAGACTGTATATTGATTACTAATAATTTTTACCTATGAACTCAACTAGTAAATTGAATAATTTAGCAAGGTTTAAAATTTTAAATAACAGAAATTTAATTAAAAGTAAAATCAAATATTGTAAACACAAAGCTTAGGTTTAGTTTTACAATTCCAATCCAATCATGAACACATTATGTAAGTAAAAATCTTGAGTTCAGTTAAGGGTAATTGCTCTAAAATACTTGAAGACCCTCTCAAGTTCAATTAAGCATACAAGGATTAAAATCTAACCTACTCTCATGATTAATAATTCAACCCTAGCTCATTCAGATTTTTAGCAATTATTTTGTTATCGCAATCAACTGTCATAACTCCCTGAAGAGCTCGCTAACTCTCGTGGTCAAGTGATTTAAGTTTTAAGTGTCTTAAGCTAATGAATTTCCCTAACTCTCATTAGCAAATTCATCCATAAACATGCAATCAAACATGTCTGGAATGATAATAAGACAAATATTACAACACAAAGAATTAACTAAAATTCAAATTAAATATAAAAACTTATGTTCAAATCATGTCATGGAATAGCTACTCCTAACCAAGATCCTGAAAGAAAACTTAGCCACACATGGCTATGATTAAATCCATAATCAAAAATCAAGAAAACAAGAAGATGAAGATAGAAAAGAAAATAAAAATAAGCTCTTAGTCTTCATTGATTTCTGTCTAGCCGCCTCTTTATCTTTGTGACTCCTGTCCGTCTAGCCACCAAAAAGGTGTTTGTTCCATATATAGTGCTAGGGTATAAAAAGAATCCTTTTTTTTTTATCTTTAAGTCCTTATTTTTAAAATAATAAAACTTTTGCCTTCGTGACACGGTTTTGAAGTACAGTCATGCTTCACTTAAATAAAACTGCGAATTTACTTAGCATACAGCACGACATCCAACACAGGCAGGTTCATTAGCCGTGCTTCATTCTGGGTCAGAATTCTTCACTTGCACGGCATGTGCATGCCATGACATTACTCTGTTGATATTCAAATGTAGATAGCTTCTTCATGGCTAACACATGGCTTGGACATGGCTTTCCTCTTTTGTTGTTTTATCACATGGCATGTGCATGCCATGTCATATAAAAATATGTTAACTCTTAAAGCATTTTGGGGCCCACTAGACATTAATCACAAAATCTAATTAAAACTTAAATAAAACTTTCCAAATATACAATACATAAAAAGAATCCTAAATAAATACTAACTCATAAAAAAATTCCTAATTAAACCCAAAATTTACTTAAATTAATTTATTCCTTATTTAGAATTTATTAAAATTCAACTTTAAAACACGTAAATAATAAACATATCACCTACGAATAAGGGTAGGGGAAAGAAAAGGTTGAAGAATAAGGAAGTTGCATATATGACACCTCAAAAGGAATAATAGAAAAACATAATAATAAGAAGGTAGTGTTTGTTTCCTCTGTGAAGCTAAAAGGCATAAAAAGAAGCATTGCTCCAATTATTACGCATGGCATGCTAAGAAAGGTATGCTTCTTAATTTAGTTTGTTTTAAGGTTAATTTAAATTTGGTGCCTAGGTACACTTGGTGGTTAGATTATGATGCAACAACTCACATTAATTTGTCTATGCAGAGTTGCCTGAGTTGCCATAAGCCAAATAATACTAAAAGATGCATTTATGCAAGCGATGGTAAAAAGGTTGAAATTGAGGCAATAGAGAAATTTAGAGTATTGTTAAAGACTGAATTTTATTTGAATCGTGATGAAACATTTATTTTACTATCTTTTGGATGGAACTTGATTTCTATTTATGCTTTGGACAAATCTGGTTATTCTTGGTTCATTTGGGAATAGAAAATTTAGTTTGTTTCATGATTCAAATCTAGTTGGATCTAGATCCTTATTAGGTTACAATAATCTTTATTCACTCTATATAGATGCCTCATTTAATGAATCCCTAAGTACACAAGTAAAGATAATGAATGAAAAATTTTCCAACACAACAAGGAGAAATTCTTGGATGAATCCAGTTTGCTACGTAAAATTATGAACTTGACATGTAACACAATTATGTAATATTTATTGTACCTTTTAACTTCAAAAATTAAACATTTAACCATAATTATTTTTAACACATTTATAAAAAAAATTTGAATTATGATTTTTAAAAATTCTCATATGTTATCAATTTTTTACATAAAATTATGGGTTATTTAAATAAATATATATAAAAAAAATAAAATCTCATTAATTTATTAAATTTGTGTAATTTCTCAGCATATGATCAATTTAATTTTATTTATCACAAATCATTTTATTTTTAAAGAATAGTGAGCAATATAACCTATTTTTATTAATATTTGTTTTTTTTTATTCTATAAATATGAATAGAAGAATGTTAAAATTTTAAACATTATAAGTTACAAGAGTTGATTATTGACCTTTTTTAGATAATAAAAATATTTTAAATTAATTTTCACGTAAACTATTGTTAAATTTAATTCTTTAACTAATTTTAAAAAGCTAAACATCATTGATTAACGAGCTAGCATTGATTAACCTCACGAATGATTTAATAATTAAGTTCATCATATACAAAGAAATTACACAAATTTAACAAATTAATGAGATTTTTATTTATTTATTTATTTGTTTCTTTTATATATTTATTAAATAACTCATATAACATATGAGATTTTTAAAAGAAACAATAAATACTATATAATTGTGTTACATGTCAAGTTTATAATAAAAAATTTATAATTTTACGTATTGAATTGAATTCACCTAAAAAAAATTCTACAGTAAACTTCTCTATCTGCCCGCTCATGAATAAGTAACGCAATAATCCAAAATTAACAAACGGCTTAAATGATAGAGGACGCTTTCGTTATTGCTATATAATCTCATATAGTTTACATGCCTTTTTCATTTGTTGCGCAAATGGACGATGTATACTGTATCTTTTATTTGCTTTGAATACATTATATAAGTTTATCTTATGAAGTTAATAAATTATCGTGCTATACGTTAATCCAATCTATCAGATTGTATTTATAATATAGTATATTGTAACACATCTACTAGATCCAAGTGGAATATATTTATTTGCTTTTTTTTTTTTTGGCACAGCATACATGCGGGAAAAGCACACTAAAATATAAAAATTTAGGGAACAAGAAAAGCAACAAAATCAGAAACGACAATATTGTTACAGAAAAAAAAAAAAAGGCCCTGACCAATTAAACTCCACAGTAGGCTTTGACTATGATGCAATCACGTTTGTTTCGATCATTGCTTGAGAAAAAGAAATCAACAAGCCCTTGATGTTCAAATGGCTTATGTTGCAATGGATTTTCCTCATCTACTAGCTCCTCTGGTGCTCTTATTAAGCCTGTCAGGAACGAAAATAGCGCAAGTGCATATCTAGCTTCTTCCCCTTCCACAAGCAATCGATGGTAACAAGATTTTATTCTGTCATTACTCCATGCCTACAAAAAAAAAGTTGATTACCTTGTTGTAGAATTATGTTTCTTCCTTGTTATAAATTGAAAAGGCATAATAGATTAATGTGAAATTTCAAAAGAAATTCACATGCTGCCGAGATATATATATATATATATATATATATATATATATATATATATATATATATATATATATATCAAATTCTGATTCATAAAATCATATTGAACAATTATTAAATGAAATGTCCAATAATTGTAATGACACACCATGCATAAATCACCAGCTATGATTGCAAAACTGCAATGAGAGGAAGAAGGCTCGAAAGAAACCCAATCTCCATCTTTTGTTACTATCTCTAGACCCTTAACATGATTTTGATGAAGTATGGTCAAGAAGCTCTTATTAGTATGACCCTTGAAACCAAGATAATTCTCTATTTCTGTATTTTTTATTAATACCGCCTATATATATTCATGTTTAATTAAAAAGTTTTTGTTTCCTGAACATAGTTACTCAAACAAGGAAGGTAGCCAAATCCATTCATGGAAAGGATTCTACCCCGAAAAAAATTCTTAAATAAAAAGGGAATAATCTCCTACTAGAATTAGGATTCCTATCTCATAAGGAATCTTACTTTTTTCAGGTTTAAGCATCACTATAAATAAGACCACATACCTCTCATTCTTTTATATTCTAATTGTTTTCTCGCTCTTTCTATAAACTCTCTCTCTATTTCTCTGACTTAGGCATTGAAGTGTTTATAGGGACCCTCCTTATCTGTCACCTTGCCCTTTGTTCATTGATTGTAAGGTCTTAAAACTCAAGAGTTCCAAAAACAAGTTATCAAATGGCGCCGTCTGTGAAAACTCTTGGGAAAAGCCATTCATATACCTGTTAAGCTAAAGACATCCACACCATGACTTCCAACCCACCACCAACTTCGACTCCTGAAACTAACATCAATCCTTTTGCACCCATTCCTTCGACTGATCTCTCTCCCAATAATAATGCTTCTAGCCACTTTTTAGTATGCCAGAACTTCATCTGGGCATACACATTCACTTCCTGATAATACCTAGAGATGCCCGGCTTTGGGCACAGACTTTCCACATTATGCTCCCTTACAACACCACCATCGTTCAATACCCTCTATACCTTTTCTAAGTTTAACAGACACACCAACAATTACCATACCAAACCTAAACACTGTAAACCAAACATTCAACCTCAACCAAACCAACAAGGAAGTTATGATATAAAATATCCAAGCGCATATAGCTTTAATGCAGCAACAGTTAAACACTTTAATACAAAGTGGGAACTTTGAACCAGCTTAAATCGATAATAACGGGACACCTCGATAGGCATTAGAGACAAATAGGGGAAAGGGTAAAGCACCGAAAAGGGAATGTAATTCAACAATTATGGCCCTTGATGGCTCAAAGTTAGCTCAAAAAGTTGAATAGGTTATACACAAAGCCCGTACAAAACCAAGAAAGGAGGATGAATGCATTATGGACAACAGAACTCCATTCGTAAGAAGGATGATCCAGAAGGAGATCCCTACTAAGTTCAGAATCCCACTGCTTGATCAGTATGATGAGACGGGAGATCCCATTAACCACATATTGATGTTTAGAATAAGGATGTTGCTCCAGAATGTGAATGATGGAATCATATGTAAAGTCATCCCAAGCACACTCACAAAGAATGCCCAAAAGTGGTTTCATTAACTCCTGGAGAACTCCATTACTTCTTTTGAGGATCTGGCAGAATAGTTTCATACCAAGTTCATCACCAAAATTCCCCTAGCCAAAACACCAACGATCTTCGAATTTGCACGTAAGAAGTCGATGAGTCTCTACGAAGTTATCTTGATTTGTTCAACAAAACAGCTATGCAGATTGAAAGCCTTATTGACGAAGTTGTCATAAAAGCTTTAAAAAATGACACTAAACTTGGAAAGCTTAAAGATAAGATAATGACTAAGGAACCAGGCACCTTTGTGGAAGTAATGGCCATGACAATCAGAATGATAAAGATGGATGAAGATAGAAGGATGCAAAGGGAAAAGGAAAAGCCACCAGCCAAAGATGAAAGACCAAGACCCAAAGGAGCAAGCTTCCCAAAAATAAACTTTAGAAACCCAGTAGAAAGATTTGACAAGGAAGCAGATAGAGACACACCTCTCAATCCAGAACTCTCATGTGGGTTAGGCAAAATGGTGTTAGAATCACCCTAGCTAAGTGAATAAGCCTTAGTCAAAGATCCACATAAGATAGGGGACAATACTGCCAGTATCATCGAGAATACAGGCACAACACTGAGGCTTATAAAGAGCTTAAACATGCCAAAGAAAGACTGGTGTAGAATGGTAAACTCAATAATTTCATGAACACATCTAGAAAGAGCGAAAACCTAGAAGCCCAGGTGCATGATAGGCCAGAAGCAAAGAAAACTCAAAAGGAGCCAGTTGGTATTATTAACATGATCATTGGCAGAGAAAATACTGAGAAGAAATTGAAACGAAATAAGGAAGAAAGGCTAGTCTTCAAAAAAAGAGAGATCGTATTCAATTCAAAAGATGGTTCACATGTTTGCCATCCTTACTGTGATGCCCTAGTAATAAATGCATATATAAAAAATTACTTGGTAAAGAGGTTATTGGTTGACAATAAAAGTGCTATTAATGCGTTATCCTAGAATGCTTACAAAGCGATGGGAGGCTCTATCACTGACCTGAAGACCATCCAGAACCCCATCACAAGCTTTTGTGGAGGAACTATACAGCCAATGGGAGTCATGGAGTTAAATCTAGAATTTAGGAATCAAGATGATGAAGAAACGAAAGTTATCATAATAGCATTCAACGTGGTGGATCTCCCACCAGCATACAATGGAATCATAGGATGACCAGTGCTTTATGAAGCAAATGCAATCACCAGTATTCAACACTTAACTATGAAAATTCTAGTTGAGAACGGAACCCTTACTATTTAGGGAGATCAGTGGCTAGATAATGCTACCAAATGGCCATGAAACCTCAGGCAGAAGCTTTCCCTTTAAAAACATGGGAAATAGGGAAATAAGGCGTTGATCCATAACTGGTTGATGACACAGAAGCACTAAAAATCATTGATGGGAAAGTGGTCAAGATCGACTATGAGCTTAACTATAACATCAAGGAAAGAATAAGGGAAGTCCTCTCTAGACACTTAGAAGACTTCGCTTCATGGGCATCTAAGATCATTGGCATAGAACCACAGGTTGCTTGTCCCAGCTCGAATATCAGATTAGGGGCAAAGCCAATGGTCCAGAAAAAAAGAACTTTTGCCTGTGAGAGACAGAGGATAATCACTAAGGAAATAATGAAATTGTTAAAAGCTAGATTTATCAAGGAAGTAACTCACCCAGAATGGGTATCCAAAGTGGTACTTGTCAAAAAAAGCAAATGGGAAGTATAGGATGTGTGTGGACTATACGGACCTTAATCAGGCATGCCCCAAGGATAGTTACCCACTACCCACAATTGATTAGCTCGTAAACTCCACCGCCGGCCATAGATTATATAGTTTTGTTGACACAGCACAAGGATATCACTAGATAGCAATGAAGGAAGAGATCAAGAGAAAACATCCTTCATCACCTATGAAGGTCTGTACTGCTACAAGGTAATGTCTTTTAGACTAAAGAACGCTAGAGTAACATATCAAAGAATGATAAAACAGGTACTCTGGGACCAGATTGGGATAAATATGGAAGTATATATGAATGACATCATTATCAAGAGCAAGCATGTAAAACAACACCCAGTGGATCTAAATCAAGTTCTCCAATTGTTGAGCAAGTCTAAGATTAGGTTAAATCAAAAAAATGTGTCTTTGGAGTCAAAGCTGGTAAATTTATAGGATTCATGATCTCCCACAGAGGTATTAAGGCGAACTCAGAAAAAATAGAAGTCATACTCAATATGAAAGCACCAAAAAATATCCACGAGTTACAAAAGCTTAACAGCAAAATCACAGCTTTAGGACATTTTATTTCATGCTTAGCCAGATGGTGTCTACCATTATTCTGAACTTTAAAAAAGTCCAAAAAAATTTTTTAGTTTATAGACTATTAGGTGGCCTTTAAAGACATCAAGAAATTCATGTCCTCACCACCTCTACTCAGTAGGCCCATCCTAAATGAAATATTGTATTTATATCTCTTTATAGGTCCAGAATGCATCACTTTAGTACTGGTAAGAAAAGAAGGAAGCCAGTAAAACCCAGTATATTACATCAACAAAATGCTCTAAGGATCCAAAGTTTGGTACCCAATGTTGGATAAGTTGGATATGGTTATGGTACATGCGTCTCGAAAACTTTGACACTACTTCCAAGCTCATCCTATCGTTGTCCGATCCCATTTCCCTTTGTGAAAAATCTTACAAAGATTGGAGACCTCAGACAGACTGGTTCAATGGTCATTGTTACTTTGGAGAGTTCGACATTGATTATGAACCTCGCCAACAAGTAAAAGCTAAAACGTTGGCAAATTTCATTCAAGAAATGACTCTAGAAGACCTCACCATGACCAAAACACCAGAGTGGAAACTCTATATGGATGGAGCATCCTCTACTCAAGGATCTAGCTATAGAGTGACCCTCAGAGGAATGTATAAAATTCACATCCGGTATGTAGTCCGAATAGAGTACAATGCAACTAATAATGCTACAGAATATGAGGCACTTATCACAGGGTTGAAATTGGCCGCCAAAGTCAAAGTTGAACACATAATAATACACTCAGACTCCTAACTGGTCATAAATCAGGTTAATAGAACGTTCCAGATCAAAGATCCAAGCATTGCTAAATACATGAGCAAAGTCAGATAACTCTTAAAATAAATTGAACAAGAAGGGGGCCAGTGGAAGATCATCTAGATACCCAAACATGAAAACTCTAAGGCCAACCTCCTGGCCAAATCAGCAACTAAAGATAGTCAAACATTTAAGGATATGGAATTTGCTGAAGCCCTAACAAAACCCAATACGGAAGATCCTAAAGTCTTAGAGATATGGGAAGTCTCGGAATGGATGCGTCCGATAATCCAATACCTAGAATACATAATGCTTCCTAAAGATAAGTTGAAGGCTCAGAAGCTAAAAACAAAGGTAGCCCACTACTCTATCCACCAAGGGGAGCTTTATAAAAAATCCCTTTCACACCCATGGTCCAAATGTGTCTCTCCAGGGGAAATGAATTACATACTCAAGGAAATTCATGAAGGAATTTGTAGAGTGCATGAATCTCATTACACACTAACCTAGAAAGCACTACTCCAAGGATACTACTGGCCCACCATGTCTAATGATGCCCAAAAGCTAACTCAAGAATGTCATAAGTGCCAACAATTCGCTTAACTCAATCATTGGCCTTCCTACCTCCTGCACCCAATTGAAAGCCCATGGCCCTTCGCCATGTTGGGGATGGACATCCTAGGTCCCTTCCCAACTTCCACTTCATAAAAAAAGTTCTTAATTGTGGCTATAGACCATTTCACCAAATGGTTAGAAGTTGAGGCAGTTCCAACCATCACAAAAGCTCAGATACAACATTTCTTCTCGAAAGAGATCATCTGCAGATTCGGCATCCCTCACACCTTGATTACAGAAAATAACAAGTAGTTTAATAATGAAAAAGTTTAAAGGGATTGAATAAGAGACTTGATGAGAAAAAGGGAAATTAGGTTGAAGAGCTTAACAATATAATTTGGGCCTATAGAACCACCCCTAGATCATCCATAAAGGAGACACCCTTCAAACTAACTTATGACATGGACGCAGTAATACCAGTGGAGATTAGTTTGCCAAGTTACAGGGTTAACTATAGTTTTGATCACAATATTAACAGCATCGATGCTCGGATATATTTGGACCTACTAGAAGAAAGGCGGGAGTAGACAGCAGCGATGGCTGAAGCACATCGACAGAGGGTGGCACGATATCATCTCCAACGTAGTCGCCCAAAATAACTCAAAGTAGGCGACTGGGTACTCAGAAGGGCAGATATTGGAAAAGGCAACTCAAGCACCAGCAAGCTAGTTCTAAATTGGGAAGGTTTGTATCATATCTTAGAACACATAACCAAAGGAGCATACAAACTAAGAAATTGAGAAGGCAAAGAGTTACCATGATTTTAGAACTCAGATTGCCTTAGAAAATGCTATCAATACAACTTAGATTGTACTCGGAATGGTATTTAATAAAATTTCTTTTCATTAAAACCAATAAATCTCTTACAAAAAGATTGATTACAAAAAAAAGAAGGGTTTCTATTCTACTAATTGTATGTCCAAGTTATTGGGCTCAGAGGCAAGGAAGGAAACCGCATCAAGGGCACTAAAAACCTTAATAGCCTCCACTGCAGACACTCCAGCAGATTTAAAAGCATTCCTAGAATATGAGGCAACTACCTTTTGATGAGCATCCTTCTTAGCATAAATCTTCACAAGGTCTACTGGAGTTATTCAATCCAGCTCTGCCAAGTCCAACTCACGATGCTGAGAAAGCAGGACGCTCTTAAATTCAAACTTGTAGGCTTTGAGAAATCCCCCTACCATGTTCTGATAAGATCTTTTGTCATTTTCTCAGGCCTTCTTGACCTCAGACAACCTCTTCTCCAGACTTGCAGTTTGAGAATCTTAATCTTCAATCCTCCTGGTCAATTGACCTTAGCTATGCTCTAAATCGGTGATTCTCTTCTGGCTCGCTTCAGCCTCGGATTTTGCCTCTACATATTTTGTCTGATAGAGCTTTAATGCCACCTTTGTGCTATCCAGCTTCTTTTAAAAGTCAATAGCTATTGTTTTGACCTCCATCTCCTTCAAGCTGTACTAGCTTTTCAAGTAGAAGTATTGGTCCTTTGCCAACAGCAAGGCCTAGGTCATCTATGAAAAGGGAAAAGTCATGTTAAGTACAAGACAAACGTGTAAGTAACAGAGACACAACATTCACTTACTTCTAATGAATGATTGATCATTAAATCAAACAGTCCCTCCGGACCTTCTTTAAACCAGTGCTGCATATCTGTCAAAAGCCTCAATGATTCTATATATTAATCTCTAACTTAGCTATTTGAGACGCTCGGAGGCTTCATCTTATTCAAAATCCATTCCTTTATATCCAGACACCTAAACAGCCTTGGTCAATGAATGTATATCTCCTCATTGAGCTCCTCAGTATCAGAGTCTTGATCGATTAGCCATCTTTTCCACTGACCTTCCTTGCTAGCACAGGATGATTCACCTACTGCTTGTTCTTTTGGATCGATGATTGTCTACTTAAGGGCTGCAATGGCTTCAGGTTCTGGAGAAGGAGAGGCCCAAACTACTTCTGAGGCAGTTGGCTTGCAGCTAGAAGGGAAATCCCATTTGCAAAAGTAAAAAAGTCAGCCATCTATAATTAAAAAGATAAAGCAAGTCAGAAGATGCACCAGTAGAGTGAACACAATCCAAACAAACTCTCTATAGGTATCTCTTGGATACATCCTCAATCGATCGAGCTTCGACCAGATCATCGAGGTACAGCTATAAAACTATTTTCGTATCATGATTGGGCAGTCTTGGAGGCCATTCACCCGGTGGCACTCATTTGACCACATTCGCAGAGCATCCAGGAAGTCCTTCGGGTGCTCGATTATAAAAAAATTATGCCTCCACTGAAGGTCTAAAAGCTTTATAAATCGGGAATGATTTGGAATGGCTGACAGGGAGAACATCAGTTCTCCTTTCTTCTTAGTCAGACTATGCAGATATCGCAAGATGTCTAAATTAGGTTCTTTACCCTCTTCGTACATTAACTAGATGAACCCAATCAAAACCCTATAGCTATTCGGATAAAGCTGACCAGGTGCTATGTTATACCTATTCATAAATCTTTTAACGAAGGGATCTAACAGAAACTTTAAACCCCCCCCTCTAGTTGGTTAAAATATACTACTAATCTACTAAGCCCTAATATGGGGGAA
This sequence comes from Mallotus nudiflorus, assembly GCA_947683625.1. Classification (NCBI taxonomy): domain Eukaryota; kingdom Viridiplantae; phylum Streptophyta; class Magnoliopsida; order Malpighiales; family Euphorbiaceae; genus Mallotus; species Mallotus nudiflorus. The sequence goes on along the minus strand of CANTUR010000126.1, from coordinate 3,005,416 downwards.
TGAGCCCTAAACTTCTTATCTACTGTATAGAGGGTATAATAGGCAAGAATACATAACCGCCTCTAGTATCACCCCAGCAGTTCATCGTCTATTTTAGATGCAAATAGGTTGGAACTAACCTATCCCTCGGTGCCATAATATTTTCTATGAAAAGGCAAAGTGGATAAAAGATAAAGAAAACATGAAGAAGAAGGAGAAGGACAAAAGATCACCTTGTTATAAATTGCAAAGATCACGGCAGACAAAACGTTACGGCGATATCAGCGCAAATATGACAATGGCGAAATAAAAGGGCAAAATGCATTAGTTAATAAGCAAAAGGATATTTATAGAGTGACAAAAGGATTTGGAAACAAACCATTAATTTCCCTTATCATTACTTCACTTCTCCCCACATCATTAAGGGCATTTTAGGAAATGTAAAACTCACTAATCGAGTGGTCATTATGATGGCAGCAAAAATGTCTCATCTTTTAACACACAAAAAGATGCATCGCTCACTCAATTCAAATTTTAAATATCTAAGCATCGAAGCAGCATAGCAATTTCTCAACCCGCACGCATCTTTACCAGCTCTTTCTACTTACTCGGAATTAGCATCCGAGCTATGCTTTCAGCACACTCCGATAGTCTGACACTCAAGTCATGCTTCTAATGCACCAAGATTAATTCTAGTGACTAAAGCCGGCACCCTCATGTTACTTCTATAGTACTGAGGTTCCGAGCATGTAAGCCTTATGTCCTTGCACTAAGCATCCAAGCCTCGAGCATCTAAGTCCAATGACTGAAGTTGGCATCCTTAGGTCGCTTTTATAGTAATGAGGTTTCGAGCATGTAAGCCTCACATCCTTGCACCGAGCATCTAAGGCTCGAGCATCTAAGTCCAGTGACTAAAGTTGGCACCCTTAAGTCACTTTTATAGTACTGAGGTTCTGAGCATGTAAGCCTCACATCCTTGCACTGAGCATCTAAGCCTCGTACGCGTACCATCAATTAAAGCTAGCACCCTCAGATATTAGCATGCTCTATAGTCGAGATGACACCTCAGTAACACGATGGTTTCAAGACTCGATACCGAACTTTAGTTTCTTCCTATGACTAAGGCTAGCCACCTCAGCTCACCCTTCCATATCACTACGCAGTGACTAACTACTTTCTCTCTTTATAAAAGCATAAGTGTTTTGTCCTACTCCGATACATCGAATATAAATATTTAAACCAACCCGTGGGGGGGACTCTTGATACCACCTATATATATTCCTATTTAATTAAAGGGGTTTTATTTCCTGAACAGGGTTACTCAGACAGGGAAGGTAGCCAAATCCATTCATGGAAAGGACTCTACCCTAAAAAAGATTCCTAAGTAAATAGAGAACACTCTCCTATTAAGATTAGGATTCCTATCTCACAAGGAATCCTACTCCTTTCAAGTTTAAGCATCACTATAAATAAGACCCCATAACTCTCATTCTTTCATATTCTAATTGCTTTCTTGCTCTCTTTATAAAATCTCTCTCTATTTCTCTGACTTAGGCATCAGAGTGTTTGTGGGGCCCTCTCCACCTCTCACCTTGCCCTTTATTCATTGATTACAGGGTCTTAAACTCAAGAATTCCGGAAATAAGTTATCACTTATATTTCAAAAAACATAGAAGGTAAGTAGTGGATTCGATGTCCTTTTCAATGTACTTCTCTATACTAGAGCTTTCAAAAAGCATTTTCACTAGTAGCTGCTGTAGTTTGGTTACCATCTTTGCATAGGAGTGAACAGTTTCATTAAAAAAAAAAAGGATAAATGGGCCATTCTGAATAAGAATTAAATTCAAGTAACTTCCACTAAGTTTATAATTAAATTAAAAGCATATTCTGAATGTTAGTAAATAATTGAAGCAAGAACCTAAATTAAACTGTGAGGGAAAAAAACCACTTGAGAAGAAAATTTGATTTTGCTTATAAAAAAAAGAACATAAATTAATTAGTACTAGAAATTATCATTTCCGTCTGGCCACTTAAGGTTAGTGAACTTCTGACACTCATCCTTATTATTTGCATATTCAATTCATAAGCCTTCATAACATAGCGAAAGGGTGATAAAACAAGAATTAATGACTATTGAATCGTCCACGACTACCAATCACTAATCATGTATAACCTATAATTCTCAAATTCAGGAAATAGGCATCAAAATTTAAAAAATTTTGGAAAAATTGAAAAGGATTTCGAGTTCTATTATTCATAACAACATATAAAGACTAAAAACAAAAGTTTTAAATAGAAAACCCTAAAAAGTAATCTCAATTGAAATAGAAAAAACGAATCCTAAAGTAATTAAAACACAAAATTGTCTTTTTAAAGAACTAAATGATAGAATTTACCCGAAAAGCAACGGAACTCATGAGCAAATCTATGAGTTTTGATTATTTAGCCGTTTCCAATCAAATTGGATTCGTAATTCATCAAAATCTGAAACTCTAAAGTTGTCGATAATTATGAAATTACTAATACTTCAAATTTTTATATTTTTCTAAAATTCTAATTGTTTGTTCTTCAACACCACATCACTTTATGGATACGAAAGGCGGAGATTTTCCCAATGTAGCCATGACCAGGCTAAGGGCTAACATTTTTCACCTTTATATATCCTGGGGAGCTGGAACAATTCTTGAAGCACCTCAAAGATTCTGTTATGAAATTCGATAGAAGGGTTAGCGTTACTGTACATTACTTCAAAACAGCCATACTCTTCAAGTGCTTGCCTTATATGGTTGCAAGTTGAACGCAGGAGCTTGAACCTGGCTTCAGGTTTTCTCAGGATAAACCCACAAGAGGGATTTTGTGCACACCCATATTGATATTTGTGTGTGTGAGAGAGATATAGTTTAACTTGATTTCCGTTCATAATTTATAGAAGGATATTGGAGGAAGAAATTGATAGACCCTACTTTGCCAAAAATAGAGTAGTTCAATAATTAAAAAAAAAAAATTTGTTAGACTCTACCTTTCATATGTTTCTTCTTGCTTTAAATAGTTTTATTTTATGTAATATATAAATTATGGATGGCCAGAAAAGGAAAACGAATTGGCAAATTGAATTTTTACCCCCTACTCATTTTTTTAAGGAAACCTATTTGCTATATATATAATAGTTTAAATTTTAATTCAACAACTAATTAAGTTAATAAAAATTCAAAATTTAAAAACAAATGAATCAACTCATCCTATCATTAGTTAAAAGATCCATATTTGATCATTTATTTATTTATTTATTATTTTTATAATAATGAAAATATTCGAAAATATTGTAATAAATTGTCACTGATAATGACTCACCGTTTGTGTCACTCCTAACAACAAAAACCATTATCCATAAATTATTAGTTGTATTATTGGTCTAATTTTATATATGCGGTCGGTCCACTTTCGTCCGTCTTTTTTTTTTTATGTAATGCAAACTTTGTTAGCTTTATTATTGATCTAAGTAATTTTATAACAAATAAAAATGAAAAATAAATTTCAAGCCTATTGGACATTTATCTAATAAAAATAGAAAAATTATTTCTTTTAGATTTGACTTAATTAATATTTATTTTCCTTTTATTTAAAAGTTAAATTTTTGTCTCCTTCAATTTTCATACCATTAACAAATAAAGATTTCTATTAGAATTATGTGATTTTTTTCAATTTAATACCATATAAAAAGACTAAAATATCTTTTTAAATACTGAAAAAACTACAGTTAACTATAAAACACTAATTATATGGTTTATTTTTTATGAACAATATCATTAGTAAATGAGGGATGTATGTATTTAATGTTAATAAATATAAAAAATTAAAATATCATTAGTATTTTATAGTTAATTTTTTTTACTATTTAAAAGGGTATTTTGATCTTTTTATATAGCATTTAACTAAAAAAACTATCTAACCCTAACGAATATTCTTAAATATTACTAGAACAAAAGCTAAAGGAGATAAAAGTTCAATTTTGAATCAAAAGAGAGCTATATATACTAAGTTACACCTCAAGAAGGATAATGTAATTTGTTCGATAAAAATTATCAATTAGAAAATGGTTTATCGGCACAAATATTTTATATTTGCAGTAATTTGTAATTCTATTTTAATCTTTTGATTTAGATATAAATATTCTAATTTAATTAAATATGAATAATTTTAGCACATGTAATTATTTGGTCCAAATTTCATGACATTTTATAATCCTTGTTGCGAGTACATCTAAGTTTTATGGAGAGTTTTGGCTACATTAGATATAATACACGTTGTTGTAAGATTTATGACACATAATTAAAATATTTTATACTTAAATCATATATTTTTTGTTATAAAAATGTATTATACTCATTGTAGGAAAGAATTTTTGTTCATATGAGTAGTGGTGGCAAGATCTGCTGAAATTAAGGTGCTAAAATCTTGAGTTTTTTTTTTTTTTTTTCAATCTTATTTATATAGTGGAGCAATTTTTGTGCAAAAAAAAATTGATAAATTATTTTTATAAATTATTTATTCTAATTTTTAATTTTTAAGAATATTTTATTAATATTACAAGAAAATATTATTTAGTGTAAACATAAAACTTAAATAATTTTTAATCATTCTTTATTAACGATTATTCATTGTCATCAATCACTAACTGATTATAAATATATATATATATATATATATATATATATATATATATATATATATATATATATATTGCCCAATTGATTTTTTTGGGAGGATGATGGAAAAAGGATAATAAGTTAAGAATTATAAGTGTACATAACTCCACTCTTTATCTTGTTTATCATTTTCTTATTAAATTTTATGAATTGATATATATATATATATATATATATATATATATATATATATATATATATATATATATATATATATATATATGGGATTTTTTTATTTATAAAGTAAAATTTGACAGAGACTCACATAAACTCTAGTTCATTATTGAAAATAATTTTACCATATCATTACCTCCTTATTTGCCCATGTTAGTATTTTGGTCTTAATTTCATTGAAAATTGATGAATATACCGTTATTAAAATTAAAAATCTGAAATTTTTGTGTCTAATTAATGTTTTAGGCCAATAGTAGGAAATAGATAATAAATTAAAGACTGTGAGTGTGAATAATCCTAAAGAGTGGAACTATTTCCATAACTTAACTTGTTAAAGCCACAATTAATTAATTGAATAAAAATTCAAAATACTAGACTATCCTTCATCAAGATCTTGTATAGTCAAAGTGCTGTACCTAATTCGTTAAACTGTACCTAATTAACACCTTGTAATTAGAACTAATATTAGTTTTTCAATAAAATATTCGGCGATTTAGAAAAAAAAAAAAAATTGAAGTCATCCATTAAAAATTGTGAATTTGTGCAAAATGGAAAAT